>VZSZ01005420.1:146705-159111 GCA_013398815.1 Ibidorhyncha struthersii | reverse complement strand
CCTCTCCGGGGTTTTCCCAGGTTCGTGTTTCTCTGTCCGCTTGCGAGAGTGGAAAAATTAACCCGCCCTAGAGCAGACGCGCGAGCGCTTGTTAGTGAAACGGCTTAACGTCGGTCGGTGTGGATCATTTTCCGTNAAAAAATCTATGTTGTGTTACCGTGGGTGGAATTCTCTCCTCGAAGCAAACGGATGAAGCAAACCGGTTTGTTTCTTACGAAGTGCCGCCTGGGCTAAATTGTGCACCTGACGTACGGGCAGCGGTCCCACGCGCCGGGGGACCGGGACCGCGCTTCAGCCTCAAGCGCTGCGGCAATATAAATCAATAATAATGCTATACCGGTACCTTATTATTATAAAAATGGATATAGGTAAATTTGGGAACACGTTGTTATTCAAAGCTTTAGTATATGGATACAACACGTACTTAAATGATGTCAGCCGCATGACTGATTTAATCGGTGTCTTGTTTTCATATTTCATTTAAAAAAATAAATCTCATGGGGTTTGCAAGTCGTCAGTGACTTTTTACAAAACGTATCTGCTACTCTTCATTTTTTGATCTTTCCAACTGACGTAGTGAGAGAATATAATCACAACGATTGATTTCTTAATAATAACTTTAAATCTGATTTTATTTTTCCCTCCGCATAGTCAGACCTCTTATCTTCCCCATTTTTCTTGCAGCTACCCTGCATGCTTCATATTTAAATGATGGGCAAGCGCGACTAAAAAGTCAACTCGTCCCCCTCCTCTGAGAATCTAGCTTAAGCACTTGGGTAACTTTAAGCACGCTAAATTTAGTGTTTCTGTACCCTACTGAATTCAGGGCCTAAATCCATCTCCATTTTTTTCCCCTATATGAGGTAAAATATTGTTTGGCTTAGATGGGTAACTCAGCAGTGCTAAAAATGATGTCACTTTTTATATGTACACCTTTCTACTCATTCCAGTTTTGTTGGAGTTGGTAGTCTTGACCACTGATCTAATTTTCCCAAGAGCAGCTTCATGTTGATCTATGCCTATTTTCCTTCCTATGTGTAGTCTGACACGGCCCAACTCTGAACTGATAACTAAGTGGATGTCCAGAGAGTTTGTGTTTTAGTGACATTAGATATTATTTATCTTTAATCGGTAGAAATCAGGCTGTACACGTGACCGTGTTTCACTTCTTTCATACTGCTATCCTCCCATTTTCTTCCTCTGTTAATTCCTGTCTGTTGCTGCTTTTCTTGATCTGCTTTCTGACTTTTGTGTACTTGATACACAAGAAGGATATTACGTCCTGAGAGCTGCTTGTAAGCACTCCAGTAAAGGAAAAATGTTAATAAGGCAGCTTTTACAGGAATGCTTTTCCTCTAATTTCATTTTGGAGTCATTATTCTGTACTGTTATGAGGCGATTTTGATTTTCCTGGCTTGCTGTCTTTGTATGTAACGTGTTTTTGTCTTTTCTTAGGCATCCCAACTTTACTATATGGAATTGGCTCCTGGTTCTTTGTCAGTGTCACAGAGACTGTTCATACGAGTCATGGCCCAGTTACTATTTATTTTTTAAATAAAGAAGATGAAGGCGCAATGTACTGAAATCATGCCCTCAAGTACCTGTCATTTGGTGGGTTTCTGTGTTACAGCTGCTACAAATATCTACTCCCTTTGACTAAAAAGAACTGAAGGCAACTGTTTTTTACAGTGCATTCTTTGACTTAACATGCTGTCTTCAGGAAGCTTCATGGACTTTTTGGTCACAAGAGATTTATTTTTGTGGAGGTCAGTAAAGTTGAAGAAGTAGAAGCCTTGGGAGAAGAGTTAATATTTCTAAGGATATTAGAATTTACAGAAGTCAGTGACTAGTACCGCTGAGCAAGCTTGTGATAATTTAAAGAGACACATCAACCAACTTAGAGAACTGAATTGTAGTATGCGGGCAAGGAAACTGTGAATCCACTAGGCGTTTTCAGAATGTCTCTGAAAAGATTAAGCTGCTTCGGTTTAGACTCGGACTAGATGTTCCACGGTGCATTCATTAATTGTCATAGTTGCAAGCATGTTTGAATGAATCCATGGCAGTGAGTATTCATAATTGCCTGGAAGACTCTTTGGAAAAATACCAACCCAGGAAGTTAAAAATGGCTGTATCGCTTTTCTTCAAATTATATTTAAATAAAATATCATAAATATGGTTTATGCTTGTATTTTTTTCAATTCTTAAACTCCAGATACTGGCATTATTTTTTTTTTCCCTTTTGGTTGCTTTATAGGTAAGGAACAAAACCTAAGTAATCTAGAAGATTTAGTCCCCTGAGCTAATTTACAAATTGTTGCTATTTTTAATTAATACAGGAGAATGAGGAGAATACTACCCTTGGTTTTTTGATGCAGAATAACTGGTTTCTCCAGCTGTAAGTGAGCACAGCTGTAACAGGCACATATAATGATGGAATGACTTAAATTCAGCTGGAAACCTGGGCAAAGGAAAAGCCTTTAGGGAATTACTTGGATAGTGGAAATATGGAATTATTGGATAGTAACTTCAAACAACAGAGACACCTGTACAGGATATACTACTGGTGCTTAGTTTTAGTGCCCGCAAATAATGCTGTCTATTCCAAATCCCACATCTGGTGACATATGTTGATTATTCCAGTTTTCATCAGTAGGAAGATACATGTAAAATGAGTAGGTACGGTTTTTGGAGGGTAATCACTATTCCTAAATAAATGATTATCAAGCTATGACTACAGTATAATTTCATTTAAATACTTTTTTACTTAATTCCAGATAATGGAACTGTTCGCCACTTAATGAAGCAACACAAGTGTGTTTTCTTAAAAGCAACACTAAATAACACTTTAATTAGAGAAGTGCTTGCACTGTTGTTTAATTTTGGAGAATATTCTTGACACAAGTTAAATGGGTCTCAAAGATGAAGAGATGGTATTATAAGAAGCCTCATTAATAATGACTGTTAGCATTTTTCTAGAACTGATTTTCACTGTATTGGGTAAAGCTAAATAACTGCAGCTCATAAGTTTAAAGTCAAATACTGCTCATTCATTGCCACGGATCTGCTCGATATCTTGCTGTAAAGGTTTGGTCTCAACGCAAGGTTGATAAAATGGTTTTTAATTACCAGACTATAAATACAGCTCTTCATTGGAGTTGCACCTCCACTCACTGCAGCTTGTTTGATTTCTGATAATGTGTACTGCTGACTTTGCTTACCTGTTTTTCAATAAATGCAGGCAACGTGACTCCTTGTCCATACCGTGATGGGCAAGTCTCCTTAGAGAACATCTTTGACAAACTACCCTATTGATTACTGCAATTCTGTGCTGCTTGCAGCATTAAATAGAGACTTGATTTCTTGTTCAATGATCTCGCTGTGTAACAATTAAGCAAATGTAATATTTTCTTGTATTACATGAAAATCAATAGACCTCTTGCTCTTATGAAGTTGATCACGCTAAAGGATGAACTAGAAGATGTCTGAGGGCAGAGTGCAAATATAGTATCATTTGTTCATTTCATTAAGGCTCGTATGTGACCTGTTACAACACTTAAGAGGGGAAATATGCTATTTATAACACTAGAGTTATTAAATCATGACAAAAATCATTCTCAGGTATCAGAATGTCTTCAACCGAAGGTAAAATACTTTATCTGGCTTTCATTCGCTTTTTGCTACAAATACCTACTTCTTACTGTCTTTTTTTATCACTTAAGTTTTGGCCTGAATGCAAGATGAAAATGTTGAGGGCCAAGAAGATCCAAGAAGATTCATACTGACTTGTCTCAAAAATTTCTGTAAGGCTCAGGGGAACATGGGAATGGCGAGGAAGGGTGAGCACGCAGTGTGTGGTTCTCAGCTGAATGTTTGCTGCTTTACCTTTCTAATGCCCATCACCATAAACTCTTGCCTTATGGCAGTCGGCTCCTAAAGGGACACTCCAGTGTGAGGAGAGCAGGGTCTTCTGTTGCGGAGAAGTCCGAATGCTTGAACTAAAGAGCGTTCTTGAAATGGGCTTTAAAGATGAGCTTCCAGCAGTTTAATTGTTCAAAGATGCGCTATTTGCATGTGTAGCACCTAACTGCTGCCTGTTGCCTGTAAGGTCCTTTAGGTTGGCTTGTAACCCCATTGCTTTGAAAGACACACTTGTAGGGAATGAGGCTTTGTTAATTGCTCTGGTCCAGAATAATTTATTTGTCATTGTTTTAACCAGCAGCTTCCTTGTTTCTGTGTATTACACTATGCGCATGTTGTGTATGCAACATACACTAATGTTGATACTTTTTTTTTTAATAGATGATTGAACTATAAAATGACCCTTCTAACTTTTTATGGCTTTAATCTGTGCCATTTCCATTTGAAATAAAGTGTAGTTTAGTTTATCTTGGAAGTCTTGCCTTAATTATCTCTATACTGTATTCAAGAATGATGTTTAAATGAGTGAGAGATGACATAAAAAAGCAGAGAGCTTTCTTTCACCTCACTTAACAACTACTTCAGATAAATGAAACCTTAGTCTAAACCGAGAGGATCAGGTAGCTACTTCTTGTAGCAGTCTTTTTAAACAGTAATGACTATTGGGGGCATCTTACCCTAAACGAGCGCTTAGCATTACATCTTACCTAGGTCAATGGTCTCAGGTATCTTGAGTTAAACTGTGTTACTGTAAATTAATGGAAAATGTAACTGCGCTTTGCTGAAAGATCAATGTCCAATAAAGGCTGCACAATCAAATCTTGTTGCAATGATTGAGGTCCTTAATTGCCTTTCAAAGATAAGGTGGTAATCAACATAGGTTTAACTGATCTTTTTTACCAGTTCAATTACATGCTAATGACTACAGCCAAGTCAGGATCTTTAACTACTTATACTTATTAAATCTTATGTTTGTTGTGAAAAATTACTTAAGCCACACAATCAATAAAACCCAGCTCTTAATTACTATATTTCACTTTTATACCTTTTTGTATGTTTGACAAATGTTTCACTAGAGACTGTGTAGCACTAATGATAGTACCCCAAGAAATACTGCTTTCTGTTATTGTCTGCTCCTCCGAATTATGATAACACATGGGTGTGTTTATGTTTGTTTTAACGAAGTTTTGTGACTAGTAATGCAAACATATTCTAGGCAGCTCGTTGTACTTAAATACTTAAGTACTTAAATACTTTGAGTAACCTGGTCTAGTGGAAGGTGTCCCTGCCCATGGTGGGGGGGAAGATGGGACTAGATGATCTTTCAGGTCCCTTCCAACCCAAACCATTCTATGATACTATGAAATTCCATTTTCTCCTACAACAGCATTCCTTTTTGCTACTTGCTAACCTTCAGGGGGACAGTTTCAAATTGAAGTTCCTAACTTTTTTCCCCCGATGTAAATTAATACTAGATCTAGACACTAGTAAGGATTGATATTCCCAATGGTTTATGACTAGTACTCTCACATTGTCTCAAAAATAAGTTGCTGTGTCCCCTTCTTGATTCCCTTTCTTGCCCTGGAGTGATATTCAGTGCTTTTCTCCAGTCTTCAGGGAAACCGGGAGCCAGATGACCTTTCATTGAGTCAAGCAGAAGTTAGATCCATCCTCAACTTGTTTTTTGTGGTTGACCTACTGTAATTCTGAGCGTGTTGCAGCATTACGTGGAATCTTCTGGGTTTTTTCTTTGATCTTTTGCATATCTGTGCTTACTCTGCCTGCAAAAGTTGGCAGGCATGAACAGATCTCAGTTTCTCTAGACGCCTTGCAAAGCAGAGCACCAGTATCCCAAATTTAACAACAGAAGGATCTGACAAAGTGATGTACCTGTGTTTGTATGCAAGTCTGACCTCCCAGGCACACTGGCTTGAGCTTGCCAGGCTCACTTGTGCTCAAGGAACAGTATGAGTACTGAAAATCTGTAAAATAATATATCAGTAGCCTTTGCCTTAATTTGAGTCAATCATTTGAGAGGAACGGTCAGTACTTTCTGAGCTTTTATGGGAAAGTACACTGGTATCAGCTAATTTACTTATTCAAAGCAGTTCCAATTCTGCAGCGATGGAGTAGGAAGGCGGGTTAATTACTCATCAACAGTTAGAAAGGCTACTCTTTTTCTTGTCCCCCCCTTTTTTTTTTTTAACTGCTGAGATTAAAGAAGTTGAAGGGAAGAGCAACGATGATGTGGAACTTCTGGAGCTCCTACAGGAAAATGGAGTGGAGGAAACGTTCATTCTCTGACAAATGTACTGACCAAATGAGAGACTTCAGCAAAACCAGCCTCAGTGGAATAGAAGGGGTGGGGTGGGGTTCAGATGGAGAGAAGGATGGATTTGGTAGGAAAGATGTCTAGAATGGGACTGAGAATGAGCAAAAAATGTCAGGTTTTAAGAAGCTGCTTGCCTCAGCCTGGTACTCTTCAGCTGTAAGTATTCTCAAACCTATTGATACTCCCGTTACTAATGCTTTCTGCAAAAGGAGAACAGGAATCCAGGTTCATTCTTCCAGTACTCAAAAGTGTTACTGCATTTTGTCATGGACAGATTTAAAATTTCTGATTAAACAGAACTTATTGGAATCATTCTATAGGCAAGAAGAACGAAGTAGAAAGTGTGACTTGACTAAATAGTGCCCTTCAAGAATCTAATAGGAGTAAAAAGATCCTTGATGTCTAAATCTCTTTGCAAACCATAATTTTAGGTCTCCCTGATGCATGTTGTTATTGAATGAAACTTAAGTATTTCTTAATAGTTGAATGCCCTTAGGCCTCTGGTTTAGACCAACTTTGCCTGAAACAAAGGAGATTTTGCTTCATGTATTATTTACTTTGGCCATTTAATTTAAATTGACTTTTGCTGTAACTCCTTAATCATCTTCAGTGCAGAAAAGTAAGTTAATAATTCTGAAAGTTGTCTTGATTTCATCCTAGAATATACATATTTACAGAAGTAGAGGTCGTGTTACGCTTTCTTGGGCTGAATTGTTCAGTTTAAATATAAAAAATGGCAGCTTTGGCATACAACAAGGGGAATGTAGAGTAAAAATTGTCACTAATATATTCCAAGTTTATTTAAAAGATTTTTTTTTTTATTTCTAGAAAAGAGTAAGATGTTATTACTGCGTTTGCATTTAAGTCTTTTAAATAAAGCATGTGTGCAGTACAACATAAAAATTTGCATTAATGATTGGGCACTCGATGTCAATTACTGACCTGTGAATTAGTAAGTGAATAAATGCAGCTGAAATAAAGAGGGCTAATGCATCACAAAATATTTATTACTCATAGATGAGTGTAGTTTAACCTTAATTATTTATGCTAATACATCATAATATTCTAGCAAATGCAGTGCGGTATGTATTTAGAAAGTAATAATGTCCGTGTAGCGTGAGAGCGTTCTGCAGCAGACTGTAGGAGATCATGATTTTGTCTGAGTTAAAATTATAAATGATCCAGATTATTAACATTTTCAGTGACGAAGCTCTCTCATAGAAAACTCAAATATATATCTGTTCAGCATTTAAAAAAATACAGAGGAAGCCACTAAGTTTGAAATGCTGGAATACTCTTATAATTTAGCCAGTTTAGATGCATTACGGTTGCTGTTTGCTTGGTAAGGTAGAGTATATATGGCTTAGAGTGATTTTATTAGCAATTGCATCACTTTAAGCACAGTTTATGAGCCCTGTTCTAGTTCATTATAAAACCAATTTATTACTTTCACTGATATTAATAATCCTAATAGAACTAAAACTGTAAAACATGATTAAAAGCAATCCTTCAGACAAAAAAAGTCTGATCAAGGAATCTTTCAAGTTTAAAATGTGAATTTCAAAATAGAACCACTTTTAAAGAACACTTGAAATTTTTGAACAAGATTATAAAATACTGCAAAGTCAAACCTATTTTTATTCTTACAAGGAGAAAGACCGTTAGATATGATTGTTACATGCTTAGTGATTCATGGGCCTGGTTATATACATGCTTTGTGATATATGAATTATTTAGTAAGAAAAATCACAATAATTTTGTTGTTACTCAAGAATTTATAGGTTGACAGAAAAACAATTATGCAGCCCCTGAAGCTGGTCTGATGGGGTACAGTAATATCATTAACCATCCTCAGCCATTTTTGTTCAATCCAACTGGTATAGTTTATGTTGTAATTTTTCAGTAACTGTGTATCATATCTAGCCTTTGAAACATATATAAAACATGCTTGTAATCTGCTTTATTTCAAAATGTGTTCATAATTTAAGGCAAAAGCTAAACATCTAATAATTCAGCCTAAATAAGTTTACTGTTTGGGTTGGGGTTTTTTTCAGTTCAAGATGAGTTTACTATGAGGAGGAGTTTTAAAAGATCTATTTGAGGCCAGATTCTGCTCCCACTGAATTGCAAGTAAGGTCAATTTATTTCCTGGTATTTGGTTCACAGACAGTCCTTTGCCTGTTATTCCAGAGAGCCTGTGCAAAGCGTTTCTACCCGTTCGAGCCTGTGCAAAATGACTGCAAGGGGTAGCGGGAAGGCATGGAAGGAACACAGCTGGTTTTCTGCGAGTTTTAATGCGGATCTTAATCTATACGTGTATTGATCAAGCTGGTACACTTGGGTGATTCTTTCCTGGGAGACGCCTTTTAGAGAAGAATATGTTTAGAAAGTCTGGACACTGTTGACCTACTTTTTTCATAAGCCTAAGGGAATTCGGTTTGCTGCACTCACTGGCAATCTGGAAATGTGGGAAGGAATAAAAGGTGAATTTTACCATGCTATGTTATTTTATCAACATATGAAGTTATGTATTAATCTATTTAAGAAAAAAACCACAAACAAACATGAAAACATATGCTACTAAAGCAATGATCAGGTGCGTTTTCTCCAGGAAAAGCAGAGCTTATCCTTTGTTATGTGTGATACCTATGTAGAAACTGGTACAGAGAAGAAGCAGAGATGATAAATTGAATTTAGTGAACCAAGGACTGGCGCTTAGATTCTGCTTCCTCTGAGTCTGTTTTTTATACTACATCAGAATTACATGTAGTACAATGCAGTACTGCTAATACAGTATTCCAAACTATTTTTAATAGTTAAAATGTCAAATAACATTAATTAACTATGTGTGCTAATAAAAGTTAACTATTTAGTCTGTTACATGGTAAATGCATGCTATTCTGATGTCATAGCTGCGCAAATTCTAGTGGTAGTGAGGTTAAAATTTCCCAGAGATGCTCAGTAGGAGCTATAACAAAAACATAGGATTGTCTGACTCCATCCTCTGCTTCCTTCCTGTGCCTCATTTTCTTCTACCCAACGGTCTGAGCACAAGACTTGAGGAAATTAGTTTTGGGTCCTAATCCTGGTTGTAGTGCACTTCAACTCCTCATATGGCCCAGTGCAATTGGCATAATTAACTGCTTTCGTTTCCACTGAATATTTACAGTAGGCATATCGTAAAGGTTATTATAAAAATAGCATGTATGTCAAGAAACGCTTTGTAAAGAGAACTTTGTAAGTTCTAAGCACTGCATTTTTCACCTGCACTGGCCTGATCCACTCCTCTGAGAGTGAGCTCACACATCCCTC
The DNA here is from genome assembly GCA_013398815.1 of Ibidorhyncha struthersii. Classification (NCBI taxonomy): domain Eukaryota; kingdom Metazoa; phylum Chordata; class Aves; order Charadriiformes; family Charadriidae; genus Ibidorhyncha; species Ibidorhyncha struthersii. Next base: position 149,546 of record VZSZ01005420.1, on the reverse strand, counting down.
CACCAACAGCAAGGAAAAGCTCGATACAGGTTCTGGGACCTGACCAGAATAGGGCCGGGGGAGTCAGCTTGCTCTGTCCTCCCTCTTCTTTTTATGGAGTCTTGGTAGAGGGACTCAAAACTTCATTATATGATGTCTGCAGTAGTGAAAAGATAGAAAATGACTTGTGTCAGATAACTTCCTTTGCAGTGGGAATTAGGGAAACAAGTAATAACTTATTTCCTTACTTTTTGAGGCCCTTGCAAATTATCATGATAACCATGTTCCAGGCAATCAGTGGGGTACAGCATTTCTTCCCTACTGCTCACCGGTACTCCTATGAGATTCCACAGCATGGCAAATCTAATAATTTTAATATTAGTCTGTGTCAGCATTCTGCTTTTCCTTGAAAACAAACATTTATTTCCTTTGCATGGCTATCTCCAGATCTCCCCTGTCCTCTCTAACCGCAGCGGAAAGCAGCAGAGAGCAGCAGCAGACTGCAATGAGACAGTCGTCGTTGCACTTGTAGCATAAAACCAGCCTGGAAGTCTGTGGCACTGATGGAGGATACTTCCCACACGCAAATAAAATAGAATTTACAGAAGTCATGGGCTTCTTGATCCCCCTGTAATTAAAGAACTGATATGTTGTTCCTTTGCAGCTTTTGAATGCTATTTCATTGTGGCTAGACAGTAACTTTGGGTACGTAATTATAAATAGGAAATCCATGCATATTTCTTGCTGACAGCATGTCATCTGGATTTAGTGGAGAAAATCAGACTGCTTAATTATTTTTTCCTGTGGCTTTCTGGAATTCTTGAACTTCCTGTGTCAGAAACTTTTAAAGAGGAGATTCTTGGGGCAGTCAAATGCTGAACTTTAAGAACATTTTATGATACATACTATAAAATATCTGTGTCCTTGCTACACAATTTCCCCCCATCACTGAGGAAAAATATAAAAATAGATTTGGTGAAGTTCTGTTCTCAGAGAAGAAATTCTGCAGGATGATAAAATAAATATTGACTATTTGTTTCAAGTGTTGGTATAGTTAGAATGAAAATTTCTTACAAAACATGGGTTTTAAAGAAACCAAACCTGTATCAAGAAACATGTGCTTGATATGCTGTACTTCTTAAGACATAAAAAAACTTGAAGTTTGATTACAGCTGCATCAACACAAATCAGAATGGGGGATTAAGGTTATGATTAGCCCTAGAAAATCTACATAATATTTATGCAAATTTGGCAAATTGAGTTGGTTTTCCCCATAGTCTTGTAAATGAAAAAGACATTTTAGAAAAATTGCGGTTCTATAGAAATTCTATGATTTTGTATCCTATTCTTTAAAATTTAATAGAAAATTAATCTGATTGAAATGAACCTGACTGAAAGGTATACAGGGACTGTAGGTAAAAGGTTCATTTGAACAGAAAGAAGTCTGTCTGGGCAGCACCAATCCCTTAGATACTTAGGAGCTGGGGCTCTATTAATTTCTAGCGTAGGAACCAAATTATAAAGTTATTGAACAGAGAGAATTTATCTCTGCTAATGGCCATTGAAAGATCCTTTTTCTTCTAAAGCTCAAACAATGGAGAATTCTAGTATGAAGATGCTTGAAGATGTTTCAGGAATTAAATAAATGTACCTTCAATTTTTCCCCCTCTAAATTGATAATATAACTCAAATAGTCGTTTGTCATATATGATAATGTGAGAGATTGTGATAAAATGCACAGATCAGTAGCCTACAGCTGAGATTAACGCTCTTCTCGCACTAAAAAGAACCGGAAAGTTTTGTGCCGCAGAGCTGTATGGAGCAGAGGGCCTTCCCTCTAACTTCTGTCAGGCAAAAAAGCTTTTTCTTTTTTTAAAAAGCTGCACAAACTGCATGACGGCTTGTGATTGAGGTCGAGGTGACATCGCCGTCGCGCTCCAGTGCATACCCATTCCTTTCCGCTACTGGGGAAGTCGGACATAAGCTTTTAAGGGGGAATTTTCGTTTGTAAGAGCTATGCTTTAAAACAGACTGTTTTGAACCGGCCTGTTTTCAGCTGCACCACTGAACAGACGTGGAAAAGCTCTTTGATGACAGAATTTTACCCGTATGTCAGCACAGGAGGTATTTAGCCGAGTATTCTGTAATTTGGAGAAAGAGCGAAGTGTGTGACAGCTATTGGCAAAACTGCTTAAATACCACCGTTTGGACATCGCAGGGGTGAGCAGGGTGCAGAGCAGATACGTTCCCGTGTGTCAGATGGAATAACCTAAAGGCAAAGGCCCCGGGAGTTCCTGAGGAGAAGCGGTCACTGGAGGGGACCCCAATTCATCGCTCTGAATTTTGAAGACCGGCGGCGCTGGGCACTTTGTTATTAATGCAGGAGTCCGAGCCTGATTCTGACTGACTGCTGTCTCGACAGTGGTTTTCCTGTTAAAAACAGAAGGCGTAATGGGGGAAAAAATAATTAAAATCGGTGTCTCCCCGCTTTCCGCAGCTACGCGTACTTCTGTCACGGCCGCCGCCTCCCGCAACATGGCGCCGCCTCCGCTCCCTCCCCCGCAACATGGCGCCGCCTCCGCTCCTTCCGCCTCCTCCGCTCCCTCCGCCTCCATTTTTCCCTCCTGCCGGCCCTTCCGTTTTCGTTCCGGGGCAGCGGGTCCTTCCTGCCGGCGGGGCGGGGCGGCGCAGGCCCGGGCCCCCCCCTGCGGCGGGCCCGGGAGGAGAGGGGGCGGCCGGGGCGCGGGGTCTGCGGCTCCGTGAGCGCCGACCGGTCCCTCAGGTCGGGAGGGGAAAGCGGTGACAAAAAACCTCCCTGGAAGACGAAAGGTGGTGGTTTGGGTTAGTTTTTGTTTTCCCCCG
>VZSZ01005420.1:50426-146240 GCA_013398815.1 Ibidorhyncha struthersii | reverse complement strand
GTGTGGTGACACCAGCCATGGCGTGTCCTGGGGTCGTAGAAGGGTTTGGGTTGGAAGGGACCTTAAAGATCACCTATCTCCAGCCCCCCCTGCCATGGGCAGGGACACCTTCCGCTAGACCAGGTGGTGCATCCCCCCCGCCTGCACGTCTTGGTGGGATGGGGCGCTCACGGGGCATCGCTGCAAGGCGATTTAAAAAGTTGTCGTTTGGAAATGAGTGGCTGCCCGGTTCGGGCATGGTAACTGTGCGCTCTGCAGGCGGGCCTGAGCTGTGCTTGCGTTTGACGCTATTGCCCATCGCTGTGCTATGGGTTTGCTGTACCTCCTTTGCCCCAAACCACCCTCGACCCCCGCCTGCCTTATCTTCTCCCTCTCTGCACATCGAGAATCCTCTGTTTACTCAGAAATGGCAGTGGGTGTTTATCCCACTTACTGTTTCTTAATTGCACCTTTAGCCCAAAGCAAAGTCTAGTCCTTGTGTGTGGATCATACTTATTTTCTTCAGGATGCCCCAATCTTTCCTACCTAACGCATCTCTGCTAGAGATTCCACGTGCCCCTATTTCTCTAAAGAAAAATCTTCCCATACCACAGGTCATGTGCATATTTAATTCCTTCTGTTGTTATTGATGTTGGAGAGAGATTCTGCAGATCTCTTTCTGTGTGTTGCATTTCACCGAGAAGACGTGGGAATTAAGGGGTTGATTTCCTGGAAAATGTTCAATGTTGGCCCTATAGAAGATCACAGAGATAATTGGAGTGAATGGCAGATGTTCCAGGTTTCATTCTTCCTAACATTTAGCATTATCCAAGACTTTCAATAGCTGGAGGAGAGGGAACAGAACTTTTGACAGACCAGTGAGACTTTTGGGAGAGGCAGTTTCCCCTTGGAGATAGCTGTGAGTTTCCAGTGGTTACACAGCAAACCTGGGACAACCCAGTCTGCCCTGCAAAGACAAATCTCAGACAGGTTTATTCCACATTCTGCTTCATGTTTTCCATTTTTTCCCCCGAATAAAACGAGATAATCACTGATGCTTGGACTATCCTTTGGCATTTTAGAATTACGGGAAATATAAGTTTGGTTGTATTACTTAACCTGACAACATTTCTCTCTATTTACTTTTGAGGGCATGGCTTTGCAAACCCATTTTGCTTTTTAGTTTTCATCCTTCTTGCTGCAGCATAAAAGCAGCTGGGGGTATGCGGGCCTTAAACTTGAGCTGTGTAGTCTGTTTAAGAAGTAGGTTGAAAAAAAAAGTGCTATTGAAGCCTAAACTATGTATGCAGTAGGAACTGGAGCCTATGTTTTTTTCTAAACCTGTGGCCCTACAGGTGCTCCAGGAGTCTTCGTTTGGGGCGGCAGTGAGGTACCTGTGTCTAAAGCTGGAGAGGGCTTCAGGCAGCACAGCTGTAACTCGCTGGTTGGACAGTATCTTCCATGTGAGACTCTGCACCTGCAGTTTCTGTTGTGGCTCCTATAGCTCTTCATCAGGTTGGAGCTGGAGCCAGTGCATGACCAGACTTTATGACCTGAAGTTAAAATGAACCTGTATGTTCAGTTGTGATACAATACTAAGAGACAGCATGCCTTTTGGAGCCGGATCTCAAATAAGCAGAAATACAATAGTACAGCTGTTAGAGTAGCTCCGATAGGCTTTACCTGTATTGATTTATTAGTTGTATCAGGGCAAAGTACTGACCTGGGGCTCAGAGATACCCCTAACCAGGCCCTGCTGCGAGGAGTTTGAATAATTGCCTCCAACGCGCTGAGAAGAGACCCTTGACATCTGAAGTGGTCAATGGAAAATAGAGGACCTTGAGGAGCACCCAAAGTTGTCAACATCTGCAGTAACCTCCAGTCAGGTGGAACTGATGTTTCCTGAGAGCTGTGGCCGCTCTAAGTGTGGAAGGAAGTGAATGGGTAAGGGAGGACACATCAGGCAAATCTTTATCTGGGCACGTCTCAGGTTGGTGAGAATTCTTGTTTTTCACTGCTAATATATTTAGGGGGGCAGTTACGGAGGGGATCTGTCATAGAACAGGCATGACAAATCAAAGCGGAGGGACCATGATGTAACGGGTCATGCAGAGTGTTCTTCCTACCGCTAGATGGGCAGTTCCTGTGACTGGGAAGCCTCGAGTTTACTTAGGCAAATCATCCCCACTCAAAGGCCAAGAACTGTAGGCAGGCTCGGCTAAGGCAACGCTCGGCTTGTTCTGTATCGCTGTTGAAGTCACCGATAAAAGAGGAGGCTTCTGACTCTTCCCCCTGTGCAAAGGATTTTAATGCTCATCTTAGTTGTTTGTTCGCAGCTGTCTAGCAGATCTGCTGGACTTCTAAAAAATGTATTTTCCCAGTTGTGAGCAGGTTGAGCTTCCTGTTTTGTGGCGTAGCTGGTAGTTTTTCCCAGTCAGCAGGTGATGGTGAAACACGACAGCAGCACACGTTGCTAGTTTTCTTACAAAATTGCGGTTTCTGTGGTTATACTCATATTCAGTGGTCATTGATGTTCTTCCCAAACTTTGGTGATATTTGTGTAGGAAGCTCTGTGCACTGAGGCGGCCACGAAACATTTGGAGATGTCCGTTGCCTGTGCTGTAGGCGCTGCTGCCCCGGCCAGGCACAGCCGATGAAGCGAGGAGTGTGCCCTTGAGCCGCTGTTTCACTTACCACAGCAGAGCGCTATGGAGAACCTCACCAGGTGGGTGGCCCACACGTGCTGTTTGCTTTGCTGTGTGGCGCAGGTTGAGATGACTGCGGTAACGGTGTTCCGAGAAGGTGCAGCTGCCGCAGGTCACCTGTGGTTCTCTTCACCCCGCTCCTCTGCAGATGCAGGTCTGTCTCCAGCCATCTGCGCGCTGAATTGTTTCCACCCACTGCTAGAAGAATATGAATGGTACCTGGGTTGAAATGTCCCAGCTCTTTGTCGAGTGAAAGTGGATAGATCTCTGCATCAGGTCACATATGTGTTGGTGCTGATAATTTTCAGTTACCCGCTGTTTGGCTGTTGCATTGAGGGTAGCGGTGACAGCAGCACCGCCGTCCTAACTGGAAGTGTTGGATTGCGTATGGTGAGTCAGTAAGTGATGACACATTTCTTGCCGTCAGTGGAAATCTCAGATGTGGGGATGACGGGTGTTATGACAGCGTTCAGCTGGGAGCGCGGCCGTGCAGTAGCACCATTCGATGACTGTCGTTTTCACGTCAAAAGCCCCTCACCTGTGGACTGTGAAATGCGAAGAGAAGAAGGAAGCTTAATAAGGTCTGAACTGTCTCAGGGCCCTCGTTTGTCTAAGTGATTGTGTTTCAGGAGGTGCCATCACAGTATGCACGTGCACTTAATTTATCTGGTAACCACAGAAATTAAATGAAGTAAGGCTCTGTAGACTGAAGTGCGGGAGATCTGGCACCGCCCGTGGCTGTGGGGAGCCCAAAGCGTGGGGAGGAGGGCAGGACCCTGTCTTCTGTTGTCCTTCTGCCTTCACTGTAATTTCCACTCACCTGGTAGGCAATCACAGAGGGCTTATGTGTTAGAGTATCAATTAAAGATCATGTGGAGAATTGAGACATTCCCTACAAAGGTGAATTACTGAATAGTAATAACCCAGTCAGACCCCGCTGTTTCCCTTATTGTCCATCTCTCTCTAAACTGAAGGTGCAGGACTGCAAGGTACCCCTTTTTTTCTCAGCTCCTGCTGCGTGGGGCACAATCAAGCTCTAAATAATTCCCGTAGTTTGCCCTGTTTAGGACTGTTTAGCACTGTGTGGTGTTATCCAGAGCACAGCAGGCTGGAGCCTGCTCCGTGTACCTGCAGTCCACGTGGATTGATGGGAAGTACCATCTCGCCTTGAACTGCGGAAGCACGTTTGCCAGCCAGTCCCGAAACCCAGGTGCATACCTCCAGATCTGCACCATCAGTGGGAACTGGGGGCTTGGGGGAGCCTTAAATCAGCTGTGTAGTAAGGCTGTTCTTCCTTCTAAGGTAGGTCCCATGTTCTGCTTTGTATTAAGAAAGCCCCGTAAAATTATCTTTGAGAACAGCAGGATTTCTTTAAACATTATTTTTATTAATTTAGCATCCTGGAAGTGTGAACAGCATTGTGAATACAAATGAGCGTAGCCTTGCAGGATTTCAGGCTGGCACACATCTTCCTTTTGCAGAGAAGCAGCTGCGGTATAGAGTCCAAATATCCTATCGGTTGCTGTAGAATAACCTGTTGGAGTCCAGGAGTCTGATACTCAGTGCAACGCCTTATGCACTAAATGATAAATTTCTTAAATTTAGCTGCTCTAATGCTGTCTCTTGGAGGGGCCTTCACAGCTACTAAACTATGTATTCAAACTGGAAAACCTGATAGCAGCAGGTCGGTGCTGGTGGTTGGCCTTGACTCGGTAGGACAGTGCTTGACCCGTGGAAGCAGCGCTGCTTGTATACTTTAGGTTCGGCATTTTCTTGATTGCTTTCCTAAACTGGGTGCTACGAGCTGTTCTTCATGATGTCACTTTAAATATGTTCTGTGTGTATCAGCTTTGCAGACCTCTAAGTTACAAGTAGTAAACAGATTTATTTTAAAGGCACCGCTAAATGAATTACAATAAGCTTATTTTTTTTTCATCAGGCTGTCTAGATTCGTTTGCCCTAACTGTCAGTGGAGTATTTAAGCACTTGGTGTTAATTCAGGATAACTGCATGATGTCATACTGAGATAAAAAGTTTTAACTGAAGTAAGCGTGAGGGTTTCAATATTTACACTTTTGTTAAAGGCATGCTTTTGCATTTTCTGCTTTCTGAGAGGTAAGTGCTCCACAGCTCTTCTAGAGAACAGATTTCGTGGAGTTCTTGTTTCAGCTGCCGTTTCCTGATTATTTTTTCCTCTTCATTGTTAGAAGCTTTTCAGTTTTGTAAGACAAATATGTGAGCCAGCTTGAACAATGTCTACAAGTCACAGTATTTTATTGCTTGTGATCTCTGTTGTGATAGTAGAAAATCATCATGCATAATCTGTTGAAATTTAGAGTAATCCTTTAAGCTTGGGTCACTGGGAGGTCTGATGAATGTTTGAGCATGGAAGTCTTACGCAGCTGATGAAAATACTATGGTAACAACAGAGTAATGGCATGACTTCCCTCTCTTCCTTCCCATCTCCTGCAAGGCTAATTTTTCTCAGGTGCATCTATTACATAGAAATACTGAAAGCTGACTAGAGCAAAGTTTTTGCAGCTGTTGGAAGAGTTTTCTTTTTAACTATTTACACCATAACTCTGACACTAAATATAGTTCTTAACTTCATGTACTTGGTTATTACTCATTTTAAAGAAACCAAATACATAGAAGAAGTTATTCTGAATAGGAAAAAAAAATAAAATTTCCTGTCACTGTGTCAGTGCTGTCCCAGCTTTGGGAGTCTTAGAGCTTTCCTAGCAGACGTTTGGGGCTGTCAGAACTGTCTCTGTCTGTGTCGTGCTCACACACCTCTTAAATACGGTTTGTAAATACCCCAGAACTGGGGTCCTTTTCTGAAAACAAATTTTAAATCCAGTTAGTGGAAGCATCTGTGTGTCCACATAAGAATGTTTTACAAGTGGCTTAAGTCTAACACAATTACAGTGTGTTTGCTGAGGAATTTTCAATGTTTAAGTAATTTAGCAATAATTAGTTAACAGCACAGTCTTCTGTTTAGGGAAGATTTTAATTTCTTTTTAGGAATAGAGGGTACAGCTTGGCTGGCTTTTGATAGAGGACCAACAGAGCTGTCAAACTCTGCAGAAGTATTTAAATGGAAGAATTTTTGTTGACATGGCAATGTTTGGTGGTTAGGGGTTTTTTGTTGTTTTGTTTTTTCCTTTTTTGGCTCCACAGATTTACAGCCTACATCATTAGGTAAGCTGTATTGCACATCTTTTGTCTTTTTGTATACAATTAATAGTTTAAATTACATACTATTGGGTTATTTTAGCATCTAAAATGAAAAGACAAAATGAGAAAGTTTTAGAAATATTATGTGCTTCACTTAGCTCTGTGGAAATCTTTAGGTTGCTTTTGATGCTTTCTAATTGTATTAATTGTGTCTTTTTGAAATTGCACAGAATGTTTAATTTCCTGCTTTTAGATTAATGAAAAAAATAGAGAAAACAAAAGTGACAGGACAGTGATCACTAAAGCCTTCATACAGAGGGGTGCTGAGCACCCCAAGATGCTCACAGTGTACGTACTACAATAAATATTGTCGTTCATTAATTTCTAATCACTTTGTGTCATTGTCAGTGGAGAGATTGTCTGACATGAGAAATCGGGCAGCAGGAAGGAAAAAACCATGCTGTGCATTTATGCCATGCCCTGACATGACATATTGCAGCCTCGCAAAGGCTGACGACAGCACATACCCGGGGAGGCCGGCATGACTTCAGGCTGAGCAGAGATTTTTTTCACTGAATTTTGAATAAATGCTGTAGGCAAAGACTTAAAAAACAAAACAAAATCCAAAACAACAACAAAAAACTAAACCAAAAAACCCTCTCCTCCTCTTGGTTTAGTTGTACAGGAAAAGCTTGTACTAGCATATAACCAAGGTGTTATGATAATTGTATTAGCATGTTATATGCTTATATATTATTAGCATATTATTATGGTGTTAGTATTAGTATATAACCAAGGCTGGAGGTTACCTTTCAGGATAGTACTTCCACTTCTTCGGGTATTTTAACCTTATTTCCTCAGGGGCAGCCAACGTATTTGAATCTGTCTGTCAAGTTTTGAAGAAGTTTAAATTCCAATTAAGAATGACAAAAGAGCCCTCCAAACTTTCCGTCTTGCACGGCGTGGGGAGCATCTTGAGACACAGAGCTGCTTTGCGAGGCAGCAGCAGGCAGCTCGGTGCAGCTGCTGGGTCCCACCGCTTTCCTGGGCAATTGTGGAGCGAAAGTAACAAAAATTTGTTCAGTCTCACACTACAGTTTTTAATTCGCTATGGCAGCCCCAAAGCTGTCCCAAGCAGGTTGTTACCCTGTTGTTCCTGAGCTGCAGGCAGGGCAGGAGATGGAGCCGTGTGGTGAGGTTACCTTGTGGTGGGAAGGAGAACTGGGACAGTTGTTCGGAGGTGGCGAGGAGGAAATCAGAGTGATGTAAAGAAGGACCGAGAGAGAAAATGTGCTTTCTCAAGTAAATAGCCATTCATAAACCTCTACTTTTATGACTTACCTCGATGAGTTAATGTACATTTTTCTGTGACCTACAGACAAAATCGATTCTTTAAGCTGCAAGAACAGACAACACCGGCTTGTTTGCACTTATGATTGAGTTATTTGAAAAGAAAACAGTTTTCCTCAAGGTAATGTGGAGAGGAAGGAAAAAAACACCATGATTTGTACTGATTTGTTTTGTGTGTTAAAAAGTTTATAATTTTGGGGCAGAGGCGAGTAGCAGGTCTTTAAGTCTTCAGCCTGCAGCTGGGGAGTGATTAAGATGATTTACTCTAAATCATCTCAGGCATTTCCCATTTGATATATAGCTAATTCTTCTTTACCTTTTAGGATGTCATCGGTCAAGTTTTGCCAGATGCAACGACGACAGCATTTGAGTGTAAGTATGACTTGTATAAATTGTTTCCTTTGTCACATTATAGGGCTGACATTTTTTTAAATAAATAGTGTTTACCTTCATTATATGTTACGGTTAAATATTTATGCATTAATGCAAGTTTAATGATACTGAACTAAGCAATATTTTATTATTTAATCACATCTTGAAGGAGCATATTTCTACAATATAGCTTTAATTACCAGCATGACCTTACCATGCTCGCTCTTCTCACTGCAATTGTATTGCTCAAATTAAATGAAAAGTATAAAGTACCTGTAGGTCTCGATTTAAAATTTTAATCCCCCATTGGAAGAAACCGAAAGAGCAGGAGCTTTTACAGAAATATGGTACAATGTACAGATTTGGAACCAAATATAGCAGCATTTGAAGTTAACGTTTCCTTATTTGCTAGAAGGGCTGCTGTGTTTTTAGTTTTCCTTTTTTCCTTGTGCTGGGCTCAAGCTAAATATGCCGTCTTCTGTGTCTCCTGCGTGAGAACGGCAGGTCTTGGTAGCTATTCAGCTGTAGCTCCTGGAGGAGGTAGGAGAGCTGCAGGAAAATGCCACCTGGTTAGACTTGGACAGTATCAATAAGTCTAAAAGGTCATGTGCGTCTGGTTGAGAAGCTGGGAAAAACGAGTAGGATCTGAGCAAGCTGTTTGTCAGGCTTGTCCATAACGACACTTACAGGTCGTGAAGATGGTTGTATTATGCTTTTGCTGAGTTAGGAAAGCTCTCGGTGGTTGTTAGTGCAGATGTAGGCCTATGACTGCTAATATCTATTTCGGCTCTATTCTTTGAATCCTGTTTATTTTTTACTTCTGGAGGGATGCCTGGGGGATTGTCCTATCTGGAGAGCAAGAAGCTGCAAAGGGGAGTCAAACATCTGTGTCTTAGGTGATAAGATGCTATGCTAGAGTTTTCTTCCAAGTGGCGGAGGACTCCTGCTCTTTCCTTTTATTTATTTTTTTTTCCTGCATATGTCTGTTTTTTCTTTGATACAGATGAAATAGCAAGAAGGAGCTGGAGGGGATTAGACGTGCTGTATGAGTAAGGTAGTGATGCTGAAGGTGAGAGAGCAGATAGAACAAGATAGGTCCTTGTTTTCGTATTAGCATTTCTCCCTTTTTTAGAGCTTTATGGATAATTCCACATCTAGATAATCAAAGGAAGCATTGTTTTATGGTCCTTCAAGTACTATTTAGACCTTTCCACTTCTTATATGTTTGTGGTTTCCCCTCCTAAAAGGCCAGAAACCTATGAACAGAGATTGTAAGTGTTATTTCTCTGTAGCCTTGACATTTCTCCTGCCCTACTTCTTAAAACAAGACTTTCTAAAGAGACCAGGCTCCAGATCTTGCTATTTTTTTTTTATGATTTGTTAATTATTTTTTTTTTACATACCTCCCACATCACACATTAGCTTTGTTTGAACTTCATGCACCAGTAGCAGTCGCTGCAATCAGGGCAGTAGCCCATATTAATGGTACCATGTGTAGAACTTTCCTGGAAATACTTATTTCGTTGTGTCTTCTAACATCTGCTTCTGTGCTTTCAGTTCATGTCTCTAGTCTGTCATTTACATCTGCACAAAACCATTTCCCCTGCCATTTAACTGGCATCTAAAATATGTTATGTATATTGATGCGTGATTTTTCTGGTTACTTTTTCCATATCAAATGCTTAGATTTTACTGGCTTAAGCTTCGTTCTCACCTGCTTCGTTGCTTCTTCGTATGTGGATAATTGCCATCCAGTGCAGGCTCCTCTACTGTTTGTTTAGTTATTGTTATCTACAGCGTACCATCCATTGCGGTTCCTACCTGGGGGTGCACTTCTCCTACTCTTGGACCTTTATATGGATTTCACCATTGTATTACACATCGCTACAAATAAAATCGCTAACAACATATGGCCTGTTATGATCCTTTTATCCAAACTCTGCCATTTTGTATATTTGTGACACACTGCAGATTTTGTGAAGATTGCTTCATAATATTTGTTTACCATCTGCTGCACTCTATTCGGTATCTTGTGAGGATTTCTTCCTCCATTTTAAGTGACATTAGCAAAATCCAGCCAGTACGTAGGATTTTTTGGTTCTACTTTTGCTTCCCTAATGTGCTGGAAAATCGTGTTGCTGTGCTCTAGGCAAACAGAGAAGCCAGGAAATCTTTCTGAACCCATGTGGCATATCTAGCTGGTTTTTGGGCTGTACCCACTTAAATGTCGTGGTAGGATGGCAAAGGATCTCTGCACAGATATGAGAAATAGTTTTGGGTGTTTTTTTCTGATTTTGCTCTTTACAAGCATTGACTGGGTGTTTTAGATTTGACTTTTTTTAGTGCCAGGTAACATCTTCTGCCTTTTCATCAACGTGTTTTTAATTTACTCTTTTTGTACCACCATCAGGAATTGTGCAGTTCTGAGAACTTCAGAGTTAATTTCTTAATAATATGAAATGAATAATACGTGATTTTTTTTTTAAAAAAAATATGTCTTCAGTAAACATTTTGCAAGTGGGCTCTAAGAGTTTCCCAGTGTGGTGGGTTTTGGTTTTGCGGTTTTGTTTTTTTTCCATTTTTGGTGGTCCTAGCTCAGTTTGTTCCCTCAGGCTAGGCTTGTTTAACAGCTTTTATCTCTATATATTTGTGTCTCTGTTGTATGTTTCCCCTCTTCTGCATTTCACTCTGATCCCTTCTTGTTGATGCATGGTCTTCCTTGTGTTCGCTATTCCAACAGCTGCTTCTTCAGCCTTCCTTACTCTGTTACACACTGCGACTGGGACTTGGGTTTCGGCCAGGTAGCAGTCTTACAGCTCCTCCTTTCTGCCTCAAATGTTTCCAGGCAAGGAAGCATACAGTTTCAACTTGCTAACTCTTCTTAATCTTTTCATCATTCATGACTCGCTGCGGGCTGGTAACCCCAGCAAGTCGTTTGAGCAGTCTGGCAATTCACCAGTTAAATTTCCATGAGACAAAGCACTTGTAGGGAATTGCTGTGCTATCTAGTTCCTCTTCCAGCTTCCGTGTTTCCAATGTCCCACAGCTCTCTTCCAGTATGTTTTTAAAGTGTAATTCTGAGGTTTTTATGTTACTTTTTTTTTTCCTTTTTATGTGTCTCTTGTTATTTTGCTCTCTTACGCATTGGTTGGTTATAGCCTCAGAATTACCTGCTGGGTTTTCAGAGGCAAAATGAACAAAGTCTTTTTCTCAGGTAATCTTAATTTGGTGACTCAGGTCTGTTCCCAGATTCTTTGCAAAACTAGGAGCAAGAACAAGTTCTCATCCAGGGACATAATGGCACTTTTTTAATGCTGATGGAATAGTCAGGGGCTGTGATCACAGAGAGCATGTGTATCGGAGCATGTCTGTAGAGATGGGGACAGACAGACTGCCCTGGCCTCTGCTCGCATCGCGAGCTGGTCAGGAGCAAACCTGCTCCAGCCCCGGATCCGTGTAAACGCACTCCGCTCATCTCCACATCCTCATCCTTTGGTATTTCACAGGTGTTCGGAATGCGATGTGTATGTTGCTCCTTGATTTCCCGGTGCTCGTTAGCTCAGGCAGAGTGCTTTCCCTTTGCAACCATACGCCTTTCCGACCAGCTGGCTTGCAGCTTGGAGCACGGGCAGAATTGTTCTGGTCTGTCTGTCCTCGTGTGCGTGGACATGTCCTAACGCATGTCCCCATCAGTTCTCAGGAAGAGGTGGGTGTCTCGAGCCTTTTAAATATCCTGACTCAAATGGGCTCTTGTGTTTGAGATTCCCCACAGTAGATGTTTTCTGGCCAAACAAGGTGTGTGAATTTGTCAGCCATTCTTTGGTATCAGTTGTATGTGGTGGTGGTGTTCTATTTTCAGAGCTCCCTGTCCAAAGGCAAAAAACAAATGTAAAACTGGGCTATACACCAATGTACTTTGGGAGTTTTTTGTTTGTTTGTTTTTGTGTTGTTTTTTTTTTTTATAAGTGTCTAAGGAAGATGTTTAAATTCCAGCCGGCAAAAAGTGGAGACAGATCATTAGCCCTTCCCTTCTACCCCAGAGCTAGAGCAATAAGAATAAATTAACATTTTGTAACTGATTTGGAGGGGAGGGCTCTGTTCTGTTCCTCTGGCGAGTAGTGCAGCTCTCCCATCAGTGAAAGTGTACAAGCTCTTCATGAGGGACAGGCCAGGAGAGAACGGGGTGGACACGGCTCCCGTCGGAGTGGAGGAGCTGCACGGGGTGGACACGGCTCCTGTCGTGGTAGAGGAGCTGCACAGGCTGGACGCAGCTTCTGTCGGGGTGGAGGAGCTGCACAGGGTGGACACGGCTCCCATCATGGTAGAGGAGCTGCGTGGGGTGGAGGAGCTCACAGGGTGGACGTGACTCTCATCGGGGTGGACGTGGCTCCGGTTGGGGTGGACACAGCTCCTGTCAGGGTGGAGGAGCTGCACGGGGTGGACACGGCTCCCATAGAGGTGGAGGAGCTGCACAGGTGCCTCAGCAACTGCCGCGTGTGACACTGGAGCGTGTTGTTGCACCAGCTGGTGCTAATGGCGGGGATTGAGCCCCCTGGTAAACCTGCACCTGCTGAATCCCGCCATATGTCTTTGGAAAGCCTATTCCTCCTTCCCATCTTCATATTAATAACTCTTTCTGAATGCCTTGCTCTGCTGGAGCCTTTCTGAATCTTGCTGCCTTTCCTCTGGTTCTTTCTACAGCAGCCTCTTTCCTCAGGCCAGAAGTGCCATGTCTGTGCGTTTGCGGCTGTGCCTGAGCCGTCATCACGAAACCGCGATTGCCTGGTGATGCTGCTCGTACCTCCTGCTGCCTCTGCACCCCCAGTTGCACGAGGAGCAAAGGCACAGACTAGTCTTGCTTGTTCACGAACTTCTGCTTCTGTCTAAATCTCCCTGTACAGATACTGCGGGTTTGTGTCTGTTTATAAGTTACTGGTTTTAAGTTGGCATTGCAGTGTTGTGGAGAAGCAGAGATGCCCAGGCGTTTGTAACAGGGATGGAGAGAGGGGTGGGAGGAACTTGACACAGGGCAGGTGAGTTGAGGTAGGTGTGACAGAAAGACCAGAAGGTGTTAGTAGGAAGAAAACAATTGATTTATTATTTTTTTTTTTTAATTTCTAGTAATTCTGATGAGAGAAATGGCCAAAATAACTCTATCTGGGAGGATCAAAGCACACTTAGAAACTTTACTTTCTGTTTGCTGTGTCAAAAGAATACCTTGATGGGTTTCAGCAGGGGATCTTACAGCATGTGTAAGGTGCTCTGCTTCTGGGGAGGTTCTGGCAGTAAAAGAACTGTTGAGAACGAAGTTTTGAGCATTTTGGTTGTGCCTCCTTTCTAGATGTTATTGTAGTCTTTGTTAATTAATGTTTGGAGTCGTCATACGTTATTATTCCAGAGTACCTGTTACCTGTGTAGTTGGATTACACATTCTTCATATTTTTATTTGCTTGTAAAAGCCCAGGTAAAGAAACTTACATATTAAAATTATAAATGTCCTTCTTCCATTGTTCATGAATGTAATGCATTTCTTTATTAGATGAAGATGAGGATGGTGATCGCATTACTGTCAGAAGCGATGAAGAAATGAAAGCCATGCTGTCCTATGTAGGTATAGCATAATGAATGCTGATATTTTCCATGTTTATCAGTTTGTATTTTTGCTTGTATCAAAGTGTTAACGTAAGCTGCAGCCTTTGCAGTACAATGTTCCTGTATTAAGTTCATAGTATAATATTCCTGTATTAAGTCTAGGTGTTTAAAAACTATATGACATGAGATACATGAACATGCTTGACTTTTTTTAAAAAAAGAAAAAGACTTGTACACTTACTGATCATATCATAAACATTAAGAATAATGCATCTTAATGACTTTTGCATTAGGTATAGCGCAGGCTAAATGGACTATCAATTTCTTGTATTTTTTATGCAGTACTTAAAGTAACGGCTCATTAAAAATGAACCCCTGGGCTCTAAAAATTTTTCAAAATCTACTTTCATCTGGAGACTGTTTCACCCCTCCTAACAGAAGAGTTTCATTGTAGCTGCAGGCTCAATATTCATAGAGGATTTAAAGACGTATTTTCTGTTTTTTAATGTGAGATATATGTGTGTCTGCGTGTGCCTTAATATACATAGATGTGTGTAAAACCTCTATCTAGAGACCTACAAATATAAAATCTGTCTACAGAAATAAAGTATGCAGTTACTTATTGAAACAAAATAATTTGAATGTAGCTTCAGTGTGTCTTTCATGTTGCAGATGTAAGTGAAAAAAAAAATCATTTGTTTCCTTTCAAATGAAATTGATAAGCAAGAAAATAACAAATGGGTATTTTCTCTCTAAGCCAGATGGAATGCTGGCTGCTTGTAAAGTGCACTTCTTGCTATGCTAATGGTCTCCAGTTAAGGTAACTGGAAACTTAGCAGAAACGAGCCCTGTTTAGTACCAGTTGAAGGCGCTTTTGGTGGGACTTCATGGCTTGGTTCAGTGTAGTCTTCCTCTTTGATTCCCTGTAGCAGAGGACGCAGAGCAGGGATGTGCTTGGATTACCTAACGTCTTGGCTGAGCCTCTGCTTAATGGGTCGCTCTTGGGCACACATTCTCTAGCGTTTGGCAAAATGATGTAGTTTCTTTGTTGTGAAGTTAACATATCAAACTATTGGTGTTTCCTATGAAGGGGGCTCATCATTTCCATGCTCCAGGAAGGCTTCCTCAGTGAATCATACAACCATAGAATCGTTAAGGTTGGAAGGGACCTTTAAGATCATCGAGTCCAACCCTTAACCTAACCTGACAAAACCACGTCTAACCCATATCCCCAAGTACCAGATCTACCCTTTTTTTTAAACACCTCCAGGGATGGCGAATCCACCACCTCCCTGGGCAGCCTGTTCCAGTGTTGGATAACCCTTTCAGTGAAAAAATTTTTCCTAATATCCAACCTAAACCTCGCCTGGCTTAACTTGAACCCATTTCCTCTCGTCCTATCACTTGCCACTAGGGAGAAGAGGTCAGTCCCCATCTCTCTACGACCTCCTTTCAGGTACTTGTAGAGAGTGATAAGGTCTCCCCTCAGCCTCCTCTTCTCCAGGCTAAACAGCCCCAGTTCCCTCAGCCGTTCATCATAAGACTTGTCCCCCAGACCCCTCACCACTTTGTTGCCCTTCTCTGGACATGCTCCAGCACCTCAAAAGTTCTGATCCTTTTGATATCTGCAGAGTGCAGTATTCCTGCAGCCCAGCGCTCTTCCCTCGCGAAGGCTGGGGTGGATGTTGGGCACCTGGAAGTCTCTTAGGAGAACCTGGTTCGGAGAGACCTTAGTCATTGCCTGTGACTTAACCCTGGGGGGAAAGAAGTGCAGGTTCCAGATGCTGGTGACTGATGTCTGTGAAACTCAAAGGGTTTATTTAATAAGCCCCTCTCAAGTGCAGTTTTCTTTCCAGAGGTGGTGAAACGATTGTATTACAAGTTTCATGTTGAAGAGCATAAGACAGTTGTGTGAAAGAAAGGAATAAAAAGCTTGCTGCAGTCAAGGGAGTTTTGTGCTCGTTTGGTGGGTTGTTTTTTTTGTTTTGTTTCATATAACTGCATCACTGCTGATGCCTCCCCATTGGAATTCCTTGTGTTTCTCAGTTTTCCTTGTAAAATGTCTGCCATTTTTGCTGTTGAACTAGAAAACTTGAATTTTCTTGGCACAGTCTTTTAAGATTAATCATGCCTTTGTAAGGTCATCTTTTTGCTATGCTTCCAAGCTTACTGTTAAAGTTTCAGTACATTAGAGTTATGATTGCTCAACTCTGCTTTCCGTTAAAAATTATGGGATGTCTGTAAATGACTTCTTTCTGCTTCAGCAGCTTTTCTTCTCTGAAAATTTTCCCTTCAGTTCTAAACTAGTTTTCTATTTGTGTTGCATTGATGATTTAACTTTCTAACGTCCTGTAGGTGTCATTTTGGGATATGTTTATAAGAGAACAAATGTTCTTAGCCTACGTGTAAAGGAATGAATTTACTGTAATCTTAAAGAATATACTGGGGAAGAAAAATACTCCTTTTGGAGTATTATGAGGCCTGCAACAAATACTTGGAGGATTGAACAGCTCCTATTTCTAGGAATTTTGACATGGTGCAGTTTGTCTCCAGTTGTGCTGGTGTTCTCCAAAACCGAAGTGAAGGGTTTTCTTTTAGTTTAAGAACAAAAAAATAATTCCCTAAGAATACAGATCTCTTCCATGCAGGTATTACACTATAACTGGGGAAGATGTTTTGAATCGCGCATGACCTCTTATCTTTTGGTTCTTTGGTTTCTGAACTTGACAGTAAATTATTTCAGGTAGTTCTGGAATTATTTTAGAGTATGCAGAAATACTTGCATTATGCAGATATTGTGGAATGGTAAATAAAATTATTTTTCTGTTGTGCATTCTGGTTAATTAAAGACAGACATTGAGTAGCAGTGAGTTGCACTTTAGCTGTTGTCTTGTATCAGTATAAAAAGGCAGTAATTTTTTTGACAGCCACTGATTGGAAAGTTGCTTGCAGCTTTCTGAAAGCAAGGGGTACATGCTCTGGATCAATAACTGGCAAATTTTCCATTAAAAAGAATACCTGAACAATGTTCCAAATAGCCACTGGCATCTTAATTTTCCATGGAAACCTCAAATGCTCACGTGTGGAGGACAAGTCATTTTCAGACAATTTTTCCAGACTACTTGTTAACAGTTATTGCTGTCCCAAAAGGTTGACAGCTTACATGATTGATATTTCATTTACTTGTCATCACTGTTTGAGTAATGGAGAGGGCCATGTTTTTTTTCCTCTCTCTCTTCCCCCTATTTATTTTTTTTTTTTGGTAAGAAACAGTCTCGTGTATGTTTATTTTAGTTTATTATTCTAGAGAGTATGTAATAGATGTTTATACTGTGCATATATGTGTCTTCAGGTCATAGAATGCCACTAGTAAAAGATAATTAAAAAGTTTGTTTTTCTTAAGCAATTTTGGCCCTCAGTGGAGCAGGAGATTCTTTCACAGCTGCATAACTATTAGATACTGGTGACACATTTTATGAAGGGATATGGGGGAGGATTTGGCATGTTATTCATGATCCCCCAATACAAAATAAGTCTATGGAGTAGTCCTGACTCCTGAAAAACCTCTTGGTCATTTCAAAAGTGTGCGTTTGTAATCAGTAGCTTTGCTCTGTAGGAGCACAGCGAAAGCACGTGTCACGCGGTTATTTAAGATGTGGATTTACATGTTTGTACACTAACATGAATGAGGTGCCCCCCTTAAAAATCTTGTGGTGAGTTTTCAATGAGGGAAGTGCTTTTAGCAGCAGGTGTTGTACTAGATGTACACACAGGAGATGGGGTGGGACTCGTCCTTAAACCCTTCATAACCTTTTTTTCACAAAAAGGTAACTTCTTCCTGTTTCTTGATGTGAATGTGAAAAAAAAAAAAAAGATGCACTGAACAAGTTCTGCACATGAATTGACTCTGGTGTCTATCTAACACTTGTTTATTGTAGTTCACATGTTTAATCCCATTGTAAGAGGAAACAAAAATGTTTTGTAACATTAGGCAGTTAATAAACTTTTGTCTTTTTTAAATTGCATATGTGAAAAATGCTTGTGTTATGGGACACCAATGGTGTAAGTGACATACATACGTTTGATTTCATAGAGACTTAGAATTTTTTTTCTTGTTGACATCCATTCTTGCCAGTTTGAGTAATAGTGTCACAAAACACTGGTAACAGTGACATGCTGAAGTCTTAGACCACACTCGGCTGGTGAGAATTAGCATGAAAGTCAGTGGAGCTACACTGATTTATGCCATGAAGATCTGGCCAACAGCCAGCGTGTTTGCTTCAAAGATGTTCGGTGATTGCAAGAGAAACATGCTTGTGATGTGCTTTCAATATTTAACACATTGTGATGAGAGACGTGTGGGTTATAGACAGTAAACTCCTAGTAAGATCTATCTCCTGCCCCAGGATTGTAATGTTAAATGTCCTTTCTGGTGAGTGTTCACCCCTCCTTAGGAGTGAGGGTCAATTATGAAAGGCTAATAAAGATTTCAGTTTATTAAATCCAAATGCTTACTTCTTGATTTAATTCTGCCCTTCGTCCTCGTGCCACTTCTCAGGCTTCCTTATACCACATGAGGTATTTTCTGTCTTCCTGGGTCTTGAAGTTCTCAGATGCTTTTACGTCCCTTTTTTGTCCATTCTCGGCCTTTCTTTATGAATAAACTTTCCCCCCGGATCACTCGGAGCAGTCCCTGTGGAGTCCAGGTGCCGTGGTCCAAGGTCCCAGTATGAATGCAGTGGTTTTCTAGTACCAGTGTTCTGCATACCTTACTGTGCATTAAATTTGTATGCTAAGGGAATGCACGACATATCCGCTTGCGTGGGATGTGGCCCCAACTGCCCTTACCGTGCTTCATCACCGCGAATTCTTGGATAGTTTCCAGATTCTTTTCTCCCTTGGAGTTTTCCTAATTGTGCAGTTTTTGACTGTATCTACAGCATTTCTTTGTTTCCACATTTGACTGCTTTTCCCGGCATCTCCAGGTGTGGCAACTGCTGTGTTTGCTGCAAATGTTTTTGCTCAGTCTTCTGAAGCATTCCCAGGTTTCAGGTGGGCCTGAAACTTGCTTAGCTGAGCCAATAACAGCTCCCTGTGCTGGAGTCAGTACTGTGCTGGGCATCGCAGCCCCTTGCTTATGTTCCTCCCGTGCCACTTTATTGTCTGAACGTTGCAAATGGTAAGAAAGCATTCTAAAGGCTGATACGTACTATGGCAATTTAAAAAGGAAAAAAAAAAACCCAAACACAAAAAACATTGAATTCAACAGTCCATAAGTGCTCTTACTACTATTCATACGCTACTGAGTAATCTCTTTCTTTAATCTCTTTGCAGTATTACTCCACTGTAATGGAACAGCAAGTAAATGGACAATTAATAGAGCCTCTACAGATATATCCAAGAGGTAATGCTTAACAAATTCTAATCAACAATGATGATATCAGTAAACTGTTTCATCAACAGTTATGTTTTCGGGAGTTTTAAATGCACATAACATGATGTTTACCCCTTAATTTGGATAGAAGATTTCATTATTGTAGGGAGTGTAGAGAAAACTACATTTATTGCATATAAAATAGCTAATTTACCGGAGTAAATTAGACTAACAAGATTCGGTTTGCATAGTACGTATTTATGTACATTTAAAAAACTCATTGGTGATGGTTCTGCATGTATTCAAACCAAAGCAGATGAATAAGTTAAGTTTTGGATACTTATGAAAATTGGGCTTTGTTAAGACCTTCTAATATCATTAATCAGTCCAACAGACTTGGGGAATGTGACTGTGATTGCTCATTTTGAAAACAGGAACATGTCTGTCACAGAAGCTCTATCCGTGACATATTTTATTTGAGATTTGGGCACTTAGCAGTGCTATCAAAATGATCACAAGTACTTTAATAATTCGCCTGAACAGGGAAAGATGTAATCAGTTATGTGGGCTGAGGCAATTAAAAAATAGGTCATCTACATCCTGAACAAAAATCCGTAGGCAGCTGGTTAGATTTTTGGGAATGCACTGTGCTCTCTGAACTCAAATAATGGTTAAAAAAAGACTAATACATTACATAATTCCACTGATTCATTCAGATGCTCTCACTATCCAGTCTTTGAATCTCTGGTTCTTAATTGATGAAACAGATAAGGTTTAAATTCTCCAAGTAAATCTCCCAGCAATAAATTAATTGAAATAATTAAAAATTAAACTCTTCTCACTTAACTGATATTATACAAATAATCATACTATGAGTTTCCCAATTAAACATTCTCGACTTCCATTACTTACAACTCTCTGAAGTTTGAATTGGGCAATTAACCAACAGCCTTCTCAAACACATGCTAATAAGGTCTCAAAAGGAGGCTGTGTTTCCTGGTAGTTTAGTACGCTCCTACGGAAAAGAGACTGGAATTCAAGGGGAATACGGAGATTATGGGTTTTATGGCTCAGGCTAGCAGGGTCTGATCGAGAGCGGGGGATCCTTGGATATTTGGGCTGCAGGACTCCAGAGCAATCGGCCGTCGAGATGTGTTCTCCCGAGAGGAGCATGAGGACAGCTCTGAAGAGGGAAGCTCTCTGCTGCTGCTGCCCAGGCTGAGATGTGAGGGTCTCAGCCTTTCTCCCGAACCTCTTTCTGTGGAAGGCCATTTAATTACTGACACACACTCTGTCTGAAGCCGCTGGCCGCCACTTGCAAGAAATAAAATGCTAGGCTTTCATGGGGCTTGGAGAATCTGATATAGTGGGTGATCCTAGTAGGTGGGGAACCCTTCTTGGAAATACAAAGCAATTAGATATGTTTCCCCTTAAACAAACAGTTCAAGGCAGTTGTGACAGGAGGTGCTCAGTAGCTGGCATGCCCGAGTGTTTAAAGGGATGTTCTGACATTATCAATCAGGCTTAACCACCTTCTGGATTCTCCTTTTGGGTTGATCCTGAAGAACCAGCCAATTAGGTTCCTGGTCCTGCTGCTGTTTCTGTTTCCCAATTGCTTTACATCCAAGGATAATATCTGACTGTACAGATTCAGACTTTATCTCTGTGCTGCTGCGGATACAGTCCCTGTGTATGAGCTCCACATTTTCACTATGGGCTCAGCTACACGCGTGTCTGCTCGTATGTGCTCGTAGGAGGCTTACCACTTACTCTAAATTGCTTCAGAGCTGAGGTGCTGCTTCAGCTTTCCAGATCGCCTTCTTAAGGCATCTATTCTTTCTAGGTTACAGTTTTAAAGCTACCCTGCACTCCCTTCGTACCCAGACTGCCTCTGAGTTCTGCTGCTGCTCTTCTACAGTATCACGCAAAATGCGCTTTCTTGCATTTTTTTTCTGTCTTCTTGTCCTGCCTCTCTAATGAAAATCCCAAATTTTGTTAGCACAAGCACTTTGCTTTCATGCCCTTTCGGCCATGTCTCCCTATATACCGCAGTTTAAAGCCCCGTCAGTAGTGTGCAGCTTTTCTGGCCGTAATTGAAGGATCTCCCTTTTTAAGAGCTTTCTTTGCAAGCCCGATCTTCCTTTGAGTCCTTTTCCGCCACTTACTGCTGAGGACACCTCCCAGTTGCTGTCTCCAGTCAGCTTCTGAAAACTTCCATAAAGCCTGCCAGTAGTAAATGTCCATGTGCCATCCTGCGTTACCTTGGCTGTGCTGTATCCATTTGATGATGTAAAGGTCTTTAAGGGGAAGAAAATGATATTTTGTCTGATTTAAAAAAAAAAAAAGCATTGTTGCTGTCTGCGTAGTAAGAGCCAGAGTTCTTTTTTCATACTGAAAATAAACCTCTGTGTTTGTATATACATAAACAAGAGTATGTGTGCATACACACACACATATATGCTATGTTATATATATCCTATCTGTGGAATGCAAGGGGAATATACCATTCAAATATATATAATAAAAAATAGTATTCTTTTAATATCTTGTTCAAAATGTTAATTTTAATTATTGGAAAAAACATAATATGCTTATATGTATTTTAGAATAGTTTATTGTTTTCCAGTTGGTTTTTTATGCCCACGGTGTCATAATATTTTTCTTCTTTAAGATGCACATTCTAATGTCATTTAAAGGCACATGGTGTGGCCCTAACTGATGTGTTTAATAACTATCATCTGTGTCCTTCTGACTAATAAATAGTTCTGTTTCCTGCTGTCAAAAATTGAAGTGAAATGCATGTGCATCAGAGAAAGAGAAAAATCAAATTCATCCCTGCTCAGACAATCAATCAAAAGTGACAGGCCCTTTAACATACAATTTGTAGGGCACTGTAGTTTTAAAATGGGAACTGTCTGTAACATGTAGCTAGGAGCCTTTGTGGCTTTAACATTTGACAAAAGCACATCCACCGAATGGAAGAACAAGGCAATATATAGTTCAAGAGACTTTAGTAAAATGCTTTCTCCTCCAGCAGCATGTCCCTTTCTAAACCTAGACATCATAATAAGATGCCACATTTGTACATCTGTGTCCAAAATGTGGCATTCTGTATTGCATTTATCCAGTATTTGGTTTCTTGAGACTCGCTGCTGTTGCCCCTGACATGTTTTTTCCACATTTAAAACAAACTGTCTGCATTTGACAACATGACTAATTCATGATGTGTGGCAGCTGATTCCTTTAAAATACATCTTGCAAATATTTCTGTTAAATGCCAGAAAAAAAACAGCATGTGAAAATATAGTGACATAAGATATTGATTTTAATTTGAATTACAAAAAGAATCTGATAATTTAAGCCAACAGTTCTCTTGATTTTGATGTGTTTTAAGCAGAAATTAGAATTTATATTACATGGTGTCAGAAAGCTCTTAGCGTTTATAAATGCTCACTCCTGCAAGTTAAAAATCCTGGTTCATAATTCCCACTCTGGGTCTTGTGAGGCACTTTTCAATCATTTCTCTCTGCTAATTTTGGTGTCACCCTCATTTCTTTTTAAAAGATTCATTTTGAGCAAATTTGTAAATGGCCCTGATGTGTTCTACAATTTAGTCAATTACTGTTTCAGCCTGCAAGCCTCCTGGGAAACGGAACATACATGGCCTGAAGGTACGAATTTCAATAATTGTTTCAGTAAAGTTAGATGGATTTGTAATGCTGTGTTCCACTTATTGAAATGTCAAATAAAACTGCACTTTCTTGAGCTCTGACAAGCAGATTTTTTTTTTTTTTTATTGAGGGTGGGAGAAGGATTCATCTGCTGGGTGTTGGCTGTGATATCTATATATACAGTTTTATGAAAAATGGAATTGCCTTTCTTCTTATTTTTAACCTCTGTTAATAAGGTTGCGAAATCTTAACGTTCAGTTTATCAACTAATGTCTACTACTACTTCAAAGAGTTTAAAAAGCCTCAGCATATTCATTTGATTTCAGTAATTTATCTAAGTGTGGAAGGCACTGCAGTGGAATTCTTTTAGGTTGTTTGATTCATTCAGGTATGCTTATTGCTTCTGTAATTGTACCCATTTTGAAATGCAGAAGACTACAAATATATTAAATGATTGTTTAGTTTTAAAAATGATAACAAATGGTGGACATACCATCTCTTTTTCTGTATTACTTAACTAAGTGTTTAAGATGTGAAGATAGTATATATTGTAGTCCGTGAATTATACAGCCTGCTAACCTACATACAGGCGAGACCTCAACTATCGGCATGCCTAGCAACAAGCTAATTAACCTTCATAGTGAAATGAGAAATTCGTGGCAAATTACAGGTTAATTAGAATAGTGTCCTCTGAACACAAACGACTGATAAAGATCCTTTCCCTGCCTGCAGGTAAATACGCGAGCAGGGTCTGCTAATAATAGCACTTCGGCAGTCTCGGATTCCCTTCCAAGCAATAGGTAAGAGTCAAGAACGGGAGCATATGTTTTGTTTTGTTTTCTTTCATTAAAACAAAATGGAACCTTATGTGTGGTAGTTACCAACAATAAGCTTGATGTTGAATAACTTTTTCAATATGACTGCTGGGCGTGCGGGAGCAAAGCGGCTAAGATGAAATTACCTTAAGCCGTGGATCTTGTTAGACTCGTACTGCTGGTTCTTCAGGAGAAATATTTTCTGCCAAAAAAAAAAGTGTCTTTGCTGGGTATTTCAGATGGCTTTGTTCTTTATAAAGCATTGAAATACTCTTTATGGGTGAGCTAATTTGTTTTAGTTGATCTGATAATCACTGTCTATGGCAAGATCTGCATGTTCAGGTCTTCGTTGCTTATCTCATTCCAGGATTCTTTGATTTTAAAATTTGATACCCCATTCAGTAAGTTTATTATTGTGGGGTACGATTTTTGAAAAATCTGAACAGCGTAGGTGCCATGCTTCATACAAAGTTTTGAAGTCGGTCTCGCTTCTTTTTTCAGATTGCAGTCCTAATTTCAAAACCCATATTAAGATCTTAAAAAGTGAGAGAACTCTTACTCTCTTTTCCTAGAGATCTGTTTTTAAATACTGGAGCATGAACTCCCCTTCATTACATGAACTGTTACGGGAAGTCATTATACTCAATACTGACGTTAAAACAAACAACCCAAAAAAACCCCTTTTGTGTTCTTAAAAGGAAGTAAGGAAAGTCTGGCTCCGTCTTCTTCGTATAAGAGCGTATTTGAAATGTGGGAATAGAAATCTCTAGAGGTCCCTTTCAACCTAAATTATTCTATTATTCTAATAAGCGTTTAATATTACATTTATCCGTGCATCAGCATGCTGCTCCCTTTTTTCTCCGAGAGCATTTTGAAAAAAATTGACAGAGATGAACATGATCAAAGACGCAGTCATACTGCATTAAGTGTGTTCAGTCGGTGAAGTGTCAGTAGCTGTTCTGGCAGACACCGCTGCAGTGGTGGGACTGTCCCGCAAACCCCATCTCTGCACGGGGGGAGCGATGGGACATGATTACCCCTTGGCAAGGAGGATGCTACCCCACGTGGGGGGCAGCGGTGCTGGAGTTGCGATACAGTGGGTAGCCCCATTCAAGTACCACTAAAACCAGTTTGGGTTTATCCCTTTAGTGGGAAATTTGCTAATTGCAGAGATAAAAAAAGAAAGCCAATACCCTGTGTCGGTCTCCTCTGGCAAAGTTTGCCCCCGTGCCTTGGGGAGGATTTGCTGTGTGTTGCGATGGGGAAGATCCTATCCAAGACTCTTTAAGGAAAATTAATCTGAATGTCTTTATGAACTGCAGTCCTTCTCCCCATCTATCATACCACTGAACTAAAAAAAGCTGCTTTCTGTCGCTGTTGTGCTTTGGCTTTCAGTACTTCCTGTACTTTGAGCTTGTTCTTAAAGTGCATTGAAAATGAGGCTTCTAGAAGATTCTTGTCACCTTATTTGGTGGTTAATTGCCATTCCTTTTCCGAAACCTTCTGCACTATGAGTTTTGTTTTTGAAGTAATTGAAAGTCTCTCTTTGTTTCATGTTCACAAATTGTTAGTCATGAAAGATGACAAGATCAACTTATGTTTCCTTGGAAAACTTAATTTTTCTTTAAAGTAGTCGTGGGAACAAGAGGCCTATTAAAGAACAAAGCCACCAAATAGGAAATCTGTGTTTTCACTGTTCTTGTTAATAATGATCTGTGATCAAGACACGTGCACATGCCTTTCAAGAATATATTATTTTGTACTTTTTTCTTTTTTTTAACTTCAGTAATAAGAGCAGAATGTTGCTTTGAGATTAAGTTTTGCAGACGTACTTCTACCCAGGCAGTTTGTTGTGTTGAACATACAAGGAACAGAGTTGGTCAGGAAAGGAGGTGAAGCAGTATTTTGCGAGCGGGTGGAAGTAGTTTGAAGCCATTCATAGTTTTACCTGCAAAACACACAGAGCTGATAGTTGTGGTTTGTTCAAGTTCCCTTACTAGAAAAAAATAACATGGGTCTTTTTGCCTAATGTAAGACTACTGACACAGGAGTGGGTTCTCCTGAAGAAGCACAGGGACTGCAGCAGCAAGTTGCCCTGGAATGGATGTGCATGGCAGTCTGGACTCATTCCCTTCAATTTAGGCATATCCCCGAGATGCCTAAATCTGGAGTTGTACTCGCCTGCTCGCCACGCTCTGATCTGTGGTCAGTTGAGGTAGTGGGGCATCACTGACTGCACACCCTTCTCCTGCAGATCTGTAGAAATTATTGAGGGATAACACCTTAAGGGGTTCTAAAACAAGATTAGGCACCTGAAAACTAGATGTGAACCTTATTTTCCTGTTGTTTTTTGAAACACCTGTTGTGCGAAAGTATCTCTCTCTTCTTTTTCTTCTTTGAACTGACAAACAATAGGTTGTGTCTCAAAGGGTAGTATAGTCAGGTATCTAAAAAAACTAGTTTGTAAAGGTGAAAAGTATATTGATTTTCTTAAATGTTCATTGCTTCTCCATTTCTGCTGCCTGCATTTTGAGGAGTAGCTATACTGGACATCAGTCAGCCTTGCTAAAGTTAAATCTATTCAGAATATGCAACCATGAACTTGACTTGCTGTCTTGTTGTTTCTTATGGTTTCACTTCGTTTTATAGAGTGAAACGGCACAATCATTAAAAATAATTGCCTCTTATTTTTTCAGCTTAAAAAAGTCTTCTGCAGAGCTGAAGAAAATACTTGCAAATGGCCAGGTAGGTGCACTGAATTGAGTCTTGGCTACGTGCACGTCTCGTTACTGCCTAATACTGCGGTGATTGGCATGCCACAAATAGGTGGAGAGATGCTTACTGCTCATTTAGCAGTAATGTGTTCTTTTAATACAGAATTGGAGGGACCACGAAAACCTTCATGATATGAATGAGCTATGTGTCCTGATTTACTTTGATTGGCATAGCAATTTGCTTCCCATTTCTCAAAACGTGCTAATCAGATTTAGCTCCAAATAGATTGAAGTACCTCACGCATGTTGCGCTGCCACAATTTCAGGGAAGAAAGTTAATCAATTTTGAATAACTAAGTCAACTGCTCAGTTAGAATGACCTTTGTATTTTTTAGAGCGGTAGATACTTAAATATTTAGCAGGTTCTTGCAAGGAACCGCTCTGTACTATTTGGAATCACCTTATTTTGTAGCTTCTTAAAAAAAAAAACAAAACACCAAAAACAAACCAACAAACTAAAAACGAAAAAAACAACCTCAAAGTTGTAGAAAGCTGCCTTGTTACTTTCTCTTCCCGTTCCAGGCATTCACATTCTGGCAGCCAGAAGTGAAAGGTTTAATGGAACAATTGATGGACAAGTGGATGTCCTGGACATACGGAGCAATCATTTCTTACCCATTTTGAGCTGAACATACGGGCAGGTTCGCAGTAGTGTAATGACATTAAATGTACACCGTTAAATTAAACTACCTTAAAAGAATCCCGGATTCTTCAGCAGCAACATAAATATGTTTTAATGTTTGTCATAGTGAAAGCCCTTTGATAGCCTTGGAGGCAGGCACCTGTCCATTGCGATCAAGCTTGCCTATTAGGCTCTATTGACTGAGACATCTGTGTCACTGCAAATAAAAGACTCTTATTGATTTTCTTAACTGCTGTTCACTTCCCCTCCATGTTTCGAAGGCTGAAATCTTAATTATCTCAGATGCGTATTCAGTGCCTTCACACAATGACCTCTCCAAGCCTCATTGGCATTTCATGAATCAAGTAGTTGTAGTTGAGCGTGTCAAGAAGATAAAGGCTGGTCTTCATGCTTGTCCTTCAGTATCACCTGTAACGTTCTGGTCTAATAGATGAGAGTGCCCCTCTAAAATGTGAGTTGAACAGCCCAGTATCGCAGCCTTGCCTATTTGGCACTGAATCCTTTGAATACAGCTTGGAAATGTATTTTTAAGCTTGTCAGCATTCCTTACATGCAGGCACAGTTTAATATCCACAGATTCCTACCAGGTAGATTTGTTAATGCTTCAAAATTAGGGCTAAACAATGTATTTCTCTGGATAACTTAAAATTTTGTAAGTACCAGCAGCATGCTTCTGAACTTTTAAAATGAAACTGATAATTACTCCAACATTACTAGTTTTGTTAAAAGTAGAATTGCTGAACGTGAGTAGCCATCTTTTTGTGATTGAGTCCATAAGTTGCATTTGGCGCTTCATTTGTTCTAAGTAATAGAAATTAGTGGTTTGTGTCCCCTGCAATAGATTGTTGCAGGTTTCTTTCCCGTGTAGCAGAATTTTAGAAAGAGATAAAGAAACCAAAATTCTTACTATGATGTTAAAAAATGTTACTTAAAAAATTTTAAACAAAGAGAAAATTCAAAATAAGTTTTAATACTACCTTTTGTTCACCCTAGGCTGATAGGAATTACACTGCTTTCTGTTGAGAGAAAATGCTGTTTGTTATGCTGCATTCTGTTCTGCAAAATTTGGTCACAGATCCGTAACTGGAAATAGGTTTCTAGTTGTAACTTTAACTTTTCCCCCTTTTGGGGGATTAAGTCACACTTACCATTACTTAAATATGGCTTGGGTTATTATTTTTTATTATTTTTTTGGCAGTTTATGCTTTCAGGCATTCATAATGATATTCCTCTAGTAGTTTCCATTTAGGTTTAATAAGGAATTCATATTAATCATTAAAAGAAGGGGACATGATTCTTCAACATAATCAAATATTGACAGGTTAGAAATAGCTTTCTGCCTAGGTTCATTGATATAGGTGATGTGATATAAATATTTATTTCTTTTCTGTCACTCAGAGTAAATGCCACCAATTGATTCAGCATTGATATAGTGTCAACAGTTCATAAGAAACATTTGACTGGCTTGTGTTTTCCGATTAGTCTCTGCTCTATAAAGTGGGATTTACTAAATCTCTTCAATTGTCTGCTCATAGAGTGTGACTGCTTTCTGAAACCATTATTGCTTCGATTCGGAAAGCAAAGGTATGGCTATAGGACTTTGCCTCTGTCAGGCGTCTACATATAAAATAAGGATTAATTGAGCATTTTGTTTTTAATGATTTACAAGAGATAGACACTGATTTCTTTCAAAAGGAGCAGGTATAAGCAAGGGACGTTTTGTTTGCTGATCCGTAATTGAAGTCTGTTTCGCGTATTCATTAATTCTGTTAATATTGGCATCCAATCAAACTTGGTTTTGCGGGTTTAATATTCCAGTCCTTACTGTCGACTTCATTGTTATTATGTTATCATTTTATGATTGAGAATCCAGTTTTCTCAGTAAAATAAATAAATCACCACATGTTTTTGGCATCTTTATTTGAGCCAGTAAATCACACTTTATCTCTCTATCCATTGCTGGCAGATACTCGTTCCACCCCGGTCTTCCGATTTCACCCTGGGTTTCTGGGTGCTCTTTGTGCACGGAGACAAGGACTGGTGCTGGGCTGGCGGTGGGCACGAGCAGCGCAGCATCGCAGTCCTGTCGCTGACTTCTAGGGAATGGCATGAAGAAAATACTCTCCTTTGCCAGTTAGCAAAAAGCAGGAGAAAAGAGAATACGCTTTATGTCTCTGGTTCTGCTCAATTTGTTGCTTATAACTTGTGTAACTACAAAAAATTCTTCTTTTCCCCCCCCAAGAAGCAAAGACACAAGTATGTTCATGGCTTTGTGGATTCATTTGATTTCTCTTAAGAGTTTCGTTTAAAAGGACATTGCTGGGAATATGGGAGAGAGATGTTTGTTGTTACCTCAAAGACTGGAGAATTAAAGTTCTCCAGCTTAGAAGAGCAGAACTCCTTAAACACAGTGTGTGCTTGAAATTAATGAGTCTGCGAGAAAGTATTTTCAGTGCAAGGGATCCCGTATGGATTCTTTATGTATTGTTAAACCTGTTCATGAATTATTGTTCCTCATGAGGTGTCTTCCCCCCCCCCCATTTGCATTTTCTGATCGATGCAATAAGCGAGATAGCTTTCCGTAATCAAATAAATTTTTATTTTCATCATAAGCCTTGATACTTGAATGGGCCATTTCATACCCTCTTAAGATATCTGGCCCAGGTGTAACTACAAATTGGTAATAATGTAGAGTCAACTTCTGCTTTGAGGTATTCCTTGTCTTTTTATTCCCCCCCCGCCCCTGAACTTTTTTTCCTCAGAATTTTTCTCAGAACTCAGAGATTTCAACCTCGCTGGAAGAAACGCGGGGTATTTCCTGTGAGAAACAAGCGGGCTTTTCATTCACGTAGTGAAAGGCAAGAACACAAATTTTGGAGTTCATAATTTCTGTCCTTAAACCGTATTATTTTAAATCAATTAAATATTCTGCTTTCTATTCGTAAGACATGCTGAGTATTGACTCTTGAGGGCATTGCAGCTTGTTACCGTCACTTACTTGTTCCAGTTGAAGCCAGGGGCAAAGTTCCTCTTATCTCCACTGTCATCGTACGAAAAGGGGATGCTTAAACAGGGCTTAGTAACTGAAGGGCACATGTCCCCGCTGAATTTTAAAAGCCGTCTCAGAAGTTGGATAAATACGGATAGTTGGCTCTGCGCGGCTCTCACCGTGCTGCTCGAGGTACTTGAAATCGCTAATTTGAAGCTTACGTGATCTCTAATCACATCAGCGATAGCAGGCCAGACATATCATTAGGGTTTTTTTTCGATGCCTTTAACACGCAAAAATGACAGTCTTTAAGCAGCCATGCTAACTCATGTGAAATTTTTAACTCGGTATCCCATAAAATATAAATAGGTATTAGAAACGAGTTAATGTTTCCTAGGAGAATATCTTGAAAAAACGTTTACTACTTGCGGGAATCAGACAATGGGGAGATCTTTTTTGGAACAGAAAATGCATACAGCCCAGAATTTCTTCTGATTAAAATATTTTCAAGTATACACGTGCATTGCAAAAACGTGTTCAGTGATATTTTTTTTTAATAGGTGGTTTAGCTGGAAAATCAGTATAACTGTATTTGTACAGGAGAAGGTTGAACTGTAGTTTTACATTTGAATTGCTCATTCAGCAATATAATAAGCTTTTATAAAAGCCATATGAGCGAGATTCCAAATTCCGGTGTTTGTGATGTACAGTGCTGTATCAGGCTTCTGCTTGAATATCTGAGGATATTGTTGTATCTGGAGAGTTGTCCCAGTGAACAGAAAGATTGAGGCAAGCAATTAGTTGTGTATTTCAAGGAAAATTATTTTTATTGGGTAGCAATTCAAGACTATTTTTTCCAAATATTTGCTTTTGTTAAAAGGTATATAAATGGAGCACTATGCAGCAGTTGTACTGACAGACTGTCACTCAATTAGTATCAATTATGCTGATTCCAGAATAAATCAGAAACTTTTCTAGCCATACTTAAGATGACGGTTTTCTGTTGGATTGTTTCCATTCACCTCCAACTTTGGCTTTGGTTATGTGCTGTTCTGGAGACCCTTTTCCTATCAGTATCTGTGACCTGACCCTCTTGAGCTATATTATATCATTCCATTTTGACACCTTTTATCAAACTTTAATGAAATGACCCAGGCAAACAAATTGTCATTAAACTTTCCATCACTTTGTCCCTTGGTATCGTCTTTTATAAATTGGACAGCAAATGTTGTATTGATCTTCTCGTTCTTGCAGCTGAACTTGAAATGACCCAGACTGCTTGTTGTTTATGGCCTAGAGTTGCTTTTCCTTGACATTTCCATCCACAGCATGACATCTCTTTTGTTTTTCTTTCTTTCTTGTGGAGATGAATGAACAAGACATACAGTATCGAGACATCCTCGGTCATGGCAATGGAGGCACAGTCTACAAGTGAGTGTTGAATTTCACTTAAAATTTTTGAAAATAAGATTTAACAACGCTCTTTTTTTTTTTTTTTTACCCTTCATATTTGTATGGAGATGTAGGTGGGCCATTGCTGCTATGCAGAAAAGATTATAAAATAAAATCTCAATATAAACTTTTTAAGAATTCTGTTTACATATTTACAAGGTATCTGCTCTTGGGTGCCGTGGGGTTGGTGCATTTTTATTATCTTTTTAAGACTTAGCTTTGAATCCCTCCTGGGTAACAAGTTAATGGTTCACAAGTGGAACTTGAAATGTCATGAAGCGTAATGAATTGCCTTCAGTATTTGCAATGCCATTATTCTTGCTGGCTCACCACGCCCTTTGCTAGCCCAGCACTGAGAATGCCACCGGTGGGATGCGATGACACCATTGCTCTGCCTTTCTCTAGCGATTCAAAATTAGTAAATGCCCCTTTCACTGTTGCAGTGACTTCCCTCCCTTACGAGCAGCTTCACGCACAAGCTGATGAATATATTAAATGATAAACTCCCCCAAATTTTGGTAGTGAAGCTTATACCCTGCAGCCAAGTATTAATTTTAATATTGTAAAGATTATAATAACAGAGATATAGTTTTCTCGACAGGAAAGTCTTTCTCATGCATAGTGCAAAGTTTAAACTACATAATGTAATATTTGGTACTTAATAGTCTGCAGTGGTGTATGAAAAATATTCCAGTAGGAATTAAGAAATCCATACTTTGTAAGAAAGCCCTGAGGGAGTAATAAAGGTTTCCTCCAGAGAGCTATTTACCATATACAGTAACCCAGCATCCCATTATGATTTTGTTTATACCTTACACATTTTAACTTTGATATTAACATTTTTTTAAAATGTTTTAAAAGCTACGGTGCATTTAGTTTAGTTTCTAATTGGCTGCCAACATTGCAAAACGACTCTCCTTGCAGAAGGTTTCATGAAAATGGACTTCCCAAACCTTAAAGGAACAAATCCGGTCTTTGAATGGACTCTTCAGAAATCAGGTTAGCCTTCTAGATGGAACGTAGTTTAGAAATCTCATTGATGTCCACTTGTAAAAAGATACTCCTAGACCAAGAAACTTGCAGAAACAGCATTGTTTTCTTACTTTATAATAAGAAAGGTTTGAGAGAGAGTGTTGAACTTTACGGCTCAGTCAGTGACTTTTTGATGTTTTCTGATTTAGAGAAGGTTGCTTCCCTTCCCCGTGTACTGATGGAGGCTCCAGGAGTGGGTGTAGGTGGGAGAAGCATGGCAAAGGAAGGCCACGTGCTCTCGTCTCTGTGGAAGGCACTTGAGGCACAGTTAGGGACAAGGAATATCCCACAAAGCGAGGAAACCCACGTGTCTCGTTGTTACCCAGTTCTGGGTCATTTTCTTTAGACAAGTAGCTGAAATAAGGAGCTAGCAATGTGAAATCATGAATGGCCACCCCAGGTCGTACCAATAGTCTCTCCCCTTCGTCCTGTCTCTAATAGTGGCCAAAGTCTAAGGAATGTAAACCAAGGCAAGCGAACGTGTGCTTTGCTACCGTTTTTGCACTGAGGGTCTGCTGACCTTCATGTCTGTTTGTCCACTTGGCACCTGCCGTACTCACGTGGAACTGCTATATGCCATGTTTGCTGTGTGTGCTTAGTGCATACAATGATACAGTGCCTTTACGTGCAGAAGGTGGTATAAAAATATCTCACTCTTTTATAATGTTGCCGCATGCATGGTATGTATTTCACATTTTGTAAAATTCATACGGGAAATTTAGATAAAAAGCTCTGTAAAGCCAAAGTAGCACTTCTGGACTTTTTGTGTTTCTGAAAGGTAGTGTAGTTAGATGCCTGCTTTTTGTTTAATATTTTCACAAACCTGTTTTTCTCTTGTGGTGGATGCTACCTTAGTAAGAGTCTGCAGGAGCGATGAAGGAACTGAGATGTGAACGCTCAAGGCGCAGTGGATAATAGCGCAGGAGGGAATGCGTAATCCTTCTGGCACTTCTACGTTGACTTGCTGCATTGTGTGGGTTGATGCTGTGATCTGCTTCGTTAAGTGGTCGAGTGTTGAATTTGCCTGCGATTTGGGAAAGTAAAAAATTTTACCTGTAAAATCAGGAGCCCTCTTTTGTATCAGGGAAATATTTCTACCTTTCTTTTTCCTTTTTATTGCGTTCATATTTTAAATTAGCAGTTGCAGTGACTTCACAGTATTTTGTCCAGTGCGGGTGTCACTCTGCACTGCTCCAGGGAATGTGAACTGTTTTTACGTGGGGATGTTTTACACATTCCTGAAGTTTGACTTTCTTTGCAATGCAAATAATAGCAGGGTATAATATGAAATAATGGTTTTCTCCCCAAACTAGCTTCAAAGCTGTGCATTCCTCTTAGGTGTTCCTGAATTTGTTTTCTGGTGTGTTGGATTGAAGAGTTGTACCGCTTCACTCTTTCATCCCTGAAGAGCTGCTGGTTGCCGTTGTTGCAGGGAGTTGACAGTTACGGCACTGTGGTGATGTGCTTTGGACAAAGCGCAGACAGACCTTTCTGCCTTGGAACAGTCACCCCTTTGTAAAAGGGAGCCTGTTCTCCTTCACCAAAGGAGCATCTGTGCTACACAAGCCAATAAGAAATTGCAAAATGGAATACTTACAGGTAGCTGGATTGCACTAGTCATAGATAGCAGCCCACATATATTTTATTCCAGTAAATCAATGAGCGTTTGTCAAATAAAATTAATTGCAAACGTTTGGCTGTTTTCCTCTTCCAGCATTCCGTGCTGGCGGTTTGTTTCAGAAGAGGCTGTGTGTAGTATTGATCTGAATGTAAAGAACGAGTGTGTCTATGTGGTATCTCCTTTTCTTTCTTTCTAGCTCTTTATACTAAGTCATATCCATTATGGCAATGATATATTATCAGCATTCAGCAAACAAGATAGCGTGTCGCAGGTCGCTGAGCAAAAATTTTCAGCCTCTCTTTCCATGTGAATTAACTACTATTGAAATAGTTTATTGAGATTGAAGTATTGATCACTTTTCATGCTAACCTTGGCTTAAGAGGGGAGAGGGGAGGTGGTTTTGTTCTCTTTGGAAGACGCTATGTTTAGTTAGAAAATGTATTTCATTTATTTGGGTTCTTTACAGCTGCAACTGTTTTATTGCTTGGAGAAGAGGTATCTTAGCTTTATTTTTATGACAGTATAATTATACTTTAGAAATACACTTGATTACTGTGTGTAGCAAAATTGTTCCAGTATATTGGTTTGGCCAATATTGCTATACAAACAACTTTTCAGTCAATTGAGTCTGGTAAAAAATCAATACTTTATAGCAATATTTCTAGTGAGAACTTGCTGAATCTAAATGTTTTTCCTGTTCTAAAAAGAAGGGATTTTATAGTTGTTTGACATCCTGTTTTTCCCCTACCTTTTGATATGCTGTTTTCTTAATTAAGGAATGATAACAATGATAGAGTTAGATATGGCAAAACCAGTTAATCATTCTTGCTTTCTGATTGCTTCTGTTTTCAAAAAAAAAGTGAGAATATATAAATAATCCCAAACTGTATAGTCAAAAAGTGTCTTTGAATATACGAGCAATCAGAAAGCAAGAATTCTTCCACTGGTGCATAGCAGGCAGCATGTACCCCGTCTCGAGGAAAGATTGTCCAGTAAGTGTTGAAATCTGCTTTAACACACACTGAAAGTTACCCTAGTGTCTTTCTCTTCTGTTTGCCAGTTGTGGGTAGTTTAACCTCATTAGCTGGGATTTCTGCTTTCCATGGACTATTATAAGTCTAATTCTGTGAATTGTTGGAAACTCTCAGCTGCCATTATTTTGTGGAGATTTGCACCTTTCCTGACAAGAGGACGCTAAGACTGTGATGCTGGTAGGTGTGTGACCTTCCAGCTCTGCAGCAGGCTTTCTAATTTTTGGTGAACTATTTTATAGAAGCTGGAGGATGGGGAATGCATGGTTTGGGCTGCTTCACAGCACAAGAAATACCTGTGTATCAGTACATCTATGGTATTTAATTAAATTGGGTTTTTTTTGAAAAAATTATTCACTGGTAGGTCCAAAAGACATTAAAGTCTGTGCTTCTGTGCTGCATCTTTTAGCTCTGTCACTGGCTGCAGAGCTCTGAGAGACTGTTTTGGTAAGACTGCTCCTTTTTACTTCAGTGAAAGAAGGTTAATGTTTTGGTTTGTAATGAGATGTATACCCTCTGCCAGCCAGTCTCAGGAGTAGCTACATTAAATTATTTAGACCTAAAATCCTTAGTTGTGTATATTTTTAACCTAAATATTGCAAAGTAGAGGTATTTATGTCTAGCAAATAATTACTCTGTGAAATCTCTCTCACATGACATATCTAAATTATAACTATTTCCTTCATTTACGTACAAGCAAAAAGAATATTTTTCTCTTATTTCATGTTTTCTCGTTTTTGCTTTGCAGTTGTAGCTAATGAGAAGCGAGATGTTCAAGGAACTCTGTTTAGGGGATGGTATAGTCTGCTGTGTGCCTGGGATGTTTTTAAAGTGTGTGTTGTGTATGGTTTGTAAATCTTTGGCTTCTGTTAGAGGAGTCTTCAGCAGCAGCACTCTAACAACAGCAAGCAATAACACTCTGTATCCTGAAATAAACATAAAGTCCCGATGATGCCGTAATTAATTTGTGAAGTTGCCTAGTATCTGGGAGAGAGGGAAGGAGAGGGAGAATCGGTTGTCATCTTTGCAAAATGCTGTTAAACCAGACGGCTTCACTTTAAGTTGAGTAATTGGGAGAGAAGAGGCAGGTGATGATGTACCGCCCAGAAGAATTGTATAGCTAGGGAAAGTACGGATAAATGCGGAAGCTTAATTTGTTTGAGCAATTTACTTGAGCAATTTTGCTGTTCGGTTGAGTTGTACGTTCCAGCATATGCCCGTTTCTTTATTCTCTATCTCAACCAACCTTGGGGTGCCCCATTAGCACGTTAAACATAGCGCATGGCAAGACAGCTGGAAAGTTGCTCTCTCTTGCAAGGCAGCCTGCAAACTGTGCTTGCGAGCGTATTGCAGATCCTCTAACATTAGCGGGGAAAAGTGTTGTCAGTTCTGGAGTGAGGAAGCCGGAGGAGATGTAGCTGTGCTTGAGAGTATGGGAAATGGAGGTGCTTTAGCTCCGTTTGCTGGAGTGATGGTGGCCAGGGTTCATCATTGCCTTGAGGAGCTTTTGCTCAGCGAGGGTTGCTCCTCCTGGCTTGTCCCACGGCTCTAATGCAGAACATGGCTGCTCTCATGAAGGAGCTCTCTCAAGAGGGTCTCTGTAGTCCCAGTTTGTTCTTTAAAAGTGGTGAATATCATGCACTAAAAATGCTGCAGGAAGCCAGTCTAAATCTAAGCAGAGCTGTTGCTCTCTTCCGTTCATTCATTTCTGGTTTTCTGTATGAATATGTGATACAATAACAATGATTTGCCCCTCTTCAAAACCCTTCCATTCACCGATTACTTTGGCCCTTTGCAGGGGAAGCTAGTGTGTCGTCCTCTGCACCCGGCAAAGGGTAAACGCAGACAGAGAGGGCAATGATTTTCCCAAGGTAGCAAAGCAGGGCCAGGTGCAGGAACGGAGCCCACCTCTGCGAGTTCCCAGCCCGGAGCGTTGCCAGCGGCCCAGGCGGCTTCGCTGGTGGGGAACTTCCCAAGGGAGGTTCTCACTATGTTTTATACATGTTGCTCATTCCAGCCTGGGGCTTGGTGCAGCTCTGAAAAAAGGAAGTACAGGCAGGTTCAGTGGGTTTTTTGGCATTAAAACAAATCCGGGGCCGTGTGAAATCTGAAAATCGCGTCTTCCTGCGTTCTTGTGTTGCAATTGTGGAGGCATTTTCCTTTATTTCCTTTCCCAGACTACATTCATTTTCTGTTTCTCTTGTTTTGTTTTATTTTTAGGCACACTGAAAAGCATTGGAGCAATAATAGCTGGACTAAGTTAGAAATACCCCACCAAATTTCTTCATATTATCATTGCAGTTTAAACAAGACTGACCAGTGATTGCTGTTCACTTGTTTCTTTTGACCCCGGCTATCGCTTGCCTGCCTCATAAAATCTGTTATGCACAAAAGTGCATAAAATGAAGATAAAGTACCTCCTTCAAGTCTGACAAAAACCATTCCTTTGCAGAATGGTAGCTGCAGTGAAAGTAAATAAATGAATGGACAGCAATCACAGCCTAGTTGATGAAACTGTTCAATTAAAGCACAGGCATTTACATGGTGTAATTTCCCTAAATTGCCAATGAGCCCCTTTAGACACAACCAGTGTTCAAATTGATTTCAGCATTGATTTTGGCTGAAGCTGATAAATTTCTGCTTGTTAGTTAAAGTAATTTTGCAGAAGACTTTGTACTGCAGTATTGAAGTGTTCATTTAGCTGATGGTTAAAAGAGGAGTTATTTACAGAGGGTTCTACTGTTGTTCTGAGATGGGACAATTCCCCGGTCATCTTTTTACTTTTAATTTTTAAGCTTCAGTATACAATCAATAGGTTATTGAAACTGATTAAAATGTATCCAGCCAGCTGCCTATGGCTGTTTAATTAGAAACTGGATGATTCTTAAATTAAAGTTATTTTGTTTGCATTGTATGCCCATGGCTTGGAAGATTAAACAGATAGTAATCCTGCAAATTTGAGTTTGTTGGTGTTACCAGTGAGTGAGGTGGTACGTGAGCATAGTGCAGCTTGCTTTGCAGCTCGCCCCGACGTGGGCGATATCATCTGTTTCTTGGTTACAAATAATGCTCCGTGTAGTAGAGAATTGGTGGAATTTGCCACAGCCAAGCTATGCCAAGCTTATAGGCACTGACTCTTCCCTCACGTAGAATGCTTTTTCTAAATAGTGCTTTTGCTGATAGAGGTGAATGTGAGATGCTAAGGGGCAGAAGAACGTGTATTTATATAGAAATCCTTTTTTGCCATTGTGCTGCCAGTGTTGTGTTTCCGACTCTCTCCTTAATCTGTTTGATGTCTCTGAAGAACAGTGAGTGTAACAACACCGGTGAGGTTGATGTTGATTTTTCCATTTCTTTTCACCCCAGATTCTTTGAAAGTGCTTCTTCAAGATGGTAAAAATTAACAGCTCAGTTATCCGCTGATCATCATAAGGATTAGCCGGCCATACCCAGCATAACCACCTTCCCTGTACCTCACCGCAGCAATTTTAATGATGATGGCAAAGAGCGGTACAAGAGAAACAATGCAAAAATTGTTTCTAGTGTGTGGCTCAACACAATGGTATCTCAGTGCAATCCAGTAGTGATTGA
Organism: Ibidorhyncha struthersii; assembly: GCA_013398815.1. Lineage (NCBI taxonomy): Eukaryota > Metazoa > Chordata > Aves > Charadriiformes > Charadriidae > Ibidorhyncha > Ibidorhyncha struthersii. The sequence goes on along the minus strand of VZSZ01005420.1, from coordinate 108,072 downwards.
GCAGTATAACTAACCTCTTGGTGTTTACGCTTCCAGCCTGCTCCTGGGGAAGAGCAAGCTTTCTACTTGAAACTGAACCATGATTAGAAGAAAACTCTTGGGTATTGCAGTGAATACCTAGAAAACTTCTGCTTCGTGGCACAGTTCTCTTTTCTACTGCTGACCATTACTGAATTAGTGAACAGCTCTGTTTTTCCTTAATATTTCTTAAGCTGTGAGCATTCTGAACACATCTCTCATGAACAAATGGTTTGATAACGCAGAAAATCCAACTTTAGATGTCCTTATGGAGAGATGTAAGCATCTATTAGAAATTGCCGTCACCGTACGATGTGACATACTTCAGGGCTCACTCTGCTGCTTCAAACTTCTTCCAAAAATTGTGATGGGTTTGCTTGGTACTGACAGTCTATGCTGTGTCAGATAATGCCTGTCCGTGTCAGTCTAAGCTTATGACCGCTCCGCTGTCTTGTGTTCTTTCAGCTCGTTCAAAGCCAGCAGCTGAAATACATTACTGTGCCTGCACCTCATCTGGGCTGGTCCTGTGGTAGTGAGTGACCCGGTGTTGGTGATGGTGGCACCACAGCCTCCTCAAGCAGTGTCAAGGCTAAGCCATCTCCGTCTTTAGTCCTTTCTCTCTGTACAGGTCTCTCTAAGGAACGGGCACTGGATTGCAATGGGATGGGTACAAGAAGAGAGACTTGTAATCCGGTTTCCAAAGGATGACCCTGCGTGTTTGGCTGCAGCGGAGAAGGACTAATATAAGTGGTAACAGATGGAAATAGTGGTAGGTTCCAGCACAAAAGAGGTGAGGGATTCATTCTGCTGTGCTTAGGCTTGGATGCCAAAACCGCCTCTTTTCAACAGGGATGGGTTAAGTGAGATGTTTTGCTACTCGGCATTTTCTTTATGCAGCTTCTAGTGCCAATTTTGCTCTTTTGAAAAGTTTAAAATTTAGATACGAGTATTTTTGTTTGTTTTCTAGTTCAGCGACAAATCATTTTGCAATCAGTACTCAAGCATCTGTAATGGGATTTTAGATAGAGGGGAGGTTGGCGTAGATTGCTGTTTGAACTAGCACAGTCCCCATAAAAGCTCCTTTTTACAACTGCTGTGCACTTTGGATTTCCTGTTTTAACAGCCAGAGAGTCAGGCTAATGTGTTTGTCTATTGCAGAAGGCAACAACTGTCAAAGTGTTTATTTCCTAGAAACAATTTGAATCTGTTTCTTTAGATGGCCATCTGAGTACGTGACAATTCTATCATTAGATTGCCAGAGTCTCTCCAGGAACGCGACAGACAGTGGCAGTACTAGGGAAAAAAAAGGGGGAGGGCAGAAAAAATTAACAGTAAACCAAATCTGTGGGTGATTTGCTGCATATAGTTTGCAGCTGGTGACTGGCATGTCATTCTGCAATGTATAACACTTAGAGAATTGTATTCATCTTGTGTGACACTGACACAGTCATTTTGCTCTAGGTTATTTCTCGTAGAACAGGAAAATGTTCAGTTTGACTTCACTCAGTGCCCTTACATCTGAAGGTGCTGTTTGCTACAAGCATAGCTTTTTGTGTTAAGTTTTTAACTCAAATAAGAAATCTAGGGCTTCTATGTATGTGTTCATTTCTGTTAGGAAATACTCTGCCTCGGTCCCAGAGGCCTTCCGTGCACGTTATTCTGTGTGTGGAGTGAGGAGGGTGTCTGGAGGGCTTCCTCTGCAGTTCATGGGCGCAGTGCTCCGGGTGAGCTGGTACAGGTACGGGGAAACACGACAGTAATCGCGGGTCTCGTTGAGTGAAATGGTGTCTCGATGTTTTTAACAAATGTGTATAATGAATACGTACCAAGGTGTGAAGCAGAAGGAAATGTGTCTGGGAGAAAGAACCTGAAATATTTGCTTTTATCTTTACTTTGCGGCCACAGGTTGCCACCTTGGGCAGTTCAGATTGGACATGAGGAGAAACCTCTTTGCAAGTAAGATGGTGCAGCACTGTAACAGGGCATGAGAGAGGCAGGGGGAGCTCCATCCGTGGGACCTTCAGCACAGAGCTGGACAAAGCTATGGCTGAGCTTATCCACTGCTACAGCCCCGCTTCAAGAGGGAGGTTGGATTAGATGGTGGGCAGAGGTCCCTTTCAACCACCCTTTCACCTCCTGAAAGCACTGTTCAGCACAATGCCACACCAGCGCTGTGTCTAGGCCAGTAAAGCTAATTTGTGGCTTTAGCCATAAGTTTCTCTGGTACCTCAAGCAGAGGGGAGCGCTGCATCCCTGCGTCCTGCAGTCACATCACCAATGTAACAGTACTGTCAGTATATCATTTTGGCATATTTGCTGATGTTAGTTATATTTCTAGGAAGGGAAGGGACTGACTCATTGGCATAGCAGACAGGTCATGGCTTTCCCTTGAATCATTTGGTCTTGCCAAGGAATATCTTATTGATTAGAAATTGTTTCCGTGGCTATTGGGGGAAAAATAGAAAAATATATCCTGGTGACCAGAGTGAACAGATGGGAAGCAGGATCTTCTGCGTGGTTGGCTGCTGCAGGCTTCTTCAGTGCTTTTTTGCAGCAGCATGAGCAGCATGATATAATAATTTTAATGAATTTTTGCTTGTAGGAAGAGGCTGCATTTATTTTGTTTTTTTCAGAAACCAGTAAACTTAGTTTTCAGTAAAAGTTAATCGTACATGTTAGGAAAAGCTGTTTGAGAAAGCTCAGGGGATCTTTGCATACTAAATCCATGCTTCTGACGTGACCATCCTTCAGTCGCTTGTATGTGGGCAAATGCTTTACAACTAAAAATGAGAAAACAAATTGAAAATTGCTGTTTCTCTTGAGTGCCTGCATGTTGAAACCTGAAGTTAATTCTTTGCTTGCCCTGGAAGAAATTTTACCCTAATCACAGCAAGTAATGCAGCTCCCCACTGTGCTTTTAGGTAAAATTTCTCACAGGGAGAATATGAAATTGTGAGTCTTATCAAGTTGAAAGAGGGAGAAAATTTTTGTTTGACATCTAAGCTATTTATTAAGAAGCTTGTGCATGTTTGGTTGATTTTTGTTTGTTTCACTTTTGAACTAAGTGAGTAGAAACTCGCTATATTCAGTTTATTAAATTTTAGCATTAAATATTGGGGCTATGGTTTATTCCAAAAGATGATTCAGCAAAAGCATCTTACATTTCTCCTCTGGTTTTCTTTGCAGTAGACCTCAGGAAAAACAAAGCAGGCAATGTGAAATTCAGTTACCTTTTTCTTCCTTTTCTTTTTAAAACAGAAGCTGGCTGCTTCCGACGCTTTCATTTTTTTAATTTGCTTTCCTGTAGAAACACATCTTATACGTGGAGGGAGAGATGCTGAGGAGCTGGCAGTTCCCCCAAAGCCCTATTCTAGTTTTCCATGATATTGATTTTTATTTTCTGGAACACAAGGGATGCACGCGCCGTACTCCGCAGTCCATCAGAAGTTTTTCCAGCTTAGCTGGAGGGCTTTGTTCAAGCAGAGCGCACACTTGCTCACACCGTCTTTCTTATTCCCCCCAATAACCCAGCTTTTGCCACGGAGCTGGGCAAGCTGCCTCTGCAGCGCTCCCGGAGGGGCACTCTCCAGTTTCCGAGTAGAGGAGACAAAGTTATGCTAAAGGACTTGGCTTGCACGGGTCCCTTCAGGGCTTTAAACGTCTAGGGATATGGTTAATAGTCAAGGTTAATAAAATATTTGGCACAACTGTGCCAGTCTTGCTTAGAAGCTGTTCATTGTAATGGATGCAGGGGGCTGAGAATAATGAACTCTAGGGGGAATGTGAAGGCAGAGATTTAAATTTCTTTTCCCTGGTGGGAATGTTTCAAAATGCAGTGTGGTTGAAGTCTGCCTGTCCTTTTCTTTAAGCCAACCTCTCTGCGTCGCCCGCTGTGCATGTTCACTAGGAGAACCTCCCCAAAGGAGACGGCAGCTGCATCCTCCATCTCGAGCTAGCATGGTGGGCCAGGGCAGGGGCGAGGGAAGGGCCTTCAAAACTCACCTTCTCCCTATCCAGCTTTCAGCTTTCTTGCTCTGTTTTTCCCCCTCTTTCTCAGACCTCATCCAGTGCTTTCTACCACGCTGCCTCTGTTGCTGGATGTATTTTTTCTGAGGATGTCTGAAAGTTGGTACTTTCTTTTCTCCAGCCTCGCTGAAGATTTCTGCCTTCTTTTGTGAAATCTATAAAGATTTTCTTGAGAGCGTTATCAGTCTGAGTTATTAAAACTTGGTTTTAATTCAACAACAGTCTCAGTCCCTGCACCATGATATTAAGGGGTGTACTTCTTTCTACACTCTGTTCATCACCTTTCTCCTCATCTGGTGATTATTAAATTGGTTACTCAATGTGGTGCAGAGTTTGTCCCACATCTGTATTGGACATAGGAACTAAAATATACTTCTGTGCATCAAGAAAGAACAGTTTGCTTGCATGAAGAATTTTCATTTCCTGGGGAAAATTAGTATGAATTATTATCTTGTATGCCACATATATTCTGAGACTAAGATACAATTTTCAACCACTGGCCTTTACTCTCCACTTTGAAGATGGCACCGGAGATCAGCTTAAGATATCTACAACTTTTTGTGCTATCTTGTCTTCTTACAGATGCACAGCAACTATTTTCAGTCAGGCTTTGGTGAATTTGAATAGAATGCATCATCTTGTAAGATTGGTATCCCAAAATGGATTTCTGAACTCTGTTCTTTTCCTTTAAATAAATTTAATCATTATCCTCAGCCTAAAAAATGCTGTGGCTACGATAGCTACCAACTGTCCATTTTAAAATAAAATTAAAACTTAGTTGGGTGCAGCATGCTGGAATCACAATTTCTTCATGTGCAGAGGTTGGGAACCAAGTGAATTACCTGATTGCTGTTGTGTTTCTTTTTCTACTATTTTAATAAATACTGTTTCAGTATTTTTCAATGTATACCTAAAAAATATTTTTAGTAGTGGAGAAAGTTATTACTAACATGGTTATTAATCTCATAGCATTTCAGTTAGTTTGCACTTAAAATAATGAAACGTCAAGCTTGTGGTGGACGCAGTTCTCCATCTAACCTGGGTGGGAGCTAGATCAGGCCCTGCATAAGAATAGATTCGTAATTTGTCCCAATATCTGTTAGGAGTTTCCTCTCCAGAGAGTAAAAAGAGCTGTCCGTGCCGTGGCATTTGCCCTCTAAATTCCCAGTTTACCTAAGAGGCAGAGAGGGAAGGGGAAGCGCGCATCAGAACCAGCTTCCTGCAGCTGGCAAATTACAACAAAAATTAAATAATAACTTTTATGTTTTCAATAGTTGACACCGGCATCAAGTGTTCAAAATGCTTCTTTAAACTTCTCATTGCAGAGGTTGCCTCTCTACATCTCTTTGATTTCTCCTTAACAATAAATGATTTATAGCCATCTATTCTCGATCATCTGTTACCGCTTTTGCAGTGGGTCAGAAGCAAACCAAAACCAAACCCCAACAAAAACGAGCAGAAAAATGAACTGGTTTTCCCAGAGCTGGTTTCTGCAAGGAATGAAACTCAAAATAGCGTTTTCTTTGAATATTTTGCATATCAATGCATTTAATTTCAGCTCTTCACATTTGTCTTTAAGTACTTCAGCAGCTATTTAGCAACTGTTTCCACTCGTCTTTAGCATCCACTTGTCTTTACTGTTAGGCACTGCTCAAATGTGTTCCTAGCACCAAGAGTGGTTGTTGTTGTAACTGTTTATTAGGCGACATCGTTTGCCTCCCATCCTGGAAGATTTTTAAGTGTGTGTTCACTGAAATGTGCAGCATTGCTGGGGAACCTTTCGCATTTTGCTACTTGGCTTCATCTAATGATGTGGTTCTAACAATGATGTTTACTTACTTTTGGAGGTGACGCTGAAATCTCTGAGAGTTGACCCTTGAGATGAGGCTTCACGTCACTTGCAGAGTGTGAATATTAGTTTAATCTCCTCACAGACATCCGCAGACTTACTGACGGGTGCAGTATGCACAAAAAGTATGTTTTTCTTCATGCTGTGCGCATTATTCTGTGGGATTATTTTTTTTTAGCGCATCCTTCTGAAGCAACGTGAAGGTACTAAATGTTCAGGCTTTAGCTGTGCCGACTGTAACCAAATTGATCAATTCCAACTTAGAGTTCTACATAATATCTAACAAAAACGTTTTCCCTACACACTCATTGGAACGGGTAATTACTGTAGCAACTACAGACTAATTTGAAGTGTTAGCTGTTAATTAAAACACTACAGAGGTGTACGGTTGTCTTTTGGTGTAACCAAAGCTCCTATTCGAACTTCATTAATCACTTTACAGTTATTGTGTTGAGGAAGGTCAGGACAATGGAGATGCCGGATCAGCCCGGAGTAAACAAATTCCCATCCTCCCTGGTAGCGTGCCATTTGCAAAGCCACTGGACGCGCTGGACCCATGGGCACGCTATCTCCTTTGTGATCCAATTCTCAGCGATAATTAAATGTTAAATTGGTACTGTCAGTGCTCTGTAAACCAAACCAGGTATCTGCCCTCTGCTGGAAATTTAACCCAAACTTCCACGGATGAATTAGCGTGCATCATAATTAAATAATCAAGTCTTCCCTTTTAATTCACTTGGAAACAGGAGATCTCTCTTATGGAAAAAAGATCAGCTTTCTTGACAAGCTAATTAAGTTGCCAAACTGTCCGGCACAGTACATATTAAGCTAACAGACGTTAAGCATGCTATCTCAACCTGTTCATTTTCTTATCATTTCTGCTGATCTTAAGTCCATAATGTTTTGCCACTGTTGATTCATCCATAGTTACAGCAGAGTTCGTTTACTCCGTTGGATTCATTATCATACAGTCAGCTACCGGTCTGTCAGAGCTTCGTCTGACGAGTTTGGCTTTTGCGTGTTGTACGGATATTAAATAACACTGATTTTTGGTATGCCTTTTTTAACTGTGTTTGTTCCCCAAACCTCATGCCACTCGCTCATGTAAATGTTTATCCATGAGTTATTAAATTAAGGTGAAGGTTTTAGAAAGTTCCAAGCTATTAACAGAAATTATATAAGCACTCAGGGTTATAAATAAGATTAAACAACAGTCTTGCCTTGTGCTGTGTATGATTTTGCATGCAAAAAACCCCAACTATTAAAGCCTTTCTTCTTCAGTAATAATTGCTAGAGGTATATAGTGGTAAAATATAATTCTTTAAAGTTAGTGCCACATATATGACATTACTGGGCATACTGTCATAAATCAGTATGAGAGAATAAAACTAGTGAAGAGGAAAACCTTTAATGGTTTTGTTTTTATGCAAAATTACATCGGATTTTTAGTAGACTTTTTATTCGCCTACCTTTTTATTTTCTTACAAGTTGATGGTTAGGAATACACAAGTCATTGTTAAATAGCCAATTATAAATATTTGTCTTTGGAAATTAAGACAAACTGCTCTTGAAATACTGTGGCAAATTCTTTTGGGTACGTGTGAGCATTAACAATAATGCTTTCTAACCTCATACACGCACACACACGCTGATCTTAAATACAAATGCAGAAAGTTCATTTTGGTAATATTTTCTGTGAGTCCTTAGGTTATGATAAAGAATCAGTCATGACCTGGTTTACTTCACTTTAATTGCTATAGCTGTGTATCTCACTGTCTTACCACTGAAAATACCCTTAGGATTGGCAAACTTGTGTGATAAACTGTGGTTTACATGAAGATTCCTGAATCTTCATGAATAATGGGTACACCATGATTTTATTGCATTAAAAGAAAACGTGAAAGCGGATAAATTCATACTTGTAAGTTTGCTATTATGCTGTACGAAAGTCTTCAATGTGGAGATTTGATACAAACATGCAGATGTAAAAAGCTGCTAAATGGTTTCATTGTAAGTATATTCTTTTGATCAATTGTTTTCATCAGTCTTTCTTTAGGAATGCTATATAAAATTGGTTTAATGTAAAACGTATTAGCTCCAAGTCATTTTTCTGTGAAATTAGTGTATACGTGTTGCACATATGTATAGAGGTAATTTTATGTGATCTCAAGTTATTTAATTTTTTCCCTCATGCAGGGCATATCATGTCCCTAGTGGAAAAATACTAGCAGTAAAGGTAAGATATTACAGTAATTTTCTTTCTCTTTCTTTCTCTCTCTTCTTTCTTGACCTTGGTTTCCTTCCCCTCCCTCTGATTGTTAGATCTCAATTTGTTTTATTGCATTAAAGGCCGTATTGTTTATGCGGGAAAACTCCAGTCCGTAAATCTCGTAATTCCAAATGAGCACAGAGTTCCCAGAAGCCAGGGTTTGCCCACCCGGGATTGCTTGGCGCTGTGTGGAGGTGCCACCGCGTCTTCCCGTGGGGTTACAGGGATGTGTCCACGCGCAGTCGTGGTTTGTGCCTCTCAGGCGACTGGCGGCGATGCTGCCTCACCGGCCCCAACCCCGGCGGTACAGGAGCGGGGATGGAAAGGTCGCAGGATGTCAGCCTGTACCTTTCTCTGCTAATGCCAAACTGTCCCCAAGGGCATATTCTTGAGTGGTTTCTGCGAGCACATTTTTAAATAAAGAGAATTTCCCTGTTTTCTTTGGGATAATATCCTGTTTTCCTAGGAGATTTTGTGGTTTTAACAGGTTTATTTATTTTAATGTCCCTTTCCCCCCGATTGTTGGGGTTTTTTTTATCCAACTGAGTTGCAGTGAAGCTGTGTACTGGAGTGTTACGTGGTCAGGCAAACACCAGTCTTACCTGATGTTCAGTTAAGACTATGGTAAACAAGTAGCGCGACTCTGACAACAGTATGCCAACTCTTGTATGTAATTTGTTAAATTAGATTTGCAAATTAATTTATTAATACAGTTAATCTATACAAAAACTTTGAAATGTGCCCTTTTTTAATCTATCAAACTTTTTTTTTAATTTGGAGATTTTGTTAAAACTCAAAGTGGTAGAGACTTTTGGAAAACAAATTAATTGTTGCAGTCATACAATTCCAGTTAACAGTTTGGGATCTAAAAAAAAAGGTATATTTAAAAAATATAATTTATGAAATAATTACTTATAAAACTGTAAAATGGGCGCTTTTTTCTCATTTCTTTTTTTTTTTTTGCTGTCTTTATTTAATCATTAAATGCTGGTGTAACTGGGTTAAACTGAAAGAATGTGGGGGTGGGAGAGGAGGGCAAGAAGAGTGATGGGAGTTGGTTGCTGCAAGCAGAATTGGTGTTCAGTGGAATTTAAAGATGTAAGATTATACTAAGACTTCAAATGAGGCATTTATATTTACCAGGCAATATTTACATATATGGGTAACTTTCAGATTTGGGCTCAGATTTTCTTGTGGTTCCAACAGATACAATATACTCAAAGGAGATTCTGCCCACGTTTCAGCTTTCCTGAGGGTCGCATAAATCCCTTCACCCCATTAGAAGAAATGTTTTTGACTTTCTAGTGAATTGAAGAAAAGCAAATGCTTACTCAGGGATTTGACATGATTCTCTACATGTGGAAAAACACAGAAATTGAAATGACATCCAAATAACTTCTAATTATATGGAATAAAAATATCACTTGAAAAAGTTTTTGAAAAAGTCTTTTTGAAAAAGTCCTTTCAAGTGGTATCTGTCATTCCTAAACCTGTCATGAGCAGTTAGAGTCAGACAGGAATTCTCTGAATTGTAATAGGCACAAAAGTACAGAAAAGTTAATATTAAAAAAATAGTTTATATTACAACTGTCAGTGTGGAACGGAAAAAGCTCTTCCCCCAAATGTTGAGGTTGTATAAGGATGCTGCTTTTCCCTTGTACTTACTGCACTGCTTCCTCAAATAATCTTTTTCCAGCTCTATGGAGAGCATCTTCTATGCCCGTTCTGCTCGGCGCTGGCATTGCCACTCACCAGGCAGCCCCGTGCTGCCGCGGGGCTGTGGGTGCCCCCAGAAGCTGCCTGGAGAGGAGGTAGAGCAAGAGAAAAAATCGCACAGGCAGGAGGGGAAATGAGTTCACCCTTCGCAAGGTTAATTGAAATCACCTCCCTGTGGCAAAAAGCCTTTTCCCCCAGCAATTTCACCTCCTTGTTTCCCTCCGAGTCCACGGGTTTGGTTAGTCCTCATGGATAATTAGCATCTTGAAGATTTGGGAAACTGGGTTCTCTTGTAGATACTACTCATGGTGGTCCTGTCACTCTCAATTACTTTTTTTCTTTTTTTTTAAAGTGTGATTTCAGAAGAAATATTACTCCAATGTGTGTGTGTTACCATAGTTTAAAATAACATGCTCACGAGCTGGAGGTGAGGAAACCTGCTATGATCGCTATCATGCCGGCTTGCTCTATTAAGGAAAATTACTGAACACATCTATGGCTCAGCACACGCAGCAATAAAAAGAGGACGGTGATGTCCATGTCTTGACGTGATCATCACACGGATCAAGTGTTTTGACAGAGGATTACCGCGCTAATGGGAACATCACTGGACGGATCTGTGAAAGCCGAGTTCTGCATTTCTGGGGCTTGTTTTGGATGATCATTCACAGATTTGATAGGACAAGATAACATTCTGCAAACCTGTTGATTAAAATGCTTTCAGCTGGGAGATAATCTGGCAAACACATTGAACAGGAAAACTAAACCAATGCTAATACCTATATTACAGACCAAAGCTATGTCATTACATATTTTGTGTAAACTTTACAGCTGGATATCGTGCAGAGAATTTAATAGATTTTTTTCAAAGGTAACTTTTTTCAAATTGGAGGGAAAAATCCAAATGAAGAATTTGAGCATACGCTGGCTGATTGCCATTCTTAACTGCTTTTAGTTTCTCCTGCTCTTAAGCTAGCATTTAAATGGACCATTTGATTAATCATTTGTATACTGACTATAATACTCCCAAATTTCCTTTGAGTTGTACATACTGTAAAAGACAATTATGTCGCCACGGATTAAATAAGTGAATTAAAACAGAATAGCAGCTTAATTTGACCTGTGATTTTGCTCTCGTTCCCTTTAGTGGAACGTATGCCACTCCAGCAAATAGATGAAGTCATCCATGACAGCTTGTGATGAATTGCCGTATTTATACTGTATATTTTAATAGCCTCACACTAATTTAAATTGAGCACAGAGTAAATTATAATTCAGTCACTTGACTGCTTGTATTTAACTTGACAACTCATCCTTATTTGTCCTGGAGGTGTAGTGGAGAGCAGAGGAAATATGCTCAGGTATTCCTTTTTTTAAAATTAACCCTTTTCGCTTGAAACGTTAAGTGTGGTGAGTTCACATACGTTCTAAGCGTGCTAAGCGATTCCAAGATTGCTGTATTTTAGGCAGGAACTTGAAGATGTGCAGGAGTGCTTGGAGCCCCTTGCTGAATCCCAGAGGTCTGCCATGCCCTTTACATAAAAAATAAAATATATAAAAAATGCCCCCCTTGTCTTGGATCCTTCTCCAGCTCCACCTCTGAGGCACCATTTGGACTAGTTTTGAAATCGGAGCAGGCGTTGGAGCTCGGAGCTCGGTGGCCAGCCCCTCTTCCCCAGCCGGCCCGGGTTACCCTCGGCCCCGTCATCCGCAGCCCCGCGGCTCGGTTCGCCCTCGGCAGGCACACGTGGCCGGGGACCTGCCAAGCTCCTCTCCTCCTCAGACTTTTGTTATAGCTTCTGATGCAAACTTGTTGAGAAACTCTGCTCCCGCATGTGTTGAACACTGCCTGTTATTTTATGCCGCGTGAATTGGGTTTCGCTTTTCTTCTCTCAGTAATTCCGTTAAAATAAGTGATTTTTTGCTACAAAGTTCTTTCCAAAGGAGCCGTTTGTCTAACGTTACATCTCGTTTGCTTATCTGCGTTACAGTTGTGGAAGTTGCAGCCAAGTCCTTATTCATAGCTTTGTCCTTGGTAGCAATGGGTTTGGGGAGGGGTTGTGGGGTTTTTTTCTTGCTTTAACACTGTTCCAGCCCATACTTAACACTGTCAGCTCACATATTCTTAGATTCTTAGAAGTTGTTTCACCTATACAAACTTCATTTTCTAAATACGCTTAGAAATTTTAAACAAAAGGAGTATGACCATGGAGATTACAAGTGCGGATTAAGGCAGTGCTGTATAGATATTTTTTTTCCCCTCTTTCTGCTCCCATTTCAATGCTGTAAATAACATAAGGTTCCGCCAACCTTGACATCAGATGGGTGTCTCTCCAATGTTACGTGTCACACAAGCTACGCGTGTGTAGATGGAAGAAAACACTTCTGTACAATAGTTACCCAGAGAAAGTGAGGTGGTGGTCTCTCCTAATTTATTTTATGGTGATGTATGCTTCCCATACCGTTGCAGTGTGTTTCTGTACGTGCTATACCCTACGGTAGCCTGAACGCTCGTAAATTGGGTAGCTCTGCTTTTCCAGGTTATCCTCGCTATTAGAATGCAGGGTCTGTATATAATTATAGTTAATGCAAATCAGCCGGAGACCTTTCTTCCCGCCAGGTCTTGGTTGATTGGGTGTCGGTGGTGTATTTGACGCTGATCATGCTAACTAGTCATTGTTCAGGTCAGTGAAGCCTTCACAGTGAATGAGGCAGGGAAATTTCTCACTGGGAGTAGAATTTAGTGAGATAAAATGTTAATTTTCTACTGTTGACAAGATTAAATTCTCTTAATATTCAATGGGTAAACTGATGGTATTCAGCAAATTATTTTAAGTTTTTCACGCTGGAAAAATGTAAGTGAATATTGTTGGCAAATGATTATTGATCTAGACAAGTGTGTTAAACGTTTCTTGGCAGCCCTGTATTACACTTACAATTTAGTTTAGTGACAGCTTTTATAAATAACCCTAAAGCAAACTCTTGATAGAAACAGGTTATCGTTTTTTTCTTTTAGACAGATTTTGATACTGGAAATGGCGTGTGTTTGGAAGTGGTCTTTCTGTATTTTGTTTGATCAGCAGTATACGCAGCACATAATATCTATTCTGCTAATTCTGCAAACTGACTAGATTTTGTTTCCCTTTAGCCTAAAGTATTAAACTGTGAAATATTGTGTGGTAGCAGACGGAGCGTGGCTAAATGCATGCGGAGTCCATTTTGCTTTATATAGTAGTACATAATAATTGCGTGTGCGAGTCTTCCAATAATCATGGCGAAGAATTGTCTGTTAAAGTTGACTTTCAATGCTGGTTCTGTCAGAACCGGGGCATCCTTATTAAGAGGGTCTGTCTTGAAAATCCTGAAAACTTGTAACTCCAGTCACTGCACCCAACGTTCATCGCAGCACGTGGTGCTTTAGTCCTGGTTAGCAGCCTGGCTCAAAATGATGAAAAACGAGGGCACGGACGAAGGAAGCAGGATCTAAGCGTGACAGCGAGCGGCTGGTTTGAGCTGCTGAGCGCTCAAAGTCAGGCTGGTTGTAGTTGTTTTGAGGAATGCTTTGGTGATGCTTACCTAAGCATCTGGACCATCTGCTACCATCTGCATTTTTTTCCTGTATATCTAACCGTGTTCCATTTTTCATACAATGTTGGGAATTGATATAAAAAAGTGGTTAAATATTAAAGAAAATGAAACTGTAAGAGTGGTGGTTAGAGGCACTCCTTTAGGGCACTGCTGAGACATCCAGAGATACTTCCAATGCCACAGTACTTATTTAGCCCTTAGAGTTAAAGTCGGCACGTTCAGCAAGGCCTGTCGGGGTCGCATCCTTCAGGCTTTTTTGCAAGACATCTCTGTAGCGGGAAGAATTGGTGCTGGGTGGATGAGGAGAAGACTGTACCGAGCAGGAGCTGGGAGGTGGGCGCACTTCAGGTGAATTAAGCAGCATCTCCAAGTTTACTGACCTGCAGGTTGACCCCGCCTGCTCTTCCCATGACGTGTGGGGCTTGTGTTCATCTCTCGGTCAAATGGTTAAACTGCAAACCTCATGACATTTCATGGATGAAATTGGCTGCTTAACTTAGTTTACTTATAACTGAATTTTAGAAGTAAATACGTCTGTCCTTTTCGTTTCTGTTTCCTTCCTTTGCTCATCACTCTGTTAAAATATTCTTGCCACCTATTCCTCTCTTTCTTTGCTCACATAAGGATAATTAATATGTAGGTCTTCTCGTTTATATTTTGATTCATTCACTTTTTCTGTCAGTGCTAATCATATGTCCGTTGTTTTTATTTTAGGTCATACCCTTAGATATAACACTGGAACTCCAGAAGCAGATAATGTCGGAGTTAGAAATTCTTTATAAGGTAGATACATTTTCTCATTTTGGTTATTCTCCCTTATAATCTTCTTACAGCAAAATTTAAAACAGGCTTCTCTTTTTCCTTTCTTTTTCCAGTGTGACTCATCGTATATCATAGGGTTTTATGGTGCTTTTTTTGTAGAAAACCGAATTTCACTGTGTACAGAGTTCATGGATGGTGAGTTGTGTATCTAGTGTGCTTTTGATTGCTAAGCATGTAAATGGGAAAATCATACAAAGACGTGCTTTTCCAGAATAGAGCAAAATGCAGTAGTGTGACTTAAAAATGGAAAGTATTAATAACTTTGCAGGTAGTTTTTTAAAGAACAGGTTAGTATTGGGGTTGTGTTATGTTCTCTGTGGTACGCTGTATTTTCCCGAGTGTAACTTCGCTTACTTTTATTGAAAATGTAAATAGAAGAGAAATAAATGCTAGCTTAATTTGTGGTTTGATATTTGAGTCTTCCATACAATCTGTCCTCGCTGACAAAACAGCTGTTCCTCACTTTTACTGTTTTGATAGCCAAAACAGATTTTCTTTTAAAGAAATCTATTAACCCAATGTCCTATGTGTTTTCAGTGGAAATCGTCTCTTAATTGCAAGGCAAGGAATTATTTTCTAACACAGCTGTTTAGCAGTGCTGCACTGAGTTTCTTTTTGGGTGTACTCTTGTTTCTCCCAATGTGAGTCTTCAGACCGACAGTATCCCCTTCCCCACAATCTGATGCTTCTCTCATTGTGGAGATGTGTTAGTACTTTGAAGTCTCGTACTGTGTGGCATTTTTGGAGAAAAGGCAGGAAAACTATACCGATTACAGCAATTTATAATCATTGCTGCCCTCTGTGTGTCAATTTTGAGAGCATGTCTCGTGACAGATGTGGTCCCCTTGTGTCTCGTGTGCAAGAACCCCTTTTGCAGCATTCAACTTTTAACATCGTGTTGTTACAAGCAATAGTCTATTACTCTCTCCAGGATTTTCTTATGAGCCAGCGTTTTGTGCCCTATCCAGCTTTTTCACAAAGGTTCAGTTAAGCTGGATATAAAGAAGTAAGGATCTCGCAAGTAATTCACTGTGGAGGGAAGGCTTTCTGGCAGGAAAAATTTCCAAAGCCAAATGTGTACTGTTAAGCATCGTTTAGTAGCTTCTTCCTTTCTGATAGGGACCACGAATAAAGCCCTTTAGGCTTTTATGGTGCCTTTTGTTTTCTCCCTGTTAGAATGGTCTGTTATTACTGTTGTTTCTCTTTGTACACTTACTGCCTCTGTCCCAGTGATCACTGTGCCCCATTTCCAAGTATGAGTATTCTTGCAGATTTTCCATATTTGATGAAAAAGTATTACATTTATTCATCAAAGCCCACGAGTTAAATTCTTTGCTGTTTTCATGCCATGTGACTGTTAGCCGTTTCGCTGTTCTGTCCTTGCAGTTCCACTCAGATTTGCGAGTCTGTGTTAAGCAGTAGTCGAATGTAGTAAGGAAGCATCTGCTCATGCCAAAGCATGCGTCTGCCTGGAGTATGTATGCTCCTAATTCAGAGATTTTTAAAAATGATGGCCATAAATGCTCGCGGTTCTGAATTCTTGTTGAAAATATTTAAGCCTTTAGGGTATGCATCCCTCATGATGTTGCACAAGGATGGTGTTTACTGACCATGCACAAATTACTTGGAATTATACTGGAGATGACCTCTGGTCTGCCTCATGTTGTGCACTCCTTCTGGCAGAAAGCAACAGCCATCATTTAAAGGAAGAACAAAATGCAAATAAAGAGACCTTGCCTTTTTTTTTTTTTCCCCCCAGACCTTTAATTCTGATGCGTAAGGATGCAGGTAAAGATAATAACAAGTAGTTTCTCATCCTGCAGATGAACAGCTGTAACCTTGGCAAAGTTTTAGCCCTTTTGACTGTCTTAGGCAGTTTTATGTTATTTCCTGAATCCATATCCCATGGCTCTGTTTGCCCAGTTACATCCTGTACCGTATTACAAAACATAGGTATTTCCTTTTCAAATTGCCTAGATAGAGGTGGATCTGCCTCTTTTGGGATACTCGTGACTTAGGGGTGTACGCAGGGAAAAGGTGCACGTGTGGTACCATATTGGTTCTTTCCTGGCATCTGCAAGCAGGAAAATGCCAAGTGACTCCAAGTCTGCAAATGCCAAAATACTGAGGTTGAACTGACCTGGATCACCCTCCTACCTGCCGGTTGGTCTTAAAGATCAACAGAGATGTGAAATGAGGCTTTCTAATCTTTGCCCTTTTGTATTTATAATAAAGATGACATTCTTGTCAAGAAAGGTGGTGAAACCTGCTATTGCCTTTTACGTATGTTGTTGCCTCTTTTCCTTGAAACTGCTGAACACCCGCTAAATTCCCCTGAAAAGCAGCGAGAGGTGCAGGTTATCAGACTGTACTTAGATGTCTACACATAGATTTGGGAACTAACATTATATATTTAGGGTTTGAAATGTCTGCTACAGTATTTTTTCTCCATAGAAAAATGGCGGATTTCACCCCTTGTTTGCAAAAAGATACTTTCCTTCATTTTTCAAACAACACTACCTTTAGTGACATCTGTAATAGCAAGAATTAACAGTATGGTGTATGAAATTAGGTCCTTTTGTTCAAAATTTAAGGATAAGTTATAAGCATTAACAGGAACCACCTGCTATATGGTTGCCTTCTGTTAGGCTTTTGTAATGAGCAGTAGGTATCTGTGATGCTACATCCTCTTATTTCTATTAAATAGTACTTAGATTTACTTTTAAAACTGAGGTTCATTATAATCCACAGGTGATGTGGAAAACATAAGTTGAAAGAATTAACTTAATGAACAAACAGGAGTTTCAGTGACCTGGAATCAGAGCAACATTAGTGAGGATAAACGCATACTATATTTCTGACAGTGGAAACAACGAGGAAAATGATGGGGGGGGGGGAAACAACAACAACTAATGCAAAACCTCAATTATTAGAATAAGTAGTATAGCATAAATAAGATCTATTGTATAATTAAGGCTGAAGACTGGAATAAGGACCTTGTAACTTCTTTGGATTGCAGCATTTCAGAATGAATGGCTTTTACTTTTTAAAACTGAACCATAAGCAAAGTACAAGGTGTAGTTTTCTTAATTGCTGAGTATAGGCCTAACTCTTTTCCCAGTGGTGTCATCAGTAAAATCCATATACTACACTGAGAGCAGAGTTAGATCAGTGCTGAGGGCTTCTGAGAGCCTCAAGCCTTGAATAAGACAACACGCTCTTGCAAGCTGACGCTAATATTCTCTGCCTGTAATTTGCTCGTCTGTTGGGAGGGTTGCCATTCTACTTGGATATTTTTAATTCTTAATTTTAAATTATATAAGGATTGTATCAGATACCATGTAATGTTAGCACCTGCTTGAGGGACAAGGGTTAGGGTACTTTAGCTTTTGAAGTTTACTGTTGCTTTTTGGGATGACTTTGTTATTCCCGAGAAGTTACTCCAACCTTATGGTTTTGAGTTCTCCAGTTGTGATATTCTGTCCTGTGAATGGGGGGGTTTCTAAAAGGAGTTTTAATATTAATGCTGCAAGCAAAAATAAGTAATATGGGTGAAGAGAGACCTGACTACCGTTTCATGTGTTTGTATTCAGAGTTTGGTAGATTTTTAAGGTCAGTTATTTCTGACACAGTTATTGTTACATCATTGATGGTGTTTTTATTAATAACCAAGGCCTAGAAAACCCTTGTGACTTCAAATCTAGGGCAGTATTTCATTTTGTATTACCTAAGCACGTTTTGTTTGTCCCTGCAGGGGGTTCTTTGGATGTTTATAGAAAAATTCCAGAACATGTCCTCGGAAGAATAGCAGTAGCTGTAAGTATTTTTTCTTTCTGTCTTTTAGTTTTTGATTGTGCATGTTACACATCTCTGATTCAAGTGCACATGTGGCCCTTTGGGACACTGAGTCATCATCTCCAGGCTCCGTGTCCTCGTTGTGTCTGTGTAAAAGGGAGAGGCATTCCTATCTCATGCTCTTCCTAACCATCCTGTGTGCACAAGGACACTGGGTTTAACGAAGCCTTCCTTTTGAATGACCAACACGTGAGCTGCCGGAGGCTCAAGAAGTGTAAAAGGATGTGATAAATTGAATGGGATAAGAAAAAAAAATAATTGTGAATTTGCTGGAGAACTCCACGGCCATGTTTCTTCGTATCAACCCTTGTAGGATAGAGCAGTCGTCTTAATCGCCTTTATTTAGCCTTTGGGTCCTTCTGTGCTATATGGTTCCTTTAAAACGTGATTCAGAAGCTGTGGCCTGCCCCTTATGGTGATCCCTCGTCTGCTGCTTCTGGTGATTCCCATGTGTAATTTCCATTCTAGCTGTCCTCATTCTGTACAAAGTAACTCAATTAGATTTGCTTCCCAGGTTGAAAAATTAAGTCGGTTCCTGTTACCAAAATGCAATGGCAGAACACATTTTCTGTCTTCCCCTGGGACAGATGTACTCCTTAAGGCAAATAGGGAGGAGGCTGAAGTTTTTATTTGGCACAAGCCGGGCCTGACGAAGGCTGCCTGGGGACAGGCTGCGCTCTCACCCCTGTGCTGGCACCCTTCACGCGCGAGCAGCCACGGCTGAAGACCTAACGGTCATATTAAGGGAGACGAGCAGAGAGATGGTCTGTGATCTAGGAAGAGTTGTCAGTCCCCAGTGTCTGCTCAGTTTGGTAGCCAAGTGTTGACAGTGGCATCCTTAGAGCACCTGGGAGCCCATCCTTGTGTCTCAGCAGCATTCCGCAACTGCGTTGCTGGAAATTCACTAGCCGTGATTGAAAAACCAGACTCCAGAGCAAAAAAAAATAAGTTCCTCATTTTGCCACAGCTGAACACAGGGTAAGTGACCAATTCCTTAGTGGATCTCACAAGGGAGAGAGATGCTGCTAAACAATTGCTAAATAGAAGGAATACTTTGATAACTTAAGCAGTTTAAAGCATAACAAAGTTATTCTATCATGTGCCATTTAATTAAGTGCTGGGTTTTCACATTCATTATACATCAAGCTGACAATTTAAATCCTTTAATCCAACACAGGCAGCTATTTAGTCTCTGTTCATTGTAATTCACAGCTCTACTTTCTCTTAATTTGTGTGGCCTGCCCAGGGTGATGAACATCCTTCTCTGATGCTGTTTCCTCTAAGTAGTTTCAAATCTGCTCATTATATTGCCTAGCCATTTCTTGTGGAATTTGAATGCTTTTCACCTTTAGTTCAGAGTAAAAACGTTTCATCTTTTCTTCCCTATGGAGCAATGAATGATAAGTTGCTCACAGTGTCCTCGTATTCCTGATTCTAAGTAGCGTGTGTTTAGTTTAATAATACCAGGGCGGGCCTTCAAGCATTTCTTCAGATGCTTTTTCCTTCTTCTTTTCCTTATCTCGCTTCATATTGTGTACTTAATACATCCACAGTACTTTACCTTTTCATTTCCTTACTTGCTTTTTGTTTCTCCGCTCCCCCATCCTCCCCAGCCCACCTGGCTTGGTATTCTGCAGATGTTCTCTTCCAGTTTTTTCACTTATCCATAATGGTGGTCCTTCAGCCCCGTCTTTTATGTCTTTATTATATACAGGGGTTTGTTCACCTGCAGGGTCATCTCTTTACAAATCTGTTAGTTAGTGAGCGTGACTCCCTGACATGGACGGGGAGCTGATATTTAACTTTTCCTAGTTATTTTATTTGCTGCTTTAGCAACCTGTACGGTGCCCGCTGCAGTGCAGAGGGTCAGTAAGGAGGTAAACAAAGGAGCCTTCAGAGAAGGAACTCGCCTCTTTCTCCTGCTTCTCCGTAACAGAAGGTGTGCGCTGAGGCTGAACCAGCCCTGGCAGCTTCCTCTGCTCTGGTGCTGATTTTTTTGCTCAATTGGCATGGTAGACTTGTTGGAAGGAGGCAGCGAAAGCCTTTGTTTTCACTATAATTTGTCAGCAGCAGCAGGAATGGCTCCTTTAAGTCTTCACAAATGGCTACGCTGCATCTTAGTGTCTGACATTTCGGTAGAGCCCAGCAGCCCATTTTGTGGGTCGGGGCACCTTTTTTGCCAAGTACTGTGCACAGACACCTTAATCCCCACCCCGAACAGCTTGGAAAGATTACCCAAAGCCTGGAGGATTTGTGTTCGTGTACTGAGGAGAAGGAGAATGTCAAACAAAAGCTAGNCCTGTATGTTTTCTTTCTACCTTCCTTGCACCATGTACGCAGAGTCATTTGTCTTTTATTCTCCTGAGACATGTACAATGCATTAGTCTATTGAAGCTGCTTAATAATATGTGTGACCTGCACATCTGTTAATTAGAATACCCTTTTGTTGTATTTGTAGAAGTTCTTAAGTGAAACCATTTCCAGAGGAAGATGGTGCAGGCACATATAGATATTTAGCAGCATCTCAGCGTTCCTCTCGCTCTGACTTGATGATTTTCTTGCTTCCTTTCTTGTTATACGAATTCAATCGTCATGAAAAGCAGTAGACTGAGAACCCTTAAAAAAATTGTCCTACTCACAGCAACGAGCAGGAATGGCGCAGGAAATCCCAGCTGGTCTAGAACAAGATGTGTGTCTGCTCAACGCGCCATGGCAGAGGGAGCTCAGTTAAACACCGAGTTTACTCAAGGTCATTTCCTTGCACTCTTCAGTCTCCACAGGCTGGGGCTGAACTACCTGAGACATCCCTTTTTTGACAACCCTGACTTTCTGTAGCCAAAAGGATAGGGCTATGTTGCTATTTGTTTCCTTGAAATACCCGCTGTAAATACTTAACAGGTACCTGCAATGCACTGCTTAATGGGCATGAATGGTACTTGCTTTCTCGTACACTCCCCTCCCAGTCAGACTTTGATTTGGCAGGAACCAGAGGAGAGTTTTATCTGCTGAGACAAACATTTTCTGATGATAGCAACTGCCACTGTATTTTTTCTGATGTGAACCCTTATGTGCTGAGAATTAAACTGGATATCACAGGGTCACCTAGAATATGTGTAATCTTTACACCGTAGTGTTCCTCTGCATTCTCGTTATCTGTTTCCCATTGTAGAAGTGATCACCGTTAATTGTGATGGACAATCAGCTTTCAAGCTGAAATAGCAGGAATGTATTCCCAAGTGCGGTACTCTTCTTCTCTCAGCGTTATTTTTTGGAGGGGAAAAGGGTGGAGGGGAGGTTTGAAGCTGAAAGGCAGAATGTTGAAAATAAAGCAAGGCAGCGAAAAGAAATCCTGAAAGGAAGAAAGCATTTATCAGGGCTTGGGGAGAAGCACTGCTTTTTCAGATGCTGGATAAAATGGTAAGAGACAGGTAGAGTCGTCCGAGACTTGGGTCCCTGAGAAGCTGGAGGGATCTCTGCCTTCATCATAAAATTCATCCTGGTTGCCTATATGAGGCTGAGTCAACAAAAAGGTGAAATCCCTCTTTTTCCATGTGTTCTCTATTGGTGTGAAGGGCTGGTGTGTTTTTCTGAAGGAAAGGTTCATCTTGGGAACCCCAAAGGGATGTTGTGGTCACTGCTGTTTTCACACCAATGTGTACTTATTTGGATCTGCCGATGTAAAACCTGTTCTGCCTTTTTTTGCCACTTCACGCATTTATTTTCACTTCAATTTCTGAAGCAGTGACATTGTGCACTGTATTTTTGAGTGCTAATGTTGATTGAAGTTCTCCCTGAAAGGATGTGCACTTGAACTGTCAAGAGAGTGAGTGATTGACAGCAGGTAGAAGTACTTTTTGTGTCAAGGCTTTGTCAAGTCATTGTTGTAGAACCTACTTTACTGAATACCAATAATTCCTGCTAGATGTTCAATCAAAAGATACCCTCTTCCAGCACCATTTTAGAATAATATTTAATACTTAAGAGTCCTTCCCTAATAGGCAAATGTAAGGTAGGTGAGTAACGGTACGTTACACTAGGTTAGTCCATTTGGGAGACTCCTGTGTGCATATTTGCAGCCCAGGATAAAGGGAAAAAACCTCTTTTCATTACTTTGTACACTGATGGTGAGAGAATCTGAATGTGAGACTTTGTTTGTGTCTTTTATAACTGCTTATTCAGCACCTTCCATAATAAAGATGTTTAATAACTCACAGCTGTTGATTTTTTCCCATAGGAAATGTTTCCTTTTTTCTATGAATACATGCTTTAAAATAACTTAAATAATTTTATAACAATTTTAAATATTTTAAATAGTCTAAATATATGTTTAATGATCAGAGCAGCTTACGATTCTCAAAATCACTCCCACCATAGGAGAAAGCCTGAAATGTTGCACTCCCTTTATTTTTGCATCAATTTCTTTTTTTTCTTCTTCTGTCAAAATGCTGTGTAAGTAGAATTCCCCTGTTTTGCTTTTTGAAAGGCTAACGTGAACAAGGCCACACCGCTGGGCATGCAGAATTTGACTAAGGCCTTTTGTTACAGGTAATTACCATCTGAGGCCGTGAGATAGTTGGGTATGGAGTGTGAGTTTAACACTGAGGAATTGCCACCTGGAGTAATTTACTGGGGCTCCGAAATCATTATTTGCTTCGCAAAAGAGATTTGGATTCCACTGACGTTGTTTTTGGTTACAGAATAAATTTTAAAGTTCATTTCTAATCCAATAGGAAGGCTGAAAATTACTATGCTATCTGCTTTTGAGGCTGCATAATATTTTTAGCACTTCCGCTTGATCACTGCAACAGAAATAATTTCATTTCCATCTATGTGGACAATGAAAAGAATGTAATTGTTTTGTCTGAAAGACTCATACAACTTTACAAACGTCGCAAATGCTTTACTGTTCTAGAGATGCACAAAGAGTATCTCAGGAAAATGAGTGAAATGTCGTCTCATAGATGGAAACTTTGTAAAAATTATTTGCTCCATTTAAAAAGCTGGTTGAGACAGCAGAGATGCTTTGGGTAAGAAGTAAGCAGAAGCAGAAATATGTTTGAATCTTGTTAGTTCTCTGGACTTGTAAAAGTAGTAAATCTAGGGAAAAAATTATGATGTTAAAAATGCAAGTATTGGGGTTTAATTACTTTACAGAAACAAAACCTGCAGAGAGGATAACTTGTAATACCCAACCGCTTTCTTAGAGAGTCGACGGAATGGTTTGTTTAATTTGGGGCTAGTGTAACCGTATTGTATATAGAAAATAAACAGAGTAGCACTTGGATCCAGTGATGATCTTGCCCGACCTGAAAGAGCCGTACGTACGGATGCTGTGTAAGGAGGTGGCATGGGTTGTTGTTTGGGGAAATACACCTGCATCTGTACCACGAATGCATGTCCTTTGAATTTCGTTAAAATGCATCTCAGACGTAGGGCACTCTAATGTAGTACTGGAGTAACAGGTTTTGTAGTTGGTTTTAACAGTTGGCTAATGGAAGGAGCGAATTCTGGAAGAGCAGGCCAAAGTCTGCCCCAATTCTTATCTTTTAGGGGTCCCAATTGTATTTTCTGGGGCTACGGGGTACACTAAGGCTTGTGTTTGGTCCAGGATGACTAATATAAAAAATAAGACAATTTGTACAGTTCAAGAAGAAATGTTCAGCATTTGCATTGAGTAAATAAAAGCATGGGAAGTAAAGGAGGAAAAAGTACGGGTGCACCAAATGGGGAAAAAAGGGAAAAGGAGGATGAAGTGGAAGAGGCTATTAGAGATTTTGTTATTTTCTGGCCTTTAATTTCACTGGGTTGCTTTTGTTGCAAGAAGGCAAATCATTGTGCACTTTATTTCACGACTTTTAACACCCCAACAAAGATAGATGAATTAAAAATACATTGAAATGCCTAAAGGGATTCAGTATAAGCTCAACTAACTTCAATTTACTGATCCTGGGAAGAAGCTTATTCACGTGTTCTTAAAGAACCAGTTGCCATGTGGTTTGCACCAGGACTTCATCTGGGTCCTGCAGTCCCTTGGAAGGGATGCTTTGTCTCTGCCTTTCGTGGTCCTGGCTCCGTTCTTCATTGGCACTTGGGTCTTTAATGGCTCACGCCAGCTGAGATAAGTAGTGTTTCTTACCAGGAATCTTTAATATGTCATGTTGCTTTTTCTTTTAAATTCAGGTTGTGAAAGGCCTTACCTATTTATGGAGTCTAAAGATTTTACACAGAGGTGAGTAACAGATGTTTTCTGTTTTGCAGTGAAATACCATATTATTTTATTTTAACACCACTTTCTACAGAGACGGTAGACCATACTAACATCTGGTTTGATTCCAGTGGAGTAATGCAGAATGAATCTTACTCATTAGCCTTGCAGATTTTCTGATAAAATATTTTTACTGCTGTTCTTTTTTTATTGCCCACCCCCCTCTCCTGCAAAGAAAAAGACTGAAGAGGGAAATGAATTTTATAGAGATTTAGATGCTTAGGGCTACAAACAGGAGCCCAGTGGAAAAATCAGCAAGGAAAATCAGATGTTTGACTAGTATTGAAAATAGGATATAAATAATGAATTTTACGTACTTCAGAAATCTCACGTGACAGCCACAAGCGTTGCTAGAGTCTCAGATCTCTAAAATTGTGGCCCACTGTCCTCTAACATGATCGTGAATAATTAAAGAAACTCTAAACCTGCTTGGACGTAAGCCATTTTGGGGTTTTGCTGTTTATTCTCCTTCCTGAAGCTATTCTGTACTTTTTTAAACTTCTAATTTATTTCTTGCATTTTCATGTTGTTACATTTTGTTAAAAATTTATCTATTGTAGTAAGTTAATTCGGATATACCAGAACTTTCAAAAACAATGGCAGTTCTGGAAACAGTGGAAANAGGGAGGAAACTCATTACATTTATAATGTTTCTGAAGTGTCTGAAAGTAACTGCTCTGGTTCCTAATGTTGCTAACAATCCTGTTTAATTTAACCCATCTGCTCACTCAGCCCGTGTGCACAGTTGGAGTGTGCAGTAACCGGCATCATTTGTGATTGAAAGAGAAGTGTAAAGTAGAGAGGCAACGTAGAAAATTTTAAGTTGCAAACCAAATAGGTGAGACCATTTCTTCTGGGGTGGTGCCTAGTTTTGGAGTGGCTGAGAAGTAGGTGCGAGGCTCTGGCCAGGTGATGAGCAGTGCCTGGGTTCGGCGCCCCGTGTCCTGCTGTGAGCAGTGCAAGGCGTTGGGCACCTCTGGAGAGTCATCCCGAAATCTGTGCACTGAGTGGGGAGAACAAGCTAATAGGAAACTCTAATTCCCAGTATGTATTGAGGTCCTGCCCCTCCTCAGAGCTTCGGCTCCAGGCTTTAGTGGAGAGTTTGTAGTGGAGGAGGAGATTGTTCCATCCTTTGTGTAATGGCCCAGCAAGCAGCTGTACAACAGGATGTTGGCTTCAATTCCTCCTCGGTCCCACAGCATCTCCTTCCTTCCTCGCTCTGATGTGACGGCACAGGCTCTGTCCTGGGTGGGAGAAAGAGAGCTGTGGCCAGAAGAGTGAGGAGAGATCAAGTAAGGACCTGGCTTTGTTACCCCAGATTAGAGGGTGAGTGAAATGCTGATGCCGCTGGTATATTTGACCCTAGGCTGTCACTGGATTAAAAGAGCAGAAATAACCCGGAGTCCATGACCAATTCAGTGCAGACGCAGGTTACCAAGGAGGCTTCGTTTCTGATGATGGTTTAAACATTTCACCCACTAGCCTGAATGTTGCCAGATGCAGAGATTTATCAGCCCCATCCACTCTCAGCAAGAAGATGAGCAGTCTAGATGCCAGAGCTGCCACAGCCATTGTCAGAATAAATATAAAGGAAAAAGCAGGTGGAACATCCGTGGCTGGGTATCGCTCTGTGTAGGCTACGTAGTCTTTGCCGTGCTTCTGTAACACCCAAAAAGAAAAAGCAGATTTAGTGCTTCTTTTCATTTTTAATTTTTTCATTAAAGATTCTGGCCACCTGCTGAATGTGATTTGGAGAGAGCATTGTGGTCAAGCGTAAATATAATTGTAACATTTCGTTGTTCTTGTAAATTTAGAACCTGGGTGCGATTTTTGCTTTCTCAGTAGAAAAAGAATCTCCCTTTCTGCATGGGTTTTATTGCCTTGATTGAAGAGCAGCTCTGAGTTTTTGATGAATTATGTATGGTCCTTGCTATGCTGTGAAGAAAAACGCAGAAACTGATTTTTCGTCACACTCCAGATTTTTCTGGCCTCGGTCTGTTGCTGGATTGACCAAGGTGAGAACAGCACTGCAAAATGCCATGGAGGGGATAACTAGCATTCCAGCATCCCACGGAGTTTCCTCAATGGATTGGTTTCCAGTATTACTCCGTACCCATTTTTAAGATACAGAACCACGTGTGTGTACTTCTGTGTCTTAAAAATGGGTACAGAGTAATAGAATGCGAAGAAGATGCCTATTTCTCAAAGTAATCTCCTTGAGCTGTCTCCTGGTTTTAATGCATCAGAGGTAAACGAGCGAAAATTTAACCCTGACTTCCTTGCTGCCATACGTAAAGCAGACCGTGCAGGAAGTTCGCATAGGCTAAGAAGTCAAGAATTTCCACCGTGGTAATAACGAAGGTGGAGAAGCAGTCATCGTCAAGAAGCTGTGTACGGCAGTGCGGCAGCCGATGGTTTGTGACTAGAGCATGGAATAAAGCAAAGGAAACAAACAATGAGCAAGTCTTTTATTCCAGATCAGACATTTCAGCAAATATTACAGCTTAACTTCAAAACAAACCTTGCAACTAATGAGGTGATAGCCATGCATATTAATAAACCCAAAGCTGTAGTCATAGTCATCACACCCACATCAAACATAAACATAAGATTAACACCTACACCACTTCTTTGGAAGATGTGAGAATGTCCCAATGATAAGTGTGCTCTTTTCCCCAGAGGATAAGAAGTAGAAATGGAAGGGTAATGAGAAATTAACTTAGATTTAAAACAGAATTAGCAATTAAACAAGTCTAATCATGTACAAAGTCAAAGTTTGTATAAAGACAAACCAAAATCTGTTAAGTTCAAGAATAAGTATAGACCGTTTGCATTTTATCTGGTATGGGTTTTTTTCCCTCTGTTCACACCTCCTTATTAAAAGCAATGTATGAAATAAATGTTACCCGCTTGTGTTTAATTGTACTGATCTGTATTTGTACACATGACTGCGTGCCCAGGGCCAGTATATACTGCACGGTTTGAGGACCGTGGTTTCTGACTAGGTTTTAAATTTGCGTCAAGAGTTTTGGAAGTGTTTTCTGGTTCGTGATGTGCGAGGTTGTGCAAAGCTGACGATCCGGAGATCTTCCTGGCCCCTCTGTTGGTTGTGTGGCTGGCTGTGGCAGAAGGGAGGCTTTTGCGTCACTCGGACCATCTCTTTTTTTTTTTTTTTTTTTTTTCCTGGGTTATTCCTGTAGAAAGATATTCAGATTCTCCTTTGTTTTGACATACGCTAGCTGGAGCAGAGGCGTGCTGGTTGGTAGGGACGGGCGCTAGTGCAATACAGACGATGAGCGTTCCCATCATCCCAGCAGGAACTGTGGTTTGAGGAGGATTTCGCCAAAGGTGTCCAGAGCAGCACATTTCCCTTTCCCCCTGCTTTTTTAGCTTGGTGAGAATTAATCAGAATTAGCGCCACATATAATGAAGCACAAACAAAAATACTAGGGCGTGTGTGTACACATGTATATGCGTACCTTCGTGTGTACACACGTACAGCTAAACACACATATGCACGCTCCTGGGCCACTTAGGTTTATTTAAAAAAAAATGATCCTGGCCTCTGCAAAAAGCGTGCTGTTGAGGTCGTTACGGCAAGAAAATGTTTTCATTCTTGCAGCGGCTTCACTTTGTTAACAGTGATGTTCTGTGAGCTGTCTGCAGCTAAAATCGTGCTTTTGCGTCTCCTGTCTCCCTTGAACCTGGCGTGTTGCGGTTTTATATTTTTAAAAGACGGAAAAAGTCAAGAGACAGCTTTTAAAAATCTGGGGTTTCTTTCCCACAATCGTTAATCTGTTTGCTTTTCAATAAACCGAGATGACTGAAATGTTTGGTGTTCAAACAGCTGAACCTCTGACAGTTCTGTTTACTGGTAAGTAAGAGCTCGGAGGTCCCATCTATTTGCAGAGAGGTGAAACAGCTTAGGCAGATATATCAGAAGGAGGACTTGTTCATCCTCTGTAATGATGCTTCATAGAAATCATTTGTATTAAGCAAGCACTGGTAATGGGAGCATAATGACCCCTTTTGGCTCTTGTTTAAATTCTTTCACTTCTAAACAGTAATATTAATCACAAGCAGATGGTGCAGAACATTATTTATGCACATTTGTTTTCCAAAACCAAAAAATGTTTAACCCATTAACTGAAGCGGTTTATGAAACAAAAAGGCTAATTTACTGATTGGGTGATTTTTCTCCCCGCTTTCAATGTGCGATATTGGGTGAAGTGACAGTTTGGTCTAGGACTGTCGCTTCTTTTTGTTTTTCTGGAGGAAACCGGTGCAGCCATCGGAATGCATAGCAAATATTTGCTTAAATCCCCCATTTGCAGTGCTGTTTAAATGGGGCTGCGAGGACAGAGAGTGTTTGTTCTTGGCAGCGCTTGTTTGGCTGTCGCCTGCTCAGTCGAGTCCCCAGCCTGCGGAGGCTGCCCTTCCCTACCGGGCTGATCGCCCGTTGCTTTTTTTCTCTTTTAGGATTTTCTTTTTAGTTTTGTTTGTGGAAGGATTTGGGGATCAAGCGATGCTTAATGAATGACAGGTATTTTTTTTTTAATTATATCGTCTTACTGGCACATCCGACATGGTAGCAGGGAAGGGGAGGTGCGGTCTGCGGATCCCCAGTGACACGAGGTCCTTGGCTCTTCCTTGGTGGGAGCTGGGCAGCCCCGGTGGGACGGGATAGACGTGGCACGGGGGTTTCCTCCGGGGGGTCGTGTTTAGGGAACACGGACTTGCGAGCGGCACTTGGAGACCACCCTGCCTCTTCCTCTGAACTCATGACCTGTACGTGGTTGAGTCCTTACAGAAAGAAAATTTGGCTGCGTGCATGTCGCCTCGTCATCTCTTTCCGTTGAGGTCGTAGTGTTTCACACTTGGAGGTTCCTTCTGCCTTCCCAGACCCTTCACTCTACCCGGAGCGAAAGCATTTTTGCATTGTTAAAAAATAATGCAGTTGAGCCGGTCTCGATCCCACAAACCTATTTCCAGCCACACTGCGCTGAAATGTTTCTCTGCTCCATTTGGTTATTAATTATTTTTGTTACGCCCTTTACAATTAAAAGCAAGATCCTCTTGTTATACTGCAGTTTTCTTTTAAAAGTATTAGTACTGTAAACAGCTGGATTCGTGCTGCACAATGTCACTGTTCTCTGTGTGTGTGATTGCGTCTGCTGTTCAGTTCATTACAATTCAGCGCAAGCCTGGTAACGAGGGAGCTCTGTCGGCTGCCATATTTTTAGAAAGCAGGTTAAAGGGGATTACTGCGCAACTTGCTGTTCTTCTTGGGATTCAGGATAGAGCCTGCTGATGTACTCGGCGTGTCTGGTTAGATTTAGCAAAGTCACTCGACGCTGGAGAGGCGTGTGCTGCTGAGCGGGTGGCCACGAGCACGTATTTGAGTCTCCCTGAAGTTTTAATTAGAAAACATACTCCTAAAATGTTGTTGGGAAGTGTAGGGGAGATTTTGTGACTGGGTGGAGCGCTCTGTAGCAGTGCGGTGGTCTCATCACCTGCGGCGGGGGAAGAGGGAAAAATCCCTCAAAAATGCAGCAGACGGATTGAATTCCTGAAGATGAAATGGAGATGGCGATACGCAAACTGAGTCTGTTGATGCCATACCGTGATGGAGACACTTGCAGCCGATTTTTCTTTTGGCTTTGGGGGGAAATAGCAAAACGTATCGGCAGTATTGATACCTAACTTAAAACGTACAGATCCACTTTAAGCCATATAGCATACTATCGAATGCGCCCTTTTTTTAAACTGGATTTTTAGCTCAAATATAGGAAAGCATTTAATCAGCTTGTTAATTGAGGTTATACATTTCTACATTACAGAGACAAATTAAGCAAGCTACTGTGGTACCAGAAAACATCTGCTGAACAAAGGCAAACTTAATGATAAACAAAATTAGGTTCTTTTCTCGTTGGGTTTCATCCATCTGCACCCAAGTAGTGCTCACTTTTAAAGAAGGCAGAGATACAATCTATTGCTTTTAATACATTTTGACAGAAGAAAGCGGTGATTAGGCAAAGCCACTGTGCCTCTAATCTTCCCAAGTTTAAGCCAAGCCGTAACGTGCACGTTACGCTTTCCGACTGGCATTCCCGGAGCAGAAAGATGCTCAGTGTTTCCCGCGCTGCAGTCAGGCTGGATGTTCACATGTCGATTTTACGGTGTGCAACAGAAGAACACCAACTCCTCTTGGCACCAGAGGGGGGTCAGCATTAAGATCTTTACGCTGACAATCTGGTTTCACGATGTACGTTGATGTTTTATTCGCTGGAGCAGGATTAGTAAGCGGTTTGAGGCGTTGCTGGCAGTTAACCTCTAAAAGCTCTACAACCGTGAGAGCAGAGCCGTTTTACGCCGTAGAAGCCATGGAGGAGGAAGGCGGTGTGCAGGAGAGCAGAGCTGCGGGGTGTGTGTGTTCCTGGGGCAGAGGGAGACCCCAACGTGCTGGTATGTTGGTGTTTTGCCTGCGTTCCTATATGCAGGTGTTTGTATGGAATACTTTGTATTTGCAATTTTTGTAGAATATTAAATTCTGCTCTTGTCACCGGGTGGGCATTAAGCGAGGGCTGTTAGAGCAGAGGGAGGCAGGGTTAATTGCAGTGTTAGAACACGAAGTCGCAGGGCTGGGATGAACCTTCAGAGGTCAGCGGGCTATCCCTTGAAATCGCAACAGCCTTCACTGTTTGCGCCATCGCTTTTGGCTTCTTCCTAAATTGCGCAGTGACAGAGTTTGTTCCCTCTCTGTCATTTCCACCCCATGCCGTAATCTGCAGATCCTTTTCTTTTTGCAGACCTGCTCCAGCCTACACTCCAGGCAGTTGTTTAATCCTGTATTTATGCAGTTGATTAAGTGCTGCCTGAGTGTAGTGCTTCCATTTGTCCCTGTTGAATTTCATCTTATTTTTTCAGTCTGATTTTCCAGTTTGTCAAAATCGCTTTGAATTCTAGGTCCTGTCCTCCAGTGCACTTGCTGTCCCTCTAGATTGGTGTCACCTGCAGTTTTAATAACGTGCGTTATTAGTATTTGAGAGGTACAGGTATAATGTCGTCTGTGCTACTGTTACGAACCAGAGGTTGCATGTGAAACGTATCTTCAAAATATTTCCTCTTAGAAATCTATCATGCCGATGTTTGTAACGATCTCTGTATATACGATGCATATCCAGGATAACATAGATAATACAGTTTTGTTCCCTCGACAGATGTGAAGCCCTCCAACATGTTGGTGAACACGCGAGGCCAGGTGAAGCTGTGTGACTTTGGGGTCAGCACGCAGGTAATTCCCCCTTCACATATCTGCCCGCTCTCTTTCTGGTGTCAAAATCACCTGGCTGCCAGACAAACAGCCCCACAGCTCGCTCCCCTCTGCTGGGACAGCCCTATTCATTTTTAATCTCTGGGCGACTTTTCTTCATCTGAATATGATTGTTCATTGTTTAATGACAGTAAAAACTGCTGATATTGTAATTACTACTTACGAATAGCAAACTTCATTGATATGCAGCTTTGATATGAAAGCGTTTTGGCCAGACAAAAGGGAGGGCAGAACGAGAGATGCGTCTGGGGAGCCCAACTGGCCCACAATAAAAATTAATATTGGGAGTAACAATGGTGGTGGGCTTTTACAATGTGCAGCACAAATTTTAATTAATTTCCATTTTGGGCCTCCCTGGAGAACTTCTCGGATAGTGACCCATGAGCTTGCTGTGATGTTGATTTGAATTTCAGCACCTTTACTCTCAGCCAAACACGAGGACCAAAGAGAAGGTCAGCCTTGTATTATAAGTTGTCAGAGTCTGTTGTCCCTCCAGCGTATTTAGTGCTCGTTGCATTCAAGTGATGAATGTGGCTTTATTCACATCTTGAGCCAGCTGACTGAAAAATGAGTGCGTTCAATCCTACTTCAAATTGACTTTTTATATCAGACTAGTTTGGGGTACTAAAGCGATAAGCATCCTGTTTAACAGAATTGTTTAAGGTTATCTGCCATAAACTGTAATGCAGCGCTTGTTTAAATTGGAACTCTCATTCCGAACAAAAGAGAGATTTAATCATTTTTAATGCCTTTGCAGATAAATTTGTTCCCTTTTACATAATTTTTAGTTGATTTATAGGAATGATGATTGTAGGTTAAATGAGGAATAATTGCCCATTTTATTTCCACATTATCTTTATATTGTTCTAACAGACTGTTTTCTCTGATAGCTGGTGAATTCTATAGCCAAGACGTATGTTGGAACAAATGCTTATATGGCGGTAAGTGAATTTATGCAGGAATAACATTTAAATAGAAGTACTTGTTCGCAGTCTCATTCTGTGTAAGGCAGGAGATACTCTCAGTCAGTTCTCAAACTTCATCTCTCCTTATCAGGAGACGTGATGACTGCGCTTCGTGCTGGTGGGGAAGAGTAATATCGGAAAAGTGTTTCTTTCATGTATTTTTAGTTGCGTTTACTGCATTGTAACAACCGGGAACAAAGAAGAGAGCCAGTTCACTGTAAAAACAACAGTTTTCCACTGATAGGCTGCGGCTCTTTGCAGACCACTGACAGTCCGATGCTGTCCGCAGTTTGGGAACTACTGCTCGGAGCCTTCAGTTTAGAAAGCATTTAGACACGTGCAGGCGTCTCATGGACTCCTTCGTACCTAAACACCTGCGTGGGTGTTTCCCGTATGAAGCTGCCATGTAAATTTGAAGCTAAAAATATTTGGACTATTAATATTAAGGCATTAAATTGCATGTTGTGTAGTGCTAATATCATACATATCAAGTCATCAGCACATTGCACTTTTCTATATGAATTTTGGTCAGAGTGCTTGTAATGATGAGACTACTTTTGTCCTTTTTCTGTACGTTAGAACATAAATTCCCATAATTTTTAGATTGAAGTTAAACATTACTGAAGATGTATTGTTCAGAGGAACGCTGCTGCCGGTAGCTGGGATGTGAGGTTTGGGTTTAGCCGTCCTAGCTGACCTGACAACTGGTGTGTGGTGCTCACGTCACTGAGATTAGCATAGTGACGAGAGCTAGTCTGAAAGTGAACTACAAAAGTTAGCATGTGTTTTCCATTAGATCAATTTGATTAATTTTAGTTCTCCATTTAACAAATGTGAAAACTTTAAGTGCTTCAGTTTAGAGCGGTATATTAACTGTTGTCTTTTATTTTTCGCCATTGAAATTCTTTTAGCAAGTTACTTATGTCGTAATATTGATGAGGAAAAAAAAAAGCCTTCAGCTTGGTTAAAAAAAAAAGTGTTCAACCATACAAAGTG
The DNA here is from genome assembly GCA_013398815.1 of Ibidorhyncha struthersii. Classification (NCBI taxonomy): domain Eukaryota; kingdom Metazoa; phylum Chordata; class Aves; order Charadriiformes; family Charadriidae; genus Ibidorhyncha; species Ibidorhyncha struthersii. The sequence goes on along the minus strand of VZSZ01005420.1, from coordinate 74,370 downwards.
GTTGATACTTATATTTTTCAAACCTCAGAAAAGAAGAGAGAGAAGTCCATGACCTTTAATTGCTTTCAGGTATTTTTTCTTACTTTCTCGTAAGAAGAAAGCAGAGCAGGGTGTCCATTTATTTGTTAAGTGCTTTTCTAGTCAAGGTATACTCATTATGTGGTTTCTGAAACGCTCATGTCACCATCCTAGAAAGACTTGGGCTATCCTGTGCCATCAGAATATTATGTGCAGAAAAATGGGTTTTTTTATAAAAAAAAAAAAAACAGAAAAGGGAAAAAAATCTGGTCTATGTATTACCACTTTTGCTAGTAAGCCTGCTGATCTCTATGCCTCCATTTTCTAAAAGAACTGGAATACAGCAAATCAGACAAATAAACAGCTTCAAAGTAATCTATTTTTCCAACTCAGCTGTTACTCTTAGAGTGGTCTTAAGCAGGTCTGAGAATTAAATTGTATTATGCTTTTAGTGTGCAAATCAAGATTACTGTTTTCTTTCCCCGTTGTAGATTCAATAAATTACTTTTTTTTCTTATTGTTTATGGATGAATGTGATACATTCATCTGTTAATTGAAAAAGAGAAGTTTAAGCTAGATCGTTCTTGCTCTGATTTCATGTAGTAAAATTATTTTGCTTTCTGAATGAGTCATTTGTCGTCATCAAATTTATAGTCTAGTCATCAAAAAATAATGACGGTCGTAAGCTTTGGTTTGTCTGCCTACTTGGCAGCCTGTGAGTGAATTTGAAGCCATTAAAAAATTTAGGTTTCTGTTTAAGATAAAAGAGCAAAAAAGCTATTTTATTGAGAAATTAACATTTCCGACAAAAATATATTTTCCGTAAGATCATTTTAGCACCGCTTCGTACATAAAAAAAATCTGGATGAGCAAAGTAACCAGTTGCAGAAATTTTTAAAAGAAGATATTTTTGAGCTGTGTATCCTTAGGATGATCTGTGTTGCACACTTCACTTTATGAGTGCGTTATTCTTATTTCCATCCCCTTTGCCATCCTCTTGAATTCACGTGACAAGACTTTTTGTTTAAACGTGCAAATGAATTACTTGCCCGTATCTTCTGCGAAAACATAATTTCTAAACGTAAGTTGCTGTTTAAAACAAGGGAAGAGGAGACCATTTCATATTGCTCAGTTTGAATTTTGCCTCTGGTTTGGTGGCTGAGGAAAGGGCAGGGTCTCATCTGCACCAGAGAGACCTGCGAGTGTTACCATCCTGCCACAGGTGCCGTGTCTGCCGCGAACAAAACGTGCTTGGCCGGGACAGCCCATACCACATTAGGTTATAAAGGCGGGTGTATCTGTCGGTGTGCATGTTTTGGCTGCATATCTGCATCTTTAGGAGCATCTTTGTCAGTCTAAAAGGATGCTTAAAAATCGTATCCTTTTATGACGCTCTTGCAACCATTTCTAAGATATGCTGACCTAGGCTAACTTTAATGAAGGCTTGCCTTAATGAACTTTAAAAAAAATAAATAAGATTTTTGGGTCACTGTTCAGCTCAAAATAAATGAGGCTCAGTCAAAAAGATTCTGTTCCAGTTACTTTCTGGGGTGGTTTTTTAGGTTATGGCAGTTGCGGAAGGCTATCCTCAAAGATAACGTGGGCAGCGCTGTGTTTTTTATTTAACATTCACGCTGCGATAAAAGCTTTTGACCTGGGATTAGCAGTGCAGAGTTAACATCCGAAAACACACTGGACTGGCACTAATTTGGGAGTTTGTTTTCTAAAAAGGTCTCTGGATTATTAAAGACTAAAAATACAGCCAGTGCGTCGTAGGTGGTTGGGCTAGACAGGTGCATTAACAGCACAGTGGGGAGAGAAGTCTCATGGAGCCTTTTATTGTTACATTTCATGCTGTACTTGACCTTGGAAATGCTTAAACTGTAGCTTTCAAGTAAAAACTAGCAGTTATATTTTACAGCATTCTATTTCGTGAGGCGTTAAACTTGCTATTAATAGTCTTGAGTGAAGTCTCTTTTCTATAGGTCAAAAATGAAATTAAAAAAATATATAAAATAAAATTGCTGGCATGTGACTTCATTGATTCTTTTGGCTTCGATAACTTTGTTTTTTAAACCAGAGTTACTCCCCAACCCCTTGACTCAACAGGGGAGTCTGTTTTCCTAGCGTTCCTCGCTGCCGTGCCGAGGCTTAGCAGTAGCTGTACGTACCGTTGGACTCTCTCACAACTTGACCTCACGCTTCGCTGCGCGTGTGCGAGCCATTGGCTTTTTTGTTGGGTAAAACAGCCCAAACACAAATGCCAAGGCCAACTTTACGAGGTGCGTAGCAACAAGTCTGAGCATAACTGAGTCCTTTGCTCTTGCAGAAGAGGCAAAAATAAATAAGCAAGTCCCGTTTGAAGAGTGGAGTTGCTCTCTGCCAGGTTAGCTGGTGAGCTTAGAGCTTCTTTGCGTTTTCTCCGTTGATTTGTTTGCCCTGGTCTAGCTTTGTGGAGTAAGTACGGATGTTTGTTTGCTAGGCTCAAAAAGATGTGTCTTTCCATCTGTTTGCAGCCCGAGCGGATTTCAGGAGAACAGTATGGAATTCATTCGGACGTTTGGAGTCTAGGGATTTCCTTCATGGAGGTATGCAGATATCTCTCACTTTCATGTGCACGCTGCACAAGTCGAATGAAATCTAACATCAAAATATTCTAATGTGCTCTTTGTATGCTCTTTTTATATATGCATGCTGTTAACTATTGCTAAATTTATTGGCTGTATTTAGAATGGGGTTGTTCTTACCATGTTCAATGCAATTAGATTTAAAGAGCCTCTGTGCAAACCGTCTAATGGTCTTCAACCCTCTAAAAATCCATATGAAAGTAAGAAGTAGGACCTGATATGTGGATGCCTCTGTGTCCTTTCCACATCTCTGGGACTGAAGGTGGTGGTATTTCTGTGTTGCATCTTCACAGGCCGGGATAGAGTGGGTTAAAGTGGTGTTGCGCAGATTCCAGGTCTGAGCTGGTTAATGGCCTCGCAAAATCTTTGCAGAAATATTTGCACAATAGTTTGAGTCTCTCCCTGTGTGATTAAACAAAGTGTTTGAATTTGAGTGTTCATTGGGGCTTTCAGTAAGGTTTCTTACCAACATAGTTTCAAGCAGGAGAAAGTCTTATTAAAATGAAGCAGTTCAAAGAGAACATGGTCATAAGTACAGTCCGTTCAGGAGAAAGTGCGCTTTCTGCAGGTTTGGTCAGGACAAGGTCAGTTTTCATTCAGGAAGAGGTTGGGTTTTTTTCAGCTTAGGGCTCATGAGGTGTTTTAAGAAACATGAATTTCAATGACTTTGTAAAAATGGATGATTGTTTATAGGAAAGATAACCTAGAGTGTATAAGCTGAGACGAAACACTTGTGTTAATGATAATATCTTGACCAGTAACCTTGACAGCTCAGGCAATAAGCTCTCAGGAGACTTCTTCAACTGGAGGACAGTCCCATGAAAGAAATTCCCCCTGCTTGGAGCAGTTGTGTTTTCCTGTAAGAACAGTTCATTGAAACCATCGATGACTTGCATCATCTTTTTCACACAGCCTGACAAAGGCATGATACGATAAACCGAAAAATATAGATGACATTCCCTTCTCTTCTGGTATAATATAGTGTCATTAAGGTGAAGCTGGATATACCTTTTGGTGAATTGCAATTGGTTTTTTTAAGCAGAAGATTAAATAGAAGTTAAGTAGTTTTGGTGCTGGCCCTCTGCATCTTGGCAAATTTTCATATTTCGTAGCCTGAAAGTTAACTGTGACTATTGTTATGTTTTCAATCAATAAATTCCTTGCCAAATCAGTTTTCACCAAAATGAAAATACTTAATGGTGAATCATTGCGTTCAGATCTTGTAAATCTTTCCAGAGTCTGACTGAAGCGAACTCTGAATTACAATAATGACATACTTGAATGTGTCACAGGGGATGCGGTTCTCTTAATTTGTTTTACTGCAAATTTCAATGGTTTGTGATGCTGGAGAGCCCTCACAATTTTGGGAGAGATACAGAATGTACTCACGTGCTCTGTAAATGAATCTAGCCAACAAAGGGCTAAACCAAGATTGTATTACATTAAGACTTGACTGTGGTGTATTTCCTGATTCACGGTGGAATAGAGCGATAGAAATGCCGAAGTCCTATACAGCAAGCGTTTACTGGTTCCTTTGCTGAATAAAAATGTATTTCAATGTGCAGCAGCAATGTGATGATTTACCGCGTAGACCAAGCTGTTTGGAATTTAGTTTAGGATTACCAGGGGGTAACCTGGCTGGTGGTGAATTTGATTTGAAGGATGAATTTCGCATTATATTAGTCAACATTAGGAAAACTCCTTTAATTTGCATTTGCTCTCTTTTAAACCTTCTCAACTTTTTTTTTTTTCTCTCTCACTTTCCACGAGTGTCTTCTGAACCAGATGTACAAAAAACAATTTGATTCTGCGCACTTTGTTAATTGGTATGTCATCTGGTCCTCCGAGACCTCTCTTCACCGTGATCGCTGTTTTATTGAAGTGGTTTGAGTGATGTGTTAAATGATGAAAGCAAGGACAGTGGCTTAGAAAAATGTCTCAAAAAAGGTGAAGAAGATGCTCAAAGAGCCACACAAGGTCACTGTCATTAAAGTAACACTGTATTGACATGGGGATTGGTAGTGGAGACACCCAGGCTCTTGTTGGTGGAACTGTTAAAAAGGAAAGTTAGCGTTTGCTGTAGGATTTTAAAATTATCTCCGCTTAGTAGTGTAATACTCCGATTGCTGCAACTCCAAGCTAGCACGGTTATAGCACATTAATTTAAAAGAAATGGCATGTGGGACCAAGTTTGCAAGGGCTGTTCTGACGTGTGATAATATAAAATAGCAGCTAAGTAAATCTTCTCATTTTCTTTAATATTCTTCTGAGCCTTGAATTTCTTTGCTGCAAAGAGATGTGTAATGAGAAACTGAGCTGTTACTTTTGAAGGTTGGGAAAACTCCCCCCAAAAACTTGCTGGCAGAGTGTGAGAAGTATTAGATGTGGGTACCACGTAAGCCTTGAGAGATGGTGAACGTTCTTGTTCCTTTTGAAGTAAGAGGGTGTCTGAGGGTGCTCAGTCTTCCTTTTGCCAAAAATAAAAAATAAATTAAAAATGTTAAAAACAAAATAATGCTGCTAGCTTTTTCTATTATTATTCGGTCATTTTTTTTGAGTTTGTATTTCAGGCTTTTTTTAAGTGAATTAAATTTAATACATAATCTGTAAAACTGTTTAAAAGTGTTTCATCACAAATAGTTTGCGTGTTTTCATGAGGTTTGTAGATGTTTTACTGAAGTTGGTTGACAAAGCAAGTTCAATTTAGAACAATGACATTGCTGTCACTACACCGAAGACTGTGTCAGCATTTTCATTATAAAAGCTGTTTTTCAAGGGTTTATAACTCAGTCATAAAATACACTCCAGGCTGAGTGGGCTGAGTCTGAGTGCTGTGTGTGCTCTGTAACCGATTCAGTCTCCCTCCAAGAGCCGTCTGTGCCCTGCACAGGAGGATAAATCAGATTTCTTAATATTTCTTGTTACTCTCCGACGTGACTCTAATCCTACCTCACATAGCTGCTACCCGAAAGTGAGCTTTAAAGCATCCGAAGAGGGACAAAATACATCTTGTTGGGTTTTGCTAGTGGCACGCTTGGCCAGTGGTGCCTTTTGTGGCGATGTTTGAGGAGAAGGTATACTGCTGTCGCCTTCAGCTGAGCCGCGACTCCTGGGGCAGGAGACTGCTGTAAGAGACAAGAAGCTGGCTGAGAAGAGCTTTGGTGGGACTCTGTAGGGCTGGTGTGTTCTCAGGTCCTCCTGCTCCCACAGCGAGGGTGCTTCTTGGTTTTCTCCAGGATTTTACCATCTCGGAGCTGCCTGCAGAGGAGCACTGGCGTGCTCTTGAGACGATACTGAGGACCAGAGTCTCCTACGTGTCATGAGGAGAGATGGTAGGTGAGGAGAGGGAGTTTTAAGAATGGAGTAGAGTTGTGATGTGAGTTGTTCGTTGAGGTGAAGTATAGGCTTGCAGATCTTTGCTAGAAGATCCATTTTATCTACAGAGAGAATTGGTATTATACTGAAGTGCAGGAAATGAAAGTGATTCACTTATGCCACAAAGCGAGTAAAGTAGAATATGAGCTCATGTGCTTGGCTAATGATACGTTTTTGCACCTCCTTTTGTTTCACATCCATACTTTCCACTGTCCTCTGCTGAGAAAAACAACTACTTTCCTGTGTTTCACACCTCCTTTTAATTTTCTTGCAAAGATCATCAGTGTTCCTCTCCTTCAGGAAAAAGGAGTTTGAGTATCAGTTTTAATGTTAGAAACAAGTTCTTAAAACTCCCAAAATGAGAATTTTAAGTCTTCGGTCACAGAAGTTCCCTGTTATCTGTGTATTTGCAAGATCTTTCAAGGGTTGCTAGTAGTTTGTGACATTTGCGTTAAGATGCTGTTTTAAGTGATATTTCAGGCAGTCATAGTATAGATTTTCAGCAGCTGTGTGCATTCCCACATACAGGAACACCAATGTAGATCCAACATGCCCTGCAGCGTGTATTTCGGGCCCACATACGTGTCTTCTGAGCAGGGTTAACGCTGATGGCGTGCAATGTCAACAGTATGGAGTCTTGGATTCTCCAGTGCACTTGGGCTGGGAGCACAGATGGAGATTAAGAAGAGCTCGCTCAGACCATGAAGGCAAAGAGGAGGAACATGTTTGAAGAGCATTCTACAAGAGAGGAGATGATTCTCTTAAAGCACTTCAATCTTTAAGATGTTTGACTGCATAACACTGATGTGAAGACTCACATACGTGTAATGTGGTTAAGGAGAGGAGGTTTCAGAAGAATTCTTTCTAAGTATTCTAAAATACGTGATCAGTCACATATCATCAGCTTTGAAGTGATAACGATTCAAGATGAAGATTGTGAGCTGATCTGCAGGAGGTCCTGCAGACCACGATTTCGTCTTCTGCAGGATTTCACTTACGTGTGGACATTATGGTTGGTCTTTCATCGATTTGACACCCTTACCTAAACAATAGCAGGTAGATGGCGAGGGGGGCGGGGAGGAGGAATCTGAGACCCAAAGCTTGGTGGTGCACCATAGTTTCTATAGTGGCACTGGAGACTCAGTGAAGGTTTGGTAGAAAGGGCAACTGTGAATGTCTCCGTGACTGCTGGAAGCAGACACAGACCGGGCAGTGACCTACAAGTGTCGAAAGCTACCCTCCCTGAGTAGAGGCAGGAGGAATATTAATTAAAATAGCCCATTAGAAGATGGCAAGGGTCAAGCTTAAAAGGGAAGTGAGAATTCGCATTTAATCTCCGTGCAGAGCAGGAGTCTTGATATTGTAACAAAATACTTGGCTGAAGTGAGGTGTCTCCGATCAAGTGACAGTTCTTACTGGACTTGGCCTTGCTTTTTGTGTGCTTGGAACGAGCAGAATTTTATTCTGTGTGTTTAAACAGGAGAGACTGGTAAAGGCCTCGCCACGGTGATGCTGCTGATGCCGGTAGAGCCACGGAGAAGGGCTCATGGCAGAAGCCATGAGGTCATCATTGGGTGAACATGTGAAGAGCATGATTTCCCCAGTCCTACACTGAGAATTCAAGAAGTTCTTAAATTAAGACATTAGATGGATCTGGGCGCATTTCAGTGGATATAGTATGATGTGTCTTAAACTACTCTCCTTTTTTTTTTCCTTTTTTTTTCCTTACTGAATCCGAACCTTCTCTAAGCTAATAAAAAACCCCAAGCTTCCCATGTGTGCCCGGCCATCTAATAACCAGGAACACTTGGATGTGATGGGTGTTTACTTTGTTGCTGCAAACCACTCTAAATAACATTAGTATTAGAGAAAACTTAAACCAAGTGTTTCTGAAAATGCTGGATTACCACCTCCGTGGGCTGACGACACCTCTCTGCTGACAGCAGGGCTTCGGGCAGCACTGGTTTCTGTGCCCCCAGCCCTTGGCCAGACCCTTCCTGAAAAGGACCCGAATTTATGGCGAAAATGTTTAATTTCTGGCCTTTTTCCGGTTTCATGAAGTATGGCTGGGAGCAGACTTCAGCCCTTGGGCCTCGCAGCTTGGACCACTCATAACTGCGTAGGTGTGATTGTCTAGTAACAGACGTCATTCGTTTAGGATTAGGGAAAGCACGGAAATAAAAAGTGCCTTTTTTTTGCAATGAGCCTCCCCCTGTTACACTGTCTTTTTACAGGCTGTGCGTAGTGTGACGTTTGTGACTTGCACGGACAAATCCTTGCATGCTTCGCTCAGCCATTGAGAGTGGCTGTAACACACAGAATTTCGCTCAATAACTCGAATTGTTCTTATTGTAGGCTATTTACGTAGTTTTAATCGTTCCATACAGAATGATACGGTTCAGCAACTTGTTCTAAGGAAAAAGCTGGCCTAGATTTTTCTGTTTTTTTTCCCTTGCGCTATTTGGAGCAATTTCTCCGAGCAGCGGCCGTTAGCTCCGTTCCCTCCTCTGCCTTCTTCAGCGGCCACCAGGATGAAGGCAGACAACGTCCAGCTACATCACGATCTTTGTGGTAGTGGAATTGGAAGTAAAGGTACCAGTGCCTGAGGGTTGGGTCATGAATTAATAATTGCTGTGTGGTGGGGGAGGCCCGTCAGAAGAGCTGCAAACGGGGAAGTTGCCTCGCAGAGCGCTATCAATCACTCAGTGACCATAACTTCCAGTAATTAGTGTATTTTATGGGCCTTTGCTTCAGTGACTCGGAAGCACATATGCTCCACTCACAGCTAAACTTAGCCAGAGTAATATTCCAGGATGATTTATCCGCTTGCTGCACTGGGATGTAACCCTATATTAGGTGAAGATTGTGAACTAAGCTGCAATAAAGTGTAAGTTTAGGTACAGTTTGCGCGGGGTGAGACCTCAATGTATCATGTTTCTCAGCGATTGCTCGCAGGCCACTGTGGGCAGCCTGTGCGGCAGCGAAATAAATAATACAGTTCTCTACCTGAGTAGATAGATGAGTGGACAATTAAGGGATAACATCAGCTATAATATAGCTTAACGTTCCCCAGTCTTATACTGCGTAGTATAGCTGTTTCTACTTTTAAAAAGCCAAAAATTTCTAAATGTTTGTCAGTCAAGTCCGCCATTCCCTGTTATTTATTTGGTTAGTGATGGCAGATGAACTCTCTGGTGCCAGCAGAGACGGAGAGCAGCTGAAGTTGAGCTGCGTTTCCACCGGCACAACCAAATTTAACTTCCCCCCTCCCCCCCTTTAGCTATTGAATCTAAATCCAGCAAACGAATAAGCAGGAAGCCTCTCTGCTCGAACGAGTAGTCTCATTAATCTTTGTGGACCATTTGTGTGAATTTTGCACCTGACAATTTCCGTAGATTGGCCCTGAAAGGCCGGCATCCCGCCTTCTTCCCTTTAGAAAAGGCGCCGCTATTCTCAGCAACACCTTTGAAGATGTAGCGGTAAAAGCCTGGTAATATGAGGGATTTGTGGCGAGGAAGAAATGTGCAATTTAATCATGATTGTCTGCAGTCCTTAGTTTGCGGTGCATTTCCTATAGTTCATATTTAAAAGAAGTCAAAGTGAAACTAATTATCTTTAATTAAGGTGAATTAGGCTTTGATTTTTAATATATTTTATGTAGAGAGATCTCGAACTCATCTGCTCAAGCCAAGGAATGTCCCAAAGGTTATTAGGGCATATTTCTGTTGGGCCTGCCGGTATTAGTAATAACCTTCTTCCTCATAGTCCTCGACGTGAACAAATATGTCACTTCATCAGTCTCTGTTACCCGCGCTTATGCCCCTCCGCAGGGGTCGCAGATTCCACAAGTTATCAGCTAATGGCGTTATACATTAAAAATTGAAGCTTTCCTCACTCTGAGGCCTTTCAAGGCTTTGTTCTTAAGCCCCAGACACTTTGGAGTGCAGCTGCAAACTATAGGCAGAAGATTAAATTAATTTGTAACTCTTTTTTCGTCCTGCATTACTAAATCCTGCACATTTAATTGAAACCCTACTTCAAGATGCTTTGTGTTTCTGTTCTTCTTTGTTGTCAGTTTAACCTCAGAAGCACTTTAACGCTGGTAAATTGCTGTTATATCCTTTTGGATTCTTTTTTTTTTTTTTTTTAACTGTGCAATAAGAGGACAGTGAAATTGATATTAGAAGGAAAGAAAAATCTTAGAGTAGTTTTTGAGGTATTTAATATTTATTAAGGTCCATACCCTGCAGAGTTTCAGGTGATTTTAAGCCATCTATCTAGGAATGTATAAATTGGTCCTGGAATGAAATTTCACCTGGGGAATTTTATGTTATCCAGTAGTTAAGTCTGATTTTTAAAGTTTCCTGTGTCTGAACGTTCCGAAGTGGCGGCTGCTTTTCCATAAAAAGCGGGTTTAACTGCAGTGCACAATCTAAATGCAAAATCCTTAGATGGAAATTTAATTGTGTAAAATGTGCACAAGGTAATTAAGAACAAATTTTAGAACATTTCAGTCTATAAAGTCCTCCTTCAGCTAGATCACTAGCGATATTGTAAGTGCTTATTTTCAATTTGCAGTTATGCTGAGAAACATGGAATGTGTCTAAATTAAGAATAAAAACATCCCATGCTTTTCAGTATAACTGTAAATTAAAAAACAACTTGCACAACATAGACAGTAATCTAAGTGGGAGACTTTATTGCCCAAATGTCCTAAAAATATGTTTTGAACTTCCTTCCCTCAGTCACTTTCGCGGACCAAGTTGCTGTTGTAATTATTAACAATATACAGGCAGGCGAGTAAAGAGCGATGAAGAGGAGGCAGTTTGTTAGTGAGGGTTTCTGGGTTTCCATTTTCAGTTCCAAAATTGTGAATTACACTATTTCAACAAGTCATTTTTAATTTTGTGTGCACTTTTCTGCCCATTAAACCTAGGTTAGAGTTGCTTTCCAGCCCTCCTTATGGCTGCTCCCTACAGAGGGTTTAGGCATCTCCCTCTTCCAAAACTGGCTGCCTCATCTTCTTTTCGCTTTCCCTTATGTGTTTTTAGACATAGTTTGATAAAAATCAGCATCCATGCAACACTCTACCTCTGCCTGTTATTTAATAATCTGGAATTATTTCTCAGTTTATCGAGCACTGGTTTAATATCCGATGGGGCAGCCCGTACATCCATCTGCACCTCGGTCCGAGCCTGGGGGAAGGCTCCCGTCAGGTACTTGCACTTGGAAGCGCACCTCAGTTTTCAGGGCACAACCTCCCTGAACACTGTAAGATGAGCGGTTTAAGTCCTCTGATGGGCTACTTCTATGTCTAAGAAAGTAGAAGTTTTAAAAAAACTCACACGCACCACCACTACCACCCCCCAAAAGAACCCTACACAGCCACGTAGTTCCTCTAAAGTGAAATGGTGTAGGAAAGTGTTATTGAGACATAGTTCTTGCTGATACAGTCTGATTTTCATTTATATTTCTGGCCCATGCTGGCATTGCAGTTCACTGGGCCTTTTTAAAATGCTGGTTTTTACAGTTCTTGTGCCGTGGGAAGGTATCCATAGGGAAATGGGAACCAGCTCCTTGAAGTTTAAGCATTCCCTTCTCCCCTCCTTAATATCCAGACCTACATAAATACTGACCAGTTCCCGAACCTAACTAGCGTGAATGGAAATACTGTATTTTTGTCATAATGCCTTAAAAACAAAACTGCAAGTTCCTGAGTTCCATCATGTAAATGCAGAGGTGGTAAGTTTTTGATAGTGTGTTAGTTTGGTAGTTTACATTTTTTGTATCCTGCATTGGGCGTGTGCTGCGTATGTTTATATGCCTTCCTTGAGACAGATGATAGCCAGTATGAAAATCCCTTTAGTGAAGCTCTAATCTGTTTGTTTTGGGGTTTTTTTTTTTTCTTTACTTTAACTGTGATGCTATTTATAAATCTACATCTACATACAGAGGTCATTGGTTGGCTGAACTTAAACCATTTTACTTAGTAAATTTAATTAAGAAAATACAGTGCAACTCATAAGCAAATGAGTTTTTCCTAGTTTTAAACCAAACCACCCTCTTGAGTGCTGATTGCCTTGCTCGACCCCTGGTGATATAGAAACAGGCAAAATTAAAAAGGACATTAAAGCTTCATTAAATCTGAAACACATTTAGTACAGTGACATATCTGCAGGCTATTTCAGGGAAGATTACATACTCTTTGGTAAGTTTCTTAATTTATAATACCTTGACAATCTTGGAGGGAGGAAACAACTCTGACTAGATGAATCGAGTGATGGTTCAGGAGGATGCAGAACTGGCACCTCCTCTGTCCAGATCCATGGCCGTATTGCTCTGCAGTTCTCCGTCGAGGAGCGGCTTCACTGAGAAACGTGTTTCTTTTCTAACAACCCCCAAAGAACTTGTTCCTGATGCATTTCGGATTCTTCAAAGCTCATTTGTACACCCCGTACTTACGTCTGGCACCAAACTGCTCTTTCCCAAATTATTCTGCTGCCTTTGGAGCCCCTGCTGAGGCGTGGGGTGGTCGGGGAGAAGAAGCGTCAGTGAGAATGGAGATGCTTAGTCTGAAGCCGTCATCGAGGCAGTGGTCATTTTTCTGCTTAAATAAGATCTGCAGAATGATGCCCTGTGCATAGAGCCGTAATTATCTTGTTCTACAGTGGGATAATGATTACGTTCCTACAAGTCTGTAGGTATTGTAGTGTCTTAAGTCAGTAGTCATTGGAAAAATCACAATTTCTTCTACTTCTGTTCATGGAAAAGTGTTTGGCATTTATAGGTTTATTTCTAGGCTTTTATAGGCTATGATAGCAGCACTGCTTCTTAGGATCTCGAGCAGCTTCTTGGAAGTTAAGGATGGTCCTCCCGAAAGAAGAGAAGATGAAAAGGGGTACGTTTTAGTAGGTCCTGGTCCTTAAGACTGAACATAACAGCATACATAGGGTCTCTGCTTAGCTATTCAGCAGCCTGAATATATTTCAAAGCCTGCCATCAGAGAGTGGTTGGAGTGACGCGCTGAGCTGGGAGAAGCTGTGAACCGGGCACACGTGATAGAAAGGACAGCGATCAAGCCTGCATAGCTCAGGTTGGTTTGTTACGAGGATGAATTAGCTGCAAAGAAAAGCACTGTGCTCAGCACTGCACCAGAAACAAAACTGAAAGGCAAAATTCACCCCAAAGAGTTGAGTTTTAAAGGCAAACCTGGAAGACAAAGCGCAGAAGAAACCCCGAGGTGGAAGCTAGCTTAAATTGTATCACTTTGAGAACATGAAGAGCTCTTGTTTGGTCACTTTAATGTTATTCCCTATTCCAATGTCTCGTATAAGCCTGATTTCTTCTACATTCTGTAGGTGTTGGTCTTAAAACACAACTGTCCCCGAGGGGAGGTCTACAAGCAGATGTCAACTTTCAGAGAGATGAGTGACACAGTAGAAACGTCTGAGGAAAACTGTGCTCTGCTTTGTTATGTTACTGCTAGTAGGGATCCTTGGCGAACACCATACCCATGTAGCAGGCTATAAAGGCTCCTTCTCGGTCATTATGCAAACTCCCTCCCATGCGATATTTAGGAAAAATTGGGGTGATTTGTTAGAGCATGGAAATGCATGGAAATTTAGACATGCAGTTCCTGTAATTGTGACGCGCCTGCGCCGTACGTCAGCATTCGGAGATGGTGTGCAAACAGAGTAGCCCTTTTAGAACCCACTCGCTGTTCCTGTAGATTTTCAGGACAAATTCCATCTCACTATTGCAAACACTTCTTTTAAGAGTAGTCACCAAAAAAATAGTTTCCTCTCTGGGGGTTTCTCTTACGTGCCTCTCTTACACAAATGCTTCAAGACCTACTCCTCTGCTTTTGTAATGTCTTTCCTCTGAGGGTCTGAAGGAAGTTTAGTGTGTTTGCTAAGGCTCACGGCCCAATGGCTAGTACGATACTAGGTGTGGGTGGCCACTAGAATTGGCAGAAAGGTCACCATCTCTACTGTTTTCTGTTTGCTTCCACTCATGCTGTCAGCTGCTTCTTACTACCTTCTCATGACCTTTTTCCCGAACTGGTGAGGCTCGAGTATGTCTGCTGGTCTTTGCCCCATCAGTTCACTGCTTTGCTACAGCTCTGTCGATGCCTTATTCTTCATACTTAGGATAGTTTTGTGCCGCCAGCCAGGCTGAAATTTCAGCACAGGTTAGCACAGCTGCCCCAGCTGCAATCTGGCTCCGTCAAGTAACCACGGCACTGAGGAGCTCAAGTATCTGTGGCCGTGAAACAGCTTTTGTCCAGCACGGTTTAGCTTTTGCAGGACGTGACGTGATGGCTTAGACCTTCAGCATTGAGGCTGTTACTCGGTCTGATGTGAACACACCTACTGTGTCATGCAGACAAATCAATGATGGTAGTGCATCCGTAACGCTTTTGGTAGACCTCCTGCTGAAGGTTGCTAAGGGGAGGATTCACAAAGCTTAACCAGAGTGTAGAGAAGCTCACCTGACTGGGGCTCCTCTGTAAACCGTGGAGAGAGGTGGGCTTAGGCAGGAAGCGGGTCAGACCAGAGCTGCTCGGGGTGCCCTTTTGGAGGAGCCTGTGTCAACTCTGAACACCCTTGTCCTTCACTGAACAGTAGGCAAAATAACTTTAACTAGTTATATTTTGCTGAAATTGTTTCCAAAGTTCAGATACCAACTGGGAAAACCTAAAGTCTTGTATGAAGGATTTATCATGGAATATTTATGAGCTATGGCATTCTGGCAACAGCAGTGTCGTCGTTGGGTCTAATACTGGTACTAGCAGATAGTCCAGTAATGCAGCGATTGACTTGTAAACCAGTGTGGGCAACAAATCCTGTTGATATCGTGTGCAACTGGAAGTGGATGTGAAGAAGACGAAGTGTCAATTTGCAGGTGCAGTGATCTTTCTCCAGATGCCCCACTCGCAGGTTCCTACCTGGCTTTGACACCGATAAGGAAACGAATCTCAGCTCTATAACCCAGATTTTACGCTGAGCCAGTTAAGGAAGGACTTTGGGAGTTCAGTGCATGCTCTACAATACCTGTTCGTTGCAGATAATTATCAGTAAAGGTCAGTGGCATTGGCCTCGCTATTGAGGCTGAACTGGTTTAATTTAGAGAGTCCTCAGGAACTTGGGCATCAAACGGTGTTACTGAGTGGCACAGACAAAAGAGCGTGAGAAATACAGAAATAGTCAGAAACGTAGAACAAGGGGTAATTGTTGTGAACGACTCCATTCTAAATACAGCTCTTTGTGTGTTTTCAGAATTACTTTTGCTGGCATTTTCCAATTTATACAATAGTAAGAGTTGAGTACTTTTCTCTCTTTAAGAAAATGTGCCCTCCATGCAAATCTATATAACTAGACAAATATTATTTCCTTTCCCAGCTTGCTCTTGGGAGGTTTCCATATCCTCAGGTAAGATTGTTCATTACTGCTGTTTGCCACTGTGACATTCATTCCTATGTATGAAGGTGCAGAGAGCAATTGTGAACATTTGAGCCACATACAAATAAATCTGTCCTGTTAAATTGAAAAGTGGTATCTTGAAGGAGTCATTTAGAAGTCTCTATTGATTTTTTTTTTCTCTCTTTTTCTCTTCTCCAAACTCTAGATTTTCTTTCCCTGGAGACAATGAAAATTACGATGATGTTAATGACTGTTTTGCTGTGAGATTAAAAAATAATCCAGTATGTACAGCAGTGCTTTTGAAGCACGAAGGTGTATCTCCTCCCTTTTCACATTTTAATTTTTATTTTCAATTTTGAATAATGGTACAATGGTCTAAAATCTTCTCAGATCAAAAATGTAATGTGAATGGAATACTCAAGGGAGCTCTGGATTCTCCCTTTTAAGAGGACCTAATATTAGTATTTTATTTAGATAGTGGCATTTTTTAACTTTCCACTGATCTAACTCAGTTTCATTGAAGTTGGCGGTAAAGCCGTTTCCATCTTCAGTGGTAGTGGTTTGTCCAGTGCTGAGCCCTGCGCTACCACGTCATATTTTACTTTGTCTGTATGCTTGAAATAAACATGAAGCTCTGAACAAAACAACCAATCCAGAAATAGGTTTGATGATTACTCTAAACTCTTATGGCAAGATGGACATTAGAATTCATAGTAACAAACTGTTCTGTAGTTCCTCAAATTATTTTTTCCTGGGAGAGGGGAAAAAGTGAAGTGTCCAGGGACTAAAATGAATTATTTGAATGTGGTTTTTCTGTTTTCATATGTTTTATGAACAGTGTTTTCTGCATCTTGGTCTATACAGATCAGAGTGCCTGGAGGCATGTCTGATTTAAAGGTGGTGTTGGTCTGTGCTCTTTAAGCATCTATTAACTTGCTATTATTATGCAAATAACTGTTGTAATACACATACTAATTTATGCATGGTTAGATTATGCAGATGCCTCACAAACATGGTTATTGAATAATAGGCTGGGACTCATTCTCTCCCATTTTTATAAGCTGTTTTAAGCAAATTCTCCTGACACTTTTATGGACTTGCAAAGATTTTGCGTATGTGGAAATATACTGATTTTTCACTTTCTCATCTATGGAAAACGTTTGCTGACTGAAAGAGCTGTAGCTGGTTAGCAGAACAGACTTTGCATGTTTTATCCATATTTTAAAATGTGCCTTCTCCTTTGAGAGAGGACTGAAAAAGAAGCTCTTGTGTTGAAGTGTCCTCCATACATTGGCGTCCTCACTTGTGCTCGTTGAGTGCGTTGACGTTCGTTGTCGATGGTGTATTATAACACTAAATCAAAGTGACATAGGATACGATTTAAGATAACCCTCTGCTCACGGAAGTGTTGGAGCTTGGGGAAAGAAGTTAGAGCGCATACATTATGTATGATTCCGGACAAAAATTTGTTTTCTGAATTGGGAGCAAAACATCATTGCTAGTTTAAGATGCTTTTTTGCCATTCTAATTAAAAAAAGGATCGGGTTTGTGAAAGAATATTTGGCAAGTCAGTAGTCCATGAAATTGTATATATTTTTTAATGTCAAACAGTTGAGGAGGTGAAACTTTAAAATGTAGCTATTAAGCTTTTCAAGCAACAGCTTATCATAAGGATTTTTATGTGAAGAATATGTATTTCAGACATGTACTTACATAGCTGGTCACAAGAACCCTTAGAAAGCCACTCTGATTAGGGGGATAATTAGTAGGGTTGGGGTTTTTTTGATGTCTAAGTATCTATTTATCTCCCTACGTAAGGGCCGGCTTCTGCAGTCACTCGCTTAGTAAATCCTCCTCACTTCAGTGGGCTGATTCAAATGATTGAAGCTAATTGTATGTGTGTTTGCAGAATTTGTCCCTAAATAACTTGCAGTTACTTCTCTCTGAAAACGCAAAGTACGAATACATGTTTGAGAGCACCTGAAATCTCCTGCAAATGAATGTTTGTCTCCAGCTGTAGCTGGGGAAAAAAAAAAGGTTTTTTTCCTTTTTCTCTGTTTTTAAGACACAGACAAATGGTGTGTGTAAATTCAGTTTAAATGAATAAGATTTATAGGGGGAATCATTGCAGTGTGGAAATTCAGGACTCCTACAATATGCCATAAGACTAAAGGATGATTTATTTTTTTTTTCTAGCCTTTAGTAGAATATTTTGATGATAGAACTTACCACTTCTCATTTTCCCCATTTTTTATAAGTATTTATTTTGCTAGCACTTGTTTGTCACGCTATCATTATTTAATCTTATGTTCACAATGAAGTCTTGTCTTGAAGGCGCTTGAGCATGCGAGGAAGTCATCTAAGTAAAGTTCCTTATGGGTCTGTTTAGAGTTACTGTAAATTTTTTTTGTCTTGATACGCAGCTGACTTCATCGTCTGTAGCTAACTGCCAAAGTTAGCCATCGGAACAAGGAAATAACAAATAGAAATGGTCAGAACAGACTTTTCCATTATAAAAAGTTTGCACAGGAAACTCTAATCCTTAAAATGTAGTAAATTTCTGAAACCGTTATGGGTTTCGTCGTTCTGGTGTTGGTTTTCCTGGCGTGGTGCTGCGCTGTGCTATTGCTTGCAGGAGTGTAAAAGTCCTTTTGGAGGTAGCAGGGAATGATGCTTGTAGGATTTTCTGTAGCTACAAACGGAAGCACTGAAGGGTATGTTCTTCCCCTGATGTGATTGCCAAACTATTAAAACTAATAGGAATGGTGCATGCATGTGCACATGCGAAAACCAGACTATTTTAAATAAAGTTCTTTCCTAGGTAAACATTTAAAAATGGAAGGAAACCCCTTTCACCGAACCCAGTTGCTGGTCTGCAGTCTGTCCAGCTATTTAGGTATCTGAAGAAGGCACACAGGGAAAACAAGTTTCAAATTTCTTTTAAAAGTTTCACCTTAATTTAGGCGAATTTTGATTTTACATGTCTGTGAAGAATGAACTGAGGAAAAAAAAAAAAAACACACCAAACCAAAAAAAAACAAAAGGCCATGGCATCTCACAGTATATTTAATTAAATTTGAAGTTGGAACCCCAAAGATGTGCTGTGGCTGAACAAACTGCGAGACGTACAGTTAATCCCGTCGATTCAAATTCAGCATATTGTATAAAAACGCGATGGGGGCAATGACTTGTTTAACGATAATGCAATTTAGGAGAAATGAAAAGAATTGCCCGCTAAATATTCTCGGCTTGTAGTCAAACTTTATACAAAGCAGGATGTTAAAAGGACGCTGCATCCATTAGGGAAATATTCCAAAGGAACAGGCAGTACTCAGCTGCCGAGGATTTAATCAGCTATAGGAAAGTGCGGATTACAATGGCTGTATTTAAGTTTCTTTTGCATTTAGAGAAATGTTTTCCTTCCTTTGGCTGCAATTCCAGGCCTCGCTTAATAAATTACATGAAAATGACCTGAAGTTTTTTTTTTTAATAAAAAAAAAAAAAACACCAAAAAATCCTGTCCCCTTTTCCACACCCTCCAATCCCGCTGCTCCCCCCCCAAATCTGAGCAAATACTGCCCCCGGTATTGTAAAGCTTTGAATGTTTTCACACCCCATTAATTTATTACTTCTCTTTCCTCATCTTTAAATTTTTTTCTATTTTTTTCCCTCTTTTTTTTTTTTTTTTAAATTCAGACTCCCTGCTGCTAGAGCGATTTTCATCTTGTTGTTAATTTTCCCTGCTCCATATGGAGCTCCAGACATTTCACCTGGAGGCTGTACTAGATTTTGCTGTAGCGATCGCACTTCCGGAGGCCAAAACTGTCATTTAAGGTTCCTGGTGCATCTGTCTACGCCAGGCTTTTCACTGGCACCGGGAGAGTGTGAATAACAAATTGGATGCACCTGAGATTCAGATGATTAGTGTGTTTTGCGAATCCGGGCGGCTCGTAAGCAGATAGCTGTAGGGATGGGGAGGGCTAAGCAGCTTCCCGGGGTGAATCCGCGCTCACACCTTGCGTTGGGGATGCGCGGGGAACGCGGGAGCATCCCGGCAGCCTGAACGCGGAGAGTAACAAATATTTCATCCTGCCTTGTCATTGATTAGAAAAGAGCCTTTAATTTCATTTCACCCCATGTTGTGATTAATTTGCATTCTTTGTCAGAAGTTAATGGAGTTTTTTATGGTTCACTCTGAAATCCTTGAAGACATCAGAGTTGATCTGATGTTTATACAACCGCCAGCGGAATTTTTTCATTTGATTGATGGAGAGCTTGATGTTATTCCAAACGGCTTTTTAAGCTGTTTTTAAGAATTATTTGAATAAAATGCAAGCAAGATATTGTTATGACGATCAAGATTATCTGTTAAAAATCTGTTTCAAATAAAGAACATGATAAGTAGGAAAAAAGATCAAAAAGACGGCAGAAATGATGAATACAGAAGATGATATTTGTTAAAATAGATAATCCAAGGATTCAAGTAAGTTCTTTCAAAATGTAGTGAAAGTAAGAGAGACCTTAATTTAAGGGTCTTTCTTCATATAAAGGGTTTGGTTTTGCAGCACAATAAATAATGGGGACAAATTAGTAAAGAATTTAGTTATAGTTGGATTTTCCCCTTCCTTTTTTTTATTCCCCCGGCTTTTTCACCTTCGTTTTACCAGCAGCGCGAGCACAGAGCCCTGGTGTCTCAAACTGGGAGAGACAAGACTGTCAGGCCTGTTAGTTCAACAAAATGATGACATATTACTCGTCTCAAGGAAGAGGCATCCTTAAATCCCACTGCAAAGAAAGCAGAAGTGGATAATAGGAAATTTTATAGCCCAAGAAAGCGTTCGCTATAGACTTGCCATTGGTTTGCTTTATAAGAAAATATACAGGCAAAAAATCGTCGGTGAAAGAAATCTGCTTTTTTGCTCCTCCTGTGGGGGAAAGGTTTGTACTTTTACCAAACCATAGCATGTCAACAGCATCGGCGAGACGGTGCAGAATATGCTGCGTGTGCCGGGCCAGATCCTCAGCTGGAGCAAATCCGTTCTGCTCCGGGCAGATGCGGGGACAATGCAGACTTACACCAGCTTTGGGACACGGCTCTTTTTTTTTTTTTTTTCTTTCCCCCAGCAGGAAAAGATTTTGCAAACGTTTCTGGTATTTTTTTTTGTTATTATTATTTTATTTCTCATACCAAAGCTGGGTCGTTTGTTTGGGTTTTTTTGCAAGATTTTGTTTTTATCCTTTCATCAGCAAATTCTACCCTCGCTGTGATTTCTCCAAGTAAGATTTAATTATAGGTCAAATAGCTACTGTGCAAGCGCTTCCATTTAAAACAGATGAATTTATTTGCTGTATCTTAGTTTGCTAAATAATTGCATGGTTTTAAATGAAGTTGCTGCTTTCTGATCCCTGTATTAACATGGTCTAAGATTCTTTTTGTTATAAGTAATCCATACTATTGACCAAATTTGGCCTGGTTTCATTTAAATGTAAGCAGGTTGTCAAGGAAAAAAATATTTAGTTTAACTTGGCATGTGAAGTAGCCATTTTACTGTTGTTTTTTCAATTGACAGAAACATCCTTTAAGCATTCATTTGTTTTGTGAGAATAAATTGAGGGTTGGTTGCAGCATGTTTCCTAGTAAGAAAGAAATCCTTTTTTCTTTCATTATATCTGACCATTTAAAAGACATTAAACACTGTTCAAATGCTAATGCCACAATAGCGAATTAAATTATGGTATAATATGTTAAATATGACAGATTTGAGCAAATATTTTTGCTTTTATAATGTATTCCAGAAATCACTGACAGTATTTTAAGTCATCTGCTATTATTTTAAACTCTTTACCAATTTCTTAACATAGGTTTCACTGCATATATCATCTGTGAGATAATATACTTTGGATACATTTTGCTTTATTTTTTTTTCTCCTTAGCCAGAAATAAGTTTGAACTTAAATTTGATTTGTCTATAAGAAACTTGCTGTAAAATTTGAATTTACTTTTAGTTTTTCCAGAGGTGTTTTCTTTTTTGAAAATAGAGAGGTTTTAGCAAAAAAAAAAAATGGCTTTGGAATCTGAAGTATAAAGACATATATATTTTTTATTTTAATCTTCCTGTCTGATTTTTTTTTTTAATGTAAAATTGAATAATATGGTCAAGCCTGGGAATGTAGGTAATTAGTAAATCCTGATTTTTTTGTAATAGGTTTTAATACGTTTTGAATATGTTTTCAGAGTGGATTATTAGCTTACGGTCTTGAAAGACGGATGTATTTATTTTTTTTTTGCTTTCTAACCCTAGCAATTATGGGCGGTCTGAAGGACCGGGGGTTCGGCTGTGTTTTGTGCCCATCGTTCCAGGACGTGTTCTGTGCCTGTTCCCCCGTCTGGTGTAAAACCTCACACCTGGTTGCACTGACACCACCTTCAAACCGGTCAATAGTTGCGTTTACTACAGAGGGAAAATGAACTACTACAGACGATGACCCGTGGGTGCGTCTTTGCGGTCAGGCTGTGAGTTTGTGTTTTTCCAGTTAGTTATGGCATTGTCACCCTTCGCAATCTGTATTGAATAAGAAAAAGGCTTAATGCAATGAGCCCTTTTGTTGCTCGGGGCAGTTGTTATCTTGCCTTCACAGCACAGGACTGATGGTGCCGAGACCTTTTGACTGCAGAAGTTGAGCGAGATCCCGAAATTAAATGGTGTTTGTTTGCCGTGAGAGCTACCTATCAGGAGGGGGGAAAAAAAAAACCATCCAGAAGGAAGTATTGAAATCTCTTCTGAGAGGTTTTTGCAAATCTGGAAGGATCTCCTGCATGAGTTGGTGCTTCTGTGGGATGGGAGAAGTCCCTGTAGTGCTTGGAAGGAACCATCACTCCCAGTTAGAGTTCCTGCAGTTGATGCCATTGAATCACTTGCCAGAAGAAAACTTAAACCTGGGAGATGGGCTCTCCCTGGGAGCAAAGCTAGCGGTAGGAGGATTGATTTGTGTGGCCAGTTGTTTTAGGTGGCCGTTTGCAAACAGTCAGCAAATATTGGATTTACTGAAAATTTACGTCTTCTGCGCTCTGAACGGGCACAAGGAGGAGGCATGGTTCCTCCCAAGTCACCCAGGATCTGGAGCTGGACGGAGGCAAGGGTGCAGCAGATCCCCCGCTCCCTTTTGCCTGTTTCCTTACGCGGCGTGGAGCCATAAGAGTTCAAAAATTAATTGTGGCTCTGAGCCTGTTTGAGGAGCGAGAGTACCTGCTCCTCATGGGTCTGTGAGGTTGTGAGGCACTTCTGGAGATGAACGCAGTGGTCCCAACCTTTGCTCTTCGCTCCATCCATAGACTGCTAATGCAGGGGTCACCTCCGCCAGAGGTGGAGGGCTGTTTCCAACATGCCTTGGAGGAGCACACAGCAGACACGACCGTCGCGTCCTTCTCAGCTGGGTGATGGTTGCTCGACATAGTGAGGAGCCTCAAAGGCCAGAAGAAGAGATTTGGAGGTCTAGGCAGGTGTATCCCCGTCCACAGCAGCCGTTCTTCTGCCAGCCCCATGGAACCATGGGTTTAATTCCCGAGGGAATGCAACACTACCTGTGCTGGGCAGTCGAACGACATGGGAGAGGATGCTCATGGCATAGTGTGGTGCTTTTCATTGCCCAAACCCTCTCAGCACCTCAGTTTAGTTAGAAAACTCCACTCGTATACCCAAAGTTTTGCTGCTTTGGGTAATTTCCTCCCAGATGTCCCTAGAATTGTGTCGTGTGTAGCGATCGCAATTGGTTTTGCAGCTCATCAGAGAAAGCTCAGAGTTTTTTCTGGATGGGTTCCAGTGACAGGTTTTAACCATGGACATTTTTATCTGTTCCCTTTCAAGCTAGAAGGGACTTGCAGTGGTGTGCTTCCGTGGAGGGACAGTCCTGGTGGATTATTCATCTGCTGCTCTTTGGTGCTTCTGGTATTAGAGGCTCTCTTGTTTCCTTAGGTGATTCGTTCCTCTCCTTTATTATTAGAAAGGTTTTCCTCGCTGTAGGGTGGAGCGGTAGTTGTGGGTGTAACGAACATGGAGAAGAGCTGCAGGAGCATTGGTGCTCACGTCATCCTCGCTCTGTTTTTAGTCTGAGGACCGCTGTCCTCTCAGTCTCCCCTTTCTAGATTTCTGGCTGTTCTTGCGGCTTTTCTTTCAACTTTCTCCGGCTGCCCCACAGCTCCCTGGGGGTGCAGTGCACAGGCTTCGACACCCTGCTGCGTGGANTTTCCTCTTCCGTCGTGTCCCTCTAGGTTCTCCTGGCATTCCTCTCTCTTACCACGGTGGTCATTTCGGTGAACTTGGTAAACATGGGTGACATTAAGCAAGAACTGGTTAGAACTGAACCCCCTTCCTTTATCTGCTTTCTGGCTGACCACCCTTTGTTCTACTTCCTGCACTTTCTGTGATGCTTAAAACAAGGTCTCAAACAGCAGTTTGCTAAATTTACTGTCTTTTGTAAGAGTTGCTTGTCCCACATTCCTGC
>VZSZ01005420.1:46681-49994 GCA_013398815.1 Ibidorhyncha struthersii | reverse complement strand
GTCAGTCTTACTCGCTATGGTGCTTTGACTTCTTTCAGAAGTATAACCATCCAGTTTTGCAAGACTTTGTAAAATACGTCTGAAGATCATGCTTTCATTCCAGAGGAAGACTAAAACCCACGGTGGTGAAGACCATGTGGAAATGCAGTGCACTTACGTATTCCTTTTCCATTTATATCAGGGCAGAGACAAAGCGAGTGTGCGTTGGTCATTTGTCAGTAGGAGACAATGTTTGGCGTTGCTGCTGTTCAATAAAACTTACACCTCATTCGTAAAGATTAAAAATAAGTTATATGTACTTTTAAAATCCACAGTTTCCTACATTAGGAAAATAAATGTTCTACTGTGAAGCCTCCCTTAAAAATCATAACTGTATGATTGGTTGGTATATTTATTTTTCTATTAAAAAAAAAATATCACTAGCTTGAAAAGCAGTATATATGTAAAGAGAAAATTTGTTAACTGATATGGGAAGATCTAACCCTGGGTCACCTGCAAATCTCTCAAACAAGAGCTCCAGGGCAAGTCCTAATTCCAGAGAGTAAAAGCGAAAATTAAAGCTATAGCTAGTGACTCCTCTAAGTTACCCGGGGTGGATTCATTTGAGTTTCGTTGATTGTGCTTGTGAATATAATGTGAAAGGGATGGTAGAGGTCTTCTCAGCCACTTCCCGTCCAAAGTATCTCCATGGAGACAGAAATATAACCTGATGGTCTGTCAAAAGTTGCTTTTCATAACCAGAGGCATTCATTAAATAGTAGATGAAGCAGGAGGCAAACTTTTGCATTTTTAACCAACCTAAAAAAAAAAATGCCGTTTGGAGAATGTGCTTTATGGAGTAGTTTATCCAGATACCACTGATATTTCATCACCTGAGAAATGGGCTGTTAATGTGTTAGATTTATGTATCATTTTCCTTGCTTCTTCAAATTATAAACTATCACGTGCAGTAAGTACAGAAAAAAAAAACCACAGCAAATACAATACAGATTCAGAAATATCAAACGGCTGATCTAATTCTGCAACTTCATGCAATTCCGGTTGCATGTAAAAAACTTACCAAACCTTCTCACCAACTGGATTTTCCGCAGGTCAGGGGCTCACGGCGCGTTCTTCTGGCGTGGCCGAGGGAGCGCGTCGCTGGTGAAAGGCTTCAAGTGACTTTTCTGAGATGAGAATGATGTTTTAATGAGCGCCTCAAAGCCTTCTTCGCTACTCTTAAAATGCACACTGTGCCTTTTTTTGTCTTCCTTTCAAGAGGGATTTTCACTTGTGTCACCGCTACCATTTCGCTGTTTGAAATTCTTCACGGGAAGTACAAACCCATGGCAGTGGCAGTCTCCTTCCCGATCCCCGAGTGTTCCGAGCATCGCACGGGGGGTGCGACACGCCAAACGCTCGAGCTTTTGAGCTGCAGCCGCTGCACTTGGGTCCCTGGAGATGAACCTGCCTCCTAAACTTCTCAGCTCCCAGTAGTGCAGGAAAACCCGACCGTTAGGGGAAGAAAAAAAAAAAAAGAAGCGTGGGTGAACGGGAAGATAAAACATTTTATGTTGAGTACTTTAAAAACTGTTCTTAATGTGCTATAAAACTGGCTGCTTCGCTTTTTCATGAACTGTGTGCAAAAGGAGAAGCACCGACTGTAAAGTTGTCGTCAGTTAGGTTTGGTTTATAGTTGCAGAGGCTGCCCAATAATGTGGGCTTGGAAAAGGTAAACAACATAGTTTTAACAGTGAAAAATATGCCTAATATAAATACAGCTAAGTTCATTGCTGCTCAGAACTTGAAAAATACGACTGTAACGTTGCATTTTCTAGTGGAGTTAACAGAGGAGCACAGTGCAGCCTTACGAGCAATATATCTGAGGCAGAGAAAATAGGTAATACATCTAACTGGGGAGTCTCTGTGGCATTCGCGTAGAGGAAAGCACAGTAGCTTTATTTAATTGAGAAAATGAATCAATTACAATGATGTTGCATCATCAAATGCAAGGGAAATAGCAGATATGTCATTACATCGGGTAACAGTGTTAAAAAGTAATTGAGTGTCTTAAGCATTTTGAATCAATTCCAGGTACTGGCACAGCTACCTTAATGCAAAATTTATGAAGATGATCTCAAAATAATATGTCTCCATCAAAATTGTGTAATAAAACCCGGTAACGATGCGCGTGCGAGCGAGCACACATCTCCTCGCAGAAGCAGGGCCCGCTGCTCCGGCGGAGAGTTGCAATGTCACGGGAAGAATCCTGTAATACTTTGATTTGCGTTGCTTTATTTTTCATTAGAAGCACTGAACGCTTTTATTAGAAATGATATTTTAAATCTTGTTCTGAAATTGGCTGTAATCGTATCTGTTGAGGCTACTGTGTATGATCCCACCTCTATTCCTTTTCACGACAAGAGCTATTTTTCCGGTAAGGAAATGTGACTGATACTCTGTTCAGATGAAAAAACGAATCGCCTGTTCACGTGCATTGATCTCAAGGAGCTGCGGATCACCCCTATTGAATGAGCTGAGTCTATTTGGTCATTTAGCATCTGGAAGTGAAGTATGAAAAAAAAGGCTTTTTATACCCACAGACTATTTTGCTTATTAGCAACAATGCAAACCGGCAAATTTATTCTGTTGAATTGTAATAGATTGCCATTGACCATTAAAAAATACAATGGGCTACTTCTATCTGTTTATTATTTTCTTCCTTGGAAAAAAAATGGCATTATACACAGAAACTTTACGTGTACTACTAGTACAATAAGGAAAGACTTCACGTGCATAATACCAGCTATTTTCTTGGCGCTAGTTTTCAACCTCCTCTATATTACATTTTACTACCTGTAAAGCATTACGGGAGGATCCTGCCTCTGGCTGGGTACTGGGGGAGAGCGCTTCCAAAGCTGATGGCAGCCCTACGCCATTCATCATCATGGCACTATACAACAGAGAATATTAAATGTAAGGGGGGCAAGCCAAATAAACTGTGTTGGAACAGAAGACAACATTTTCGCTAAGGACTGCATTCTGTTTGCAGCGCGATTACGTTGGGTTGCAAGCAACTTTGTGTCTGTTTAGGAAAAATACGTCATTAATTATCCGCACCCATTCGAAATGGTACGCACGCGCAAATTATAAGAGTACCAGCATCCCTAAATTTGGTCAGCTGTTTTGCATTAAGTACCTGCTCTGTGTTTTGTATTTAATTATTTGAATTGTAATTCTGCCTTTGTTTCTTTTTTGTAATTGAAAGGTGCTTTGCCAATATGGGCCAGAATATTTTGTAGCTCTCTAAACAATCGAATGGTCTGTTACTGCA
>VZSZ01005420.1:31681-44181 GCA_013398815.1 Ibidorhyncha struthersii | reverse complement strand
CCACATCTGCAACACAGCAACCACTAGAAAGAAAATTAACTCTATCCCAGCTGAAACCAGGACAATGACTTACTGACTTAGCTGAACTTTTTAAAAGTGACATTTGGGCCTTCAAGGATGCAGTCAAATTAAAATGAACAAGTATCCTTTGTGTACAGGAAGGAAGTTCTCTGAGGCGTCCAGCAGTGCTAGCTCTTTTACCTGGCTCTTTATGGTGGTCTGGTTCTTTGGGAGGTTTTAGGCAATTCTGCTTCTTTCATCTTTTTCATCCATTGTTATTCCCGTTACGTATATCTTTGGTCAAGGCATGGAAATTCCAAAGCACCAGTGCTGTATAATACAGCAGCAAAAGGCCATCTCTGACCTAAAGAAGTTAAAGATGCTTGTTGCTACTTCCGGACAAATTACCTTTAAATGGGCTGGTACTGGAGCCTATATCTCAGCTCAGTATTCTAAAACAAAGCCCTAAAGAGCCGTGTGTTACGGTAGAGCTTGTTGCAGCTTTCACATCTTTTCCTCAAGGTCAGAATTGCTCCAGTCCTCTCAGAAAAACGTTAAGCAAGGAACTTTGTGCAGTCTGTAAACATCTGAGTACCAAGCTAGCTCTCACGTTAGCGTTTTGGTATTTACTTATTTTAACTTATTTTATGTTCCGCAGTATGCCGCGGAGCCATCATTCTCCTGAGCTAGTGGTTCAGAGTGCACTGTGCTCGTGGGCACGTTAAGACTTCAGGTTACAGAGAATAGCTCAGCTGAAAGTTCTTTAAGTGCAACTCGCTTTGTTTTGCAACACACTCAATGTCTAAATGGAAGTTGCATGCCATAACGTTTAGAGCCTGGGGGGAAGAGGAGAATGGATTGGCTCTCTAGTGTTATTTGCTCGGTACGTGTGTATTGTTAGAGGGTCATTTAATAAGATATATAGCGTTTAGATGGTGGCTGCCACACCTGGAAGTGCAAATTCTGGGCATGACGTTGTCTTGGAGGACATTTATAATAAGGGTCATTCTGTTCTGGCTAACGGGTAGCGTTAACTTTTACAGGTCCTCCTGCCACCCCCAGCCCTGTCCTGTGTACAAAGACCTCCAAGCGAAATGTGTTTAACTTGTGAATTTTTTTTTCCCCTCACTTTGTTTTCTGTACGATGTGCCTCCTGGGGAGTAACAGAGGGACCTGCTTATTTGGCTAATACGCACTCTTCCTTCTACGCAAGGACCTTTTGAGAGGAAAAGTCCCTTTACTGTCTGGTACTGTACAGCTGTTGTTGCTACCATGAGTATTAAAGATTAGAAATGCTTAGTGATGTAAAACTGATTATTTTGCGTCAAATTTTCCCCTTGGCTGTAAGGAGGTCCTAAAACTCACACGAGGTAGGAGCAGAGCCCCTCTCCTGCGGGTGTGCTGTCAGCCCGTCCCCGTAGGAACCCCCAGATACTGGTGCAGAATTCCCCACCTGCCTTAATGACGACCAGAACAGCAAAGAGTGACGATCGGTAGCTCGCCTCTTCCTCCAGACAGATAGCGCACAGCAGTGCTCCCGTAATGGCCTGGCTTCTGGCTGAGCCATCGTGTCATAGGATATGGGAGGAAGAGATCTGCAAGGCTGGGATCAAGCTGCCTTAAGGATCTTCAGTCCCCACGTAGCTTCATGCCGTAGGAATCATTTGCTGCCATTGTTGCGGTTGAAAACTCTGTGTCTTTTTTTCCTAAAGTCCCTTATTATGTCTTTTTATGCAACAGAGAATATTTTGGACTTCTGGCTCCTAAAACTGTGATTAAACAGCTCTGTGGAAGAGAGCATTTCTTGAAATTGGGTCTTTGCTGGCGCCATGTTTACCCCAGTCGTTACCCCAGAGCCTGGCTAAAATCTTCAGAGCTTGATACAGGGAGAACCTAGAAAATTTTTTAAATGATGAAACAGAAGTAACGTTAAGACCTTGATGTCTTCTAATAATTGCTTATTATATTGGCAGTCATTTGGTTTTTGTAGAACTGTTCCATGTTCCACCAAAAGACAGCAGGAATCCAAAAGTTAATGTTCTGTTCATTCATAATCATCTTTAATTCATAGGATTTATTGATGACTGAACTAGTTAAGAGGTTGCTTCTGTATTACCCAGGTATCCTGGACTTTTCTCAGTCTCTCTAAGGTGGTGCACTATGGAATAAAAACTGTTCATGGGAGTTTTTTAGTTGTTCTGCTGTAGTGAGATTTTTGAGCTGTTTTGAAAGTCTCCGTGAAGTATATGAGACATTGCAGGTCACTTTGGCAGTTTAGAAAGTCTGTTTGTTCGTTTTCTAGGTCTTGAATTT
Source organism: Ibidorhyncha struthersii (assembly GCA_013398815.1). Taxonomy (NCBI): domain Eukaryota; kingdom Metazoa; phylum Chordata; class Aves; order Charadriiformes; family Charadriidae; genus Ibidorhyncha; species Ibidorhyncha struthersii. Next base: position 41,868 of record VZSZ01005420.1, on the reverse strand, counting down.
ACTTGCAGAAATTCCACAGAATGACTATGTGATTTGAGAAGCAGGATAATTTAACGAAAAAAATGTTAGGCACGGTTCTTCTTCTCAAATCACAGTAAACTATGCCTGTAACTATTTTTGTTAAATTACGTTATTGGGCTTTTAATGGCATTGGATCTGGGATTATTCTTTTAATGGCAAAATTAGTGAGGAGCATTGTGTGAATAGGATACATGCCTGCCAGGACCTTTATTTTTTACCATGTGGTAACTTAGAGTGAAATCTGATCCAGCTACAAATAAGACACGCTCATTTAAGCAACAGTTCTGATCGTAGCAGCATCTCCCACCATGATAAGACTCCTGCTTCTGGTCCAAAGATGAGGATAGACTAGTTGTTAATGTAGTTCGTCCTGCAACACAGCCAGCAATAAAGGCAGTCTGCTGTTATTTGAGAGCTGAGAGTAATTTAATATTCTCCCGCTCAACTTAGTTTGTCTCCAACTCACCGAAATGTTATATGGAAAGCAGTGAGCGGTGCAGATGAATCCCTATTGGGAAGGACACGCATCGCTTGCTGTGCGTGCAGTCTTTCCAGAAACACTTCAACATGAAGGAGAATGGAGTCCTGCTGGAAGCAGGAGGCATTGCCTGGCTTGGAAGATGTCCTAGATGTGGCCCTATGTTTCATGATGGTGCAGCCAAAGAATTTGCAATGCAATCTACTCAGCAACAGAATCCTGCTTCAAAAGCACTAGGTGCATTTGGAAAAAAAAAAAAAAAAGTTTTTGTCATCGGAATTTGTTCCAGATGATAATTTAGAAATGCAAACAACAGAGCCCCAGAGTAATACCATTAATGTTGCACACCCCCGAAGTGATGCATTGGAGAAACGCAGGCTACCCGATTTCCCTTAGTGACTCTGAAACCTAAATATTGCAAGTAAAATCAGTGTGCTTTTTAACTTTTCTTGCTGCTCAGCGTCTCAGAATGCCTCCCATGGTTGTTTGTTTTAGCTGACAAAAAAAATCTGAACCGTTCCCTTCTCAGCCTCCAAATCTCCAGCAACCCCCCAGACAACTGTGTGGTCCGGTTAAGTGTTCTCTTTGCTGATGTCTGCAAGAGTAATTCAATACATCAAATTCCACTTCCAAGCAGAGATTGAGAACCGTAGCCTTGATTATAATTACGCATTTTCCTTTTAATGCTTTAGAAAATCCTCAGTTTAAAAGGTAAGTGAGGATGCTCTAAGTTCGCCGTTTGGTAAGCAGGGGGTTACTGGGCTCTGCAGCAAAATGTGGGGTTAGGTTTTCAGCAGAATCGGAGCTCTGATCATAGCCAATTTTTGTGTTCCTTGCAGTCAGTTGAAAAGTGGCATTGTTTTCAAGATTCTTCCAACCTGTAGTTACTCATTTCCCTGTTATCTTGCTGTCAAAATGTATCTCGTAGGAAATTACTGTTTAGTTACTTCCTCAGCTGTATTCCAGATGCAGTATTTCTAAAACCTTCTGAAAACTAAATTTTTCCTGCCTGCTAGTCAGATCAGCATTTAGTAAAACAGCGAGGTGATTGCAGCTTGTCTGGGGAGATCCCAAAAGGCCAAACCCGCCAGCGCTGTTTGTCGGCGCGTCAGCTTCCCATCCTTCCGATCCCATGGTTGGCCTTAGAGGTATCTGCTCTGCATCCGGAGAAGGTTGGATAGATGAAACTTGCATTGTGGAATGCATCGAGCAGGAATCCTCCTGACTTAAGCAACTTCTTTAAATTTTCTTTAAGCTCTCCAGGGCTATTTTGTTTGACCTTTATTTAGTTAGAGTATTCCTCTAGGAAAGCAATTATTGCCAGCCCCTTGGGTGGTTGCTGTAAACCGGGTTTCGCTGTACTGGAGCAGTTGTGGTCACAAGCTCTGTAGTTAAGCATCAGCTCAAGTTTCTAACCCTTTCTTCATCATAACCTGAAATAAATTAATTTTGGTTTCAAAGTTTCTGTAGTTTGTCCCAGTGTAATAGTGATTTAGGTGTTGGATTTGGCTTTTTTTTTTTTTAACTGTATTGAACTAGGGAGAAAAAGAACTATATTTTTGTCCATCAGTTTTAGTTAAATTATTGTATTATTCCAATTACATTAGAAGCTTGAGGAGTGAAGACTTCCAAGAGCCAATCCTATTTTTACAAATAGGAGGCAGCATTGAAAAACCTGCCTATTTTGACGAGTCGTGCAGAAATTTAAAGGAGAAAATTAATTAGTTGTACTCATGAATCCTTCCTCTGATAGCTTGATGAGTAAGTAGTGAGAAGCTTTCCATGAGTTTCTTGAGCATTTCTGTTAAGTGCCCCCACAGAGATACTCGGTCTCACAAGACTGCAGTTTAATCTAGCTCAAGGACTTCACAAACTCCAAACTCCAATCAAAGACCTCTTTTTTTTTTTTTTTTTTTTTTAATTTGTACTCTAGAAACATTTAGCAGCATCAGTTAACGCTAGTGCAGTGTTAATGCTGAGCTATGAAGCATTTCAGCGTCAATAAATTTTCGAATTTTCCTGTGGACAAAATAACTTGCACTTAATACATGTATCCTATATAGTTGTTTCTTTGCCCTTCTTTTTTTGCCTGGTTAGATATATCCCTCTATTGCTACGGCATAACCTTAAAAATTCACAGGACGTTCAGCTTGATCAAATAACGCAATGAAGACCGTGGCCTCTCGAGTGCTGAATTTCTTAACCTTGTGCATCAGTGCTACATTTTGCTCTTTCTGTACACGAAGTAGAAAACTCCAAAGGGTAAGAATAAAAGAAGACTTTTTTTTTTTCTTTAGGAATTTCTTTTTAGATTCACAGGTATTGATTTAAATGGGTGAACAGCTGTATTTAACCCTGAAAATTTCCAGAGTTTTGAAGATTTCCATGCGGGAGAAGCTGGTGTTAGGATATGCATGTGTGTGTACACAAACCCACCATAATTTGTCACGTGGATAAGTTGGTTTAGGGTATACTTTTATTGAGACAGAAACTGTGACCTTACTAGTGTATGAGATTGAGAGACTTCTATAGGAACAAGGTAAAACCACAGGTAGGAATTGCTGAATAATTACCTTTAGACCAACCTGAGCAAGAACCTTCCCAAGAGGGCAAGCTCATTTAATGGTTCCTAAAACTCAATCTTGTGGATGTCAATGGTCATGCTTGATTATTTGCAGCGGTGTTTTATGAAAAAGCAATAAAAATGCATTGGGAGTGTACAGAGGAAAAAGGGAACAATAAATGGTTTTAGTTTTTCACTTGAGTCCCTTCGGTGTGAACAGGTAGAGGCTACGTTTCATGCTGCTGTGCCTTAGCTATTTGAAATGTGCATATGTGTGTGTATCTACCCAAAACACTGCTGTGCTCTGCTAGCTTATGATCGACAAGAGACCAGCAATGAGAGGAAAAAATTCTTACGTTTGTTTTAGAGAGAAAGCAATTACAGTTACGGTTAAAGGATTAACCTGTTTTCCAGCTACCTGTACGCTTATCTGCAAGGCCCTTTGGAGAGCCACACTAACAAGTACAAAGCTTGGCGAGAGGTAGAAAATGTCATGTTGTACACTCTAGATTATTCCTGATGTTAATTACACTCTTCCGCTTCTTTCCTTCCCTCTTCTGGGCTCTGAAAAATATCCCACAGTAGCAAGTGATGCAAAAGTGACAACTGAATAGCCCCAAGTATCTACTGACTTATTTAACCAGAAACATCTCCGTGCTTTCGGTACGATTGTAGGCTACGCATACATGATATTTTCAAGAACTCGGGGAGCAGGTAGTGCTGCGGAGAGAATAGCTGGTTCTCACGTGATTTGAGGTGTTAAAGGTAGGCTGAGTGTTTCGGTGGATAAAACAGTGGCCTTTCGACCTTGGTTCCCATCCAGCTGGAGACCTGGAAATAAATGAGTTTACTGCTGACACTCCAATCCCAGCAGACGGAACTTCACACCAAAATGCCCCCACGTATAATTTGTCACGTTTGGCATCTGCTACTAAGAAAAGAGCAAGAAGCGACCTGGCGCAGAGATGTAATCATCTTTCACCTTCCTGCTGGGGGTGGGAGTGTAACGGGGACAATCCAGAAACCTTTCAAGCCTGGGCCTCTGAGCCACCTCTAGACATCGCTGTCTTCTGCAAACTTGTTACTTGTAGGAAATCACCTGCCATTAGGTTTGTGCACACCTTTTGAAGTAGATTGGCTAGAAAGTCAGAAATGGATTTTTTATATTTTTTTATATATTTTTTTTCGAACGCTGTAGAAGAAAGTTGTCCTTGTAGGAGTACGTCTGAACACGTACAATATTGTAGTCCTGGTGTCGTTGAAACAGCTCGGTAACTGCATTGCATTTATTACATGTAATTGCACTTTCTGGTGCACCTAAAACTTAAGTTTGTCTGAAAAAAACCTCAGCACTATTTGGCCACAAAGTAAAATGCAGCTACTCTATAAAAATATGTGTATTCTTTGAAAGCTTCAGTAAAAGAGAAGCTGGAGCGCACAAAAATTCTTTAATACTAGAGATTTTTTAGGCAGAAGCAATAAGCCAGAAATGCTTTGTAAAGCACGCACATTATTTATTAAATACTGTCATTTCAGCATCAATGGACAAGTTGCAGAATAGGTGTATCTGCCCAGAGGAGATGATAATTCCAAAGACAGGGTGTGCTGGGGAAGCCCAGAGGAGAGACGAACTGAAGTTCGGTTTGCTGGGTTCTGCTAACTTCCCTCCTGTGGCCATAGAGCCATAGGACCATGGCATCTCCTTCTGCACAAGCCTTCCTACCGAGGAGAGAGTGTTGCAAAATAGCAGGAGCTGTGGGGAATGGGGAAGTTTAACCCTTCACAGAGAGGGAGTTAGCAGATTAGAAGAGGGAGGTAAAATCTATTTGCGCTGAGTGTGGGGATCCACCGGGAATACCAACTTCTGTTGCCCACAAAGTGGAGCTGAGCTGGTCCTCCGTGCAGCCCGGCTTTCTTCTGGGGACGTGTTGATGACGGGCTGCCATTGTTCTGCACCATGGCTGCCCGTCAGGCTGATCATCAGGAGGTAGGAGGAACACGGGTTTTAACTTAGCACGTGGCTGGGGGCTTTGCCATCGCCTTCGTGAAGGTTTTAGGTACAAAGTTGTATTTGCTCTTTTTCCTGTTCTAGGGAGCTTGTGGGCTTTCTGTTTCTTCAGAAAGGATGTGGTAAATCTCTTTCAGTTGCTTTGAGAAAAATTTCACTCCCAAGAAATTGTCTGGTGGAGGAAGACCTCTGAAGGCGTGGGATGCTTTTGGTGTACATTGCCGGTCAAGAACAACTCCCAAACTTCATTGACTTCAGAGTGTTCCCAAACAAAATAAGCAACTCAGAGCCGTATCAGTTCAATTTGCTTCTTGAGCTTGTCCTCGTAAACCTCCAAGCTGGACATAAGGGAGGGGACAGGTGCCTTATCCATATTTATTTGTGGGTTTGCTGGACATTGTTTATTTCCTGAGCCTTAGTAGCATCTCTGCTCTGCTCTGCTTAGCGAGAGCAAACGGATCAGGAGACATTTGGAATAATAGGTTTGAGAAGTAGGTGAGGATAATGGTTGGACCTGTAATTCAAGCTCTTGTTGCATAGGTTCCAAAGGAGTGGTTGACTTCTGGACACACTGTATTAGGTGGTTCAGTCTTCCTTTGTTCAAACCTGTGGAAAAAAAAGAAAATACAGATCGTAATGTTATCACTCCCTTCAAAAGAGAGTGCTTTTGAAGGGATCGTCTTAGTGTTCTCATTCTCAGGTCTTCATTTAGATAATGTGACTTCCCTTAACTCCGTGGAAGTCAATAAGGTTTATACCAGAGCCTTGGCACTCTATAAATTAAATATTAGGAGCAGTGTTTGAAGTTTAAAGCCCTCCCTCCTCCTGCTAGCTCAGATTTTCTGCTGCTGTGCTTTTTTCTTTATGCCTGAGCACCTTGCTGACAAGTGCTAATAACAAAATGCCAAGAGAGGGTCCAGTCGGAGTTACCACACATTAAACATTCTGAACTTGTCCTTTTGCTCATAGATTGTGCATAATTAATAATTAAACGGTTTCAGTTGTAATGGGTTGACCTTCTTGAACTGTTCATTATTCACAAGGCAAAGGCATCACTCAAACTTTTTTCCTCTTGCCCTTCCCCACTGCGTGTGCACAGTTCAGCTGGGTTTGAGAAATCAGAGGCTGATCTTGTCTTCTCCTGCAGCAGATCCCATGTACGGAAACATTGCTTGGATGCTTCGGGAAATACCCAGTCTTGGGAACAAGCTGCCTGGGAATGTAAGAGGCCAATGGTACATTGACCTTTACAACCATTTGTGTCTTGACTACTATTTTAGCAGCATCCCCAATACGTGGGTCTTCATGATACTGGTTAAAAGAGGTGGTATTTAATGAAAATGAAAAATACATTTCCTAGTTTAAAATGAGTATACCTGTTCCTCACGCCTTTAAAAATATTGGTTTTCAACTTTTTTTTTTTTTTTTTGCCTTTATAGTATGATTTCAGTGTGCAGGTGGGTAGAACAAGGCAGGCCGTCGGAGTGCAGCTGGACCGTTCCCTGTGGTTACATCACACGGGACCGTATTGCATCACGCAGATGTGTAGACTTGGTAGAGACGTGTGTAGCTTTGCTTTATTTCCTCATATTCCCATCCCTTTGAGTCTCAGTCAAAGTCCAGGGAACTTCAGGGTGTATTTATTTTGTGTACTTTGGGAAATTTTTGCTTTTATACACCGCCACCATGATTGCAGTGGTGCCCATAGCAGCACTTTCTCTCGTTAGAAACAGCTCTAACTACAAAATACTCTCACCTTTCTACTACTCAAATGGGCTTGTGTAGAACAATATCAGAAACCGAAATATGTCAGTCATTGCTTTCCCTGGGTGGATGTCATAACTGAAGGGATGTTTTCACCTTCTAACTAAGGTAAAATGCAGCATTTGAGGCAGCTCTTCAGTGCTCACCTTTGGAAGCAGTTGAGGGTCCGTACTTTCTTGGTTCGGCTAAAACCAAGACCTGCCTCCTTCTTCCCTGTCTTACCTACGCTGTAAGGTAACAATTGGCTCATCTGTAAGGTAACAATTGGCTCATATGTACAGGAGTGAGAATAAAAGTTTTTACCTGCACTGATCTGTTTGCCCTCAAACACATTTCCCAGCAGGCGCTTTCTTGAGATCGATGCTCTCTCCCAAGAGGCTTGCAACATGTCAGGCAAAGAGCCAGTAAATTTGTGGGGCGCCCGGTCTAAAATCCTTGGGAAGACTGTATTAAAGCACCTAATTTTCACACTGAGAACCAGTTGGTGTTCATCTCCACCCACACACACAATCTCTTCCTGAGCTTCCGAGAGCGAGCCAACCAAGGCATGGCCATGACTGACAGGCCTACGGCAGAAGAGAGTGGGCCTGGATGGTGGTGAAATACCTGCATTGTACAGAAAAATGTGCCGAAAAAAAAAATAGCATTTAACAGTTACTTTCATCCAGGTGAAATCTTCTTGTGTGCTTCTACGGGAGCACTTTGTCTCCTGGCTGTGCTGCAGTTCAGGAGCTGCGTGGTCAAGCCGTTCATGCTGGTGTTGGAGCAACTTCCCTTGGCTGCGTGAACCCTGGCGCTGGCTTGGCTTGGGGTAGCCAGAGGGAAACGCTGGTGGCTTCAGAGCAGTTCATCAGCTTCTCCTCCCCTCGCATAACGAAGTTTCACTCTATTATGGGGCCGTCACCTCTTTGTGACTGCAGAAATTATCACCTACCAAATTAGTGTGAAGTGCCGTGTTCCTGTCCCGTTCCCCCGCGTGGACTGAGCCGACCCGGCTGCCCCATCGGAGGGGCGATTGCGAGAAGCTCCTCGCTTACATTTTATTTCAAATAAATAGCAGGGGCGGGTTGCTGGGCAGAGCTGGTCCCCTGGGGAATGGGCTCCAGTGGCTTCACCCTGTAGTTTTCAAAATAATCTGTAATATATGCCCAGAGTGTTTCATAACCGTTCCGCTTCGAGTCTGTCCCACCAGGGGAAGCGGCATTTCCCACACCAGGTGGAAGCCCAGGAAGGCTCCGCTGGACAAGAGAAAATGATGGGGAGAGGCAAAACCTGCTGGGCTCCATGCTGTATGAGCAAGCCCGACATTTTGCTCTGCATTTTCTCTATTAATATGAATAATTTTCACATGTGGTTCTTTGAAGTGGAGAAAGTTTAATTGCAGTGCTTATTTCCTTATGTTCCTTCCACTCTCCAGTGGAAACCTTCCGATATTGCTGTCATTTATAAGTTTAGAAACAATAACCTCTCCCTCACCCGGTCCAAGTTCAAAGAGAATTTGGGCATGTTCTATCAAACACTCCTTGTATTTAATAGGAGTCTTTGAAAATCGTAAAGCAATTTTGGCTTCTCCTTTTACTCTTCAGTTACTTTTGATTTAATTGTATTTTCCAGCAGTTTCCAATTGTTTGAATTGGAAACAAAGCCTTAATAAGAGTTCTAGTTAATTTTCTGTCTTGTAATTACCGATCTCATTTTTCTGATAATTGGCCACAGCAATTATATGTATATTTACTAATCACATAGGAGGCTCTGCAGTTGGGTCTATCTGCCACCATTGATAATGGCACACACATTGCAGAGGTGCTTTTATCATCTTCTTTTTTCCACTACATCAAAGCTATTTCCTCGCATTCTCAATAATGAATACATGCATGCATTTGACACAGTTGTGTGCTAGAGAAATTGTTTGGCTCCCACCAAATGCTGCACGCTCTGAGTTTCTTGCCTGCAGCGCTGGAAGGTTGTATGTAATGATATATTGCTCATCCAAATGGCCAAAGCACTCCAAAGCACAGTGAGATTAAAATAAGTCATTCCTTTGTTAATTTAAATAGGTGCATGTATCATACTTTGCAGGGTACTTTGTGTAGGGATGTCAGGGAGGAAAAAAGCCGCCGAAAGGTATTTTTAATAGCAAATGAGAATAGATGAGAATGGAGTCATTTGCAGCTGCCTGTTTTATGTGGCTCTCTTGTTCCAACTGTAGGTCTAATGAGATGACACTGTTAAAGTACTCTGCAGTGTAATTTCATTACATCCTGAGCTGTTACACTATAAACACAGTGGAGCTCTCTGTCATTCTTGGAAAAACTCCTAAATTCGTAAAGCCCTTCTTTGCAAATGGTGATGTTGTTTGTTCCCTGTTTGTTGGTTTGAGGTTTGGTTTTTTTTTTTTTTCTTGTGCTCTTAATTTTTTTTTCCTTTTCTTTCATAAATACCGGGTGGTTATTTTCAACCACTAGACTGGTAAATCCTGCAGTTTTTCCTCTTAAGAATGCTTTCGCCTTTTAAATCTAGAACAGACAGCATATGAGGACAGCCTCTGAAATGAATAAGTGTAAATAAACATGAGTGTAAATAAATAGTAAATGCAGTGAAAGAAACAAAGGTCAACACAAGAATAATTTCACAGCTCTTTGTTAATTACAAGACCATTTGTGTGTTACTTAAATAATCATTAATTTCTCATTTACACTTTCCCTACCTTCCTTTTTACCCTGTGGCTATCATTGTCCTTTTTTCACCTCCCCTCAGTGTCTTTCCACATGTTTTTACCCATTGTGTAATACTCATTAGTTGAAATTCAGTGTTTTATAACACATTCTCAGAAGAATTTGTACCTTTCTCCCTCGAATTCTCTGTGTGAAAAGGGGGCTTTGTCGCTTCCTTTTTTTTTTTTTTCCTTTTTTTCTTCTTGTTGCTGTTATATTACTCTCCCTCTAAAANGCTGTTATATTACTCCCCCCAAAAAAAAAAAAAAAAGAAATTCTCTTCTCTCCTCCTGACTCTGCTTCTTGTTTCAATCCAATCCCAGGAATCGCCCGTCCTTCCAGCCGGGGAGTTCTCTGAGCCATTTGTACACTTCATCACTCAATGGTAAGCTCGGTTTGCAAACATGCCATGCCCTCAATGTAAATGATACATGCCATTAACTCGGCAGCTCTGCGAGACCTTATGGCTTTCCTTGCATCCTTTCGGAGAGAAGAGGGACTTGGGGGCCTTGGGCAGATGGGGCAGCAAAGCTAAGCAAACTGTTTAAATTATGTAAACGTTATTTACACAAAGGGTCGTAAAAGTACTTACAAGGGGTTTTTCCTGTTTTAATAAAACTGCCCTGAACGTGGGTGCAG
>VZSZ01005420.1:6581-31589 GCA_013398815.1 Ibidorhyncha struthersii | reverse complement strand
CGGGTGTATAGTATCATTGTTCAGGGCTTTTTAAAATATTACTTATAAAATTGCCTCAACATTTAGAAAGGCAAGCAGCCTTGATTAATTCATTGGCTTTTCAGTAAGTAATTTTTACTGAGAGTCGTATTTTAAAACACACCACTGGGTATATTTTCTTTCCTTAAAACTGAATAGTTCATTGAAAACCTTTTAAATTAAAGGAGAATTGGGGAGAGGAGGATTTTGTAGAATAAAGAATACAGTTCTTGAGTGACTAGAGAATAAAAATCTTGAGGGTAAGCTGTCCTAAAGAAACAAAATGAAGGGAAACTCTCAAAACTGTCTCATTCCTCCTCCACCCCACCCACCCACCTTAAAAAAAAAAAAGGGCAGTCATTTATGTATGGCAGAAGAAACGAGCTTGAAATTTGTACAAAAATGATGTGTTTGACAGAGAAGCATCCCTTCTGCGAACACGCACTTCCAGGGCTGGGTGCTCAGCTGTGCGAAATCAGATGGAGCCGTCTCCGCGTGCGGCAGCCGCGTGGCCGAGAGGCATTCCCGCTGCAGGGATGCGTCCTCCGCCAAACCAAGGCGCTCGAAGCCCTCGGCCCCACGCGGGTCTGCAGGTCGGCCTCCGCAGCACTTGTACGCCAGGGCCGCTGCGGCAAAAGTCACCTAATAAAATTGAATTTTGAATACATAACATAGGAGGAAGTACCTCTCCGGACTGACCTAGTGTGTAACAAGACAGACGCAAAAAGCAGTCTGATTATCGGTTAATTAAAGTAACTAAATAATTAAAGTTTGTGTAACATAGGCTTCCCTTTTCAATAGTTTCAGTTTACAAAGAGCAACACAATTTGGAGGATTCTGCCGCGCAGTTAACTGACGTGCGTGGGGGCCTGTGCTTTTTATCGCTGCAAGAAATTGATGACGGGCTGTTTTAAAAAAAAATTCTCATTGAGGCAGAGGGAGGGGATAACCTGTGTTAAAATTTCCACAGATGTCAAACTGAAGCATAACTGATGGTGGCTAATAGCCTTGTTTTCCCCGGGGATGCAGCTACTTTGGACTGTCAGATTAGAACTGCTACCAACCTACTCGTCAGACAGCGTGCGTTACTCGCTAACGCCTGCGTTATTTGAGGTGCTCGTAGTTATTTGTAGGGAAGGTAAATTGTATCGTTAAAACCTCCGACTTACAGCACAGATCATCGAGTATTTTAGATATAGTGTTATATTGGCTGTACGTTTTAGTGGGAGGCATTACTGTTTAAAAAAGAAAATAAGAAGAAACTATATACTATTTAAGTAATCCTTTCCTAATAAGTATTAAAGACGTCAAGTGAATGGCGTATCAGACTTTATGACTTTGTGCCAGTTACGCCATAAACACTGGCTGTTTGGATGTAATCCAATTAGTCAGTAGGCAGCTCCTGATGGTCACCTCTGTGCCATGTTATTGTGTTCCTTCATGCAGCTAAGCACAGCCTTCAATAGCTAATTGCACCTGTTGCACGGAAAACTAGGACTATTTGGATGAGAAACATGATCTTATAAACAGGTTAATGCTGTGTAATGAACTATCACCCTGCAGTGTAATGGAAATAAATGTGAAAAAATTAAGGTAGAAACCCCAGGGTATTGCGCGTTCTCCTGAAGCTGTTTACTGTTAGAGTTAAATTTCCCACCTGTTTGTGTAATACTTTGTGTCGAGCTATGTAATAATCCCCAGAAAAATGAGAATCAACTTACTCTGCCTTCCGAGCTGACTGGTTTTCAAGGATTTTATATTTGCATGCTTTCATGGTTGCAAACGGTGTAGACCAGTACAGCCCATAAGGGGATGGGAGGGAAGGAAGGAACCCGTTAACCTTTTGGCCACTGTTAGGAGCCCTGTCTTCTATCGGCACATGATAAAGTTAAGAAAAACGTTTGAAATTCTTCACTCTGTGTTAAAAGAGGATCTTTTCAATATTTAAGCAGGTAGAATAAATGAGCAGTTGTTTATATATGAACATTTTGTTTTATGACACATAGCATGAAAAAGCAGCCAAAGGAGAGGCCAGCACCTGAAGATTTAATGGTAAGTGAAACTTCGGAGCCCCTCTGTATGTATTTGTCTGAATACTTTTTACTCACGTATGTAGAACTGTATCCACTTTTTTTCTGCATTTTTCCATATGTACAAATCCAAATCTAAACTCTTTCCGACTTGTGCAGCAGTTACATGTTTACAGAGAGCGCCCAAACCAAAGGTGCAATTATGATTCCGCTGAAGTTAATGGGTATTTTGCTATTACCTTCATCGTGACCAAAGCTTCACTTGTGATTTGGGGAGTTAATACAGAACTTTCACAACCAGTATCGAGTTTCAATATCAAAACCATTTTGATGCTTAATACACATTTTTTTCCTGTTTCTGTGGCCAGGGATTACAGCTTAATGTAGGTCACTCTTTGTCGTCATTTGCCAGTCTTAACCTTTCGAAATCTGAAGATTGAAAACAGGGGATGTGGTCAAAATAGAGTATTTTTAATGAAATGCGGGAGCTACTGTTTTCACTTACATTCATGTAAAACGAAATTAGATTGGCTACAGAAGATTGAGGTAATATGTGGCCTTGGTCTGCCCCTAGAAGGGCTCGCAGTGTTGGAATCTGAGCTCGGAGACCACTGCTTTTGCTTGCAATTGTCATTTTTTCGGTAAGTCAATAACAGGGTACCCACTCTCCAGCTGGTCCCTTGTGGCTATGTGTTTAGTGCGGAGTGCAGTTTTGACTGGTTTTAGGCAGTAGAAAAATACTATATCAATTATTATGAATATTTACAGTAACTTCTACTGTAGATAAGAGTTGTGGTCCCCTCTGGCTCACATCAAGTGTCTTTGATTTTTTAAGTGTTTCATTACTTTTATTCATATGCTGTGTTTCCTGAAATTGGGAGGTTTGTGTAAAATCATCGTAATTTCTTTCCTGTGCGTTAAATATCTAGGAATAATTTTAGCAGATTTTAACAAGCTAAGGACACGTTTGCATCGTTCCCTTTCTTGCTTATGTGCTGCGAACTGCGAGTAGAATAAACAAGTGTTCCTGTTGCAGCTATTCTCTAGTTAAAGGCTAATCTCTGAAGATGCCCTGGGGCAGGTATCTCACAATCCAGACTAGTCTCAATTTAGATCCTGGTTAGTAAAGTGTTTTACTGTGAATCTAATTTTAAGGGTATTAACTTCAATAGATCTACATTTGAAGTTAGGCACCTGCTTAAATACCTTGGTAAATTGAGGCCTTAAAGTTTATCAGAGCCCCTCCGCTTTGTGGTGTTGTGCGTCTTGTAGGAAAGGCTTACACCGCTTTATTTTGTCTTTTTTATTAACTTTTGATGGTTGGAAAATTCTTGCAGTTAGTCACATCTGAGAAAACTTGGAACAGGTTCTAGAGATGTAGACACATTTACCTTGTGCACTATTATGCTATGGCTGGATAGCTTAGCTATTAAAACAACGGAATAGGGTTTCATAAAACCTATATCTGTTTGTAAATGCGTGTTTCAGTGATGCAATAGGCCTGCCACTTATAAATAAAACATCTGCAGATCGCGCATACCCCCATAAGTATATATGTATGTTTGTAAGCAATAACACCACTCCAGGGTGTAGAGTCATAAAAATGAGGCCAAAGGGTGAGTGCCTGCAGTACCAGGGAAGTGCACAGATTTATCTTTACAACTACATGCCCTGGAGTGTGCTAGTCCCCTTTTAAGGAGGTATATTGTAAAATAATTTAAAAATTATAGCAGCTCAGGAAATAAATAAAATTAAAAAAAAAAAAAGCCTTTTTACTTTTTAAACAAAATCTTTTGTTTAATGCATTTTTTCCCTCATGTTACTTTCTATTCAGTTATAAAAGAACTCGCAACAACAAGTGCTAAAGCACGAGGTAGACCGCTGCTGAAATAAAGACGTGACCCAGTCCCTGCCTGCGATGCGGCTGACCCTCACAACCTGCCCTAAATTCCCTCCTCCAGCCCGATGGGCTCAGCAGCCCGTGCTTTTCTGCAACAGCCTCACCGTTGGCTCAGTAGTTGCTTGCCAGTCAAGCCCTCTACATTCTTGCACTTACCCGGTCTTGTCAAGGAGGACTTTATTTATAAAACTCCTATGCATATCTGCATTATATACATATCCCCACACACATAGTATGTCTATATACACACAGCATATCTGGACATACATATATATATATGTATATATAAATTACCATACTTTTTTTGGAAAACAGGGCCAAAACAAAAGCTGTTAAATATCCTCTGAATTCTGGAATTGCTCACCCCAATATCCTGCCTAACTCCACGTCATCCGTTTCTGAAACCTCTGTTGTAATTCTGGTGGATGTCTCCGTGTTAACTATCAGAGTGGGCAGAGTGATGCAGAGTCTGTCAGTGAAATCGTGGACGCGTCAAGGTCAGCTTACGCTGATTTAGACGAGAGCAGGATTTCACCTTGTTCGTTGGGTTGGGTTTTGGTTTTGGGGTTTTCTTTCTGTTTATTTAGAAGAAACGTACAAGCAAGGATGAAAGGTGTAACACCTCATCATCATTAGCTTCAGCCAGAACAGTGGAGTGCAGGCTTTCTCCCCTACAGACATTAACCGTACTGGAAGTCACTATTTTGTAACAAATTTAGTATAATTAAAGACTGAAAGCAAAATGAAGGGAGCAGAACATCAATCTTTTTCTACTCTCCTGATAATCGGTGAATTGTTAAATGCATTTTAAGAGCCGGCGAACGATACCTGGAGTGCCAGATTGGCAACTCCAGTGAAGTCACGGGGTTACATCAGGCATGGATTTACCCTGTCTATCATGTTTGGAAGCCCTTTTTTATAAAAGTCACTATGCACATTTTGACAGAAAATAGGGCCAAAGCCAAGGCTGTCTGAAATTCCTGTATAAAGTCAGGCTTTTTAGTACCATAGATACTCTTGTGCAAGCGAACACCGAATTTCCATAACAGCTGGCATAAACAGGATTCCTGTATTTACACTTGGTCCCTATGCCCTTTCTTCTGTACATCCAGCCACAAACCAAGATATAATACCAGTTTCTCTGTGTGTACATAATCAGTAATTTAATCGTTTCCAAGTATTTCAAATTAACAGACTTTTTCCACAGGGGTGAAAAAAAATGTAATTTCACCAAGCAATGGGAAAATTGTCCATCCTGGGAAAGGAATGATCTTTATAATTCACTGGTGGTTGTTCTGAACCTTGCGCTTACAGTGTCTGCTCTTTTGTCTCAGGTTTGTTCCCTCTTAAGGAGGGTCATACAGTCAATTAAATTGAACGTACTCCTGTTTCAGCACCAGGGAAGTCTGCACAACGTCTGCCCATATTCCTGTCTCTCTTCTCTCCTTTCCCGAAAAGAAAAGGAAAATCCTAACAAGTCTTCTGTATAAAGATTAATTTTTATTTTATTTTTCTCCCATGAACTTCCTGCTTTCATTTAAAACGCTGAGTTTGGCATCACAAGCCTGGCTCCCAGGGAAATGCAGACATAGATGTATATTCAGCAGTTGTGATGTGGCAGTACGGGTAAGGTTTAACGTCCTGCTTGTGCCGCCGTCTACGGGTGGGCATCTGCGGGCTGGTTTCTCTCAGGAAGCCATAGATCTGACTGTATTTACGGTATTTTTCAGAAGCTTTCCATTCTAAGCTCTATTTAATGGAATCTATGCATAGTAAGTAATCAGGTCAGAGAGAAGCAACATCCCCTGTTTGAGATCAATCGCTGGCTAATACTTTATCTAGGCCACTTTATTATCTCATGCTGATTCCATTCCCATTCTCCTCCTCCTTTGTAGCATGCACTTCAGCTGTGGTAAAAGTACGTATCGCATACATATTAAAAACATATACCCATTCTATCTGTATGTAAATGTGTGAGACACAGCTGGATATTGCAGGAGTTTGATTTACTAATAGTTATTATCTGTTCTAGCTGTTCAGAGGCAAAGAGAGTTTCAGAAAACAAGCTAGCGCAGAAATTGCCTTTATGATACCACTATCCTGCTTTGGTAATTGTTTAAAATCTCTTCTTTAGCTGGAAGCTTGGCCTTTTATTTTGCAGATTGCATGCACTTTTGAGAAAGCCAGCAGAATTGTTGAAGTCTCTCGTCGAGTTTTTTTGTTAGTACAGCATTGAACTCTACTATGCTACATATGGCTATTTAAACGAAAGCGATTTACTTAAAGAAATTGTATTTGAAATACCAAAAGTCAAGCGTGTAGCAGTACTTCCCATGGATGCATAAAAGTACAGTCTTTAAGATGCTTCTTGGATTTCTCAGGGAAAATATGGGGCAGGAAGAGGCAAAGCTTCTGGCCAAGGATACAGTCACCTTCTGCACTTGGTTACTTTTGCACAGATCTAATAATTTGTATTCAAGTCTCCAAATTTTAGACACAACTTCTAGCTTTTCTCCTTTTTTTTACATTTAAATTACTGACGCTTTTTATGTTGGTGTTTTATTAATTTAGAAGATTGTATGATAAATTGTACATCGTCTGTGTCAAAACCACTGACCTGCTGGGAAACACGTTCTTTTTTTTATATTATTTTAATGCCTGGTGCAATTTTGAAATTTCCCATTCCTATGCATTCAGCAGTCCCTCTCTCCATTTCAGGAACGGCGTTTAGACCAGGCACACTGATCTCATTGGCTACAATGGGCATTTTCTCAGATAAATCATTTGCTTGTATATTTAAATTTATTAAGATATGTGTCAAGATATTAATGACTCTCAAAAATGGGTTCTGGCTGGCTGTTCCCCCATGTCCAACAAGTATAGGAAATCAAAAATGCGAAGCTTTTAAGTAGCTGTATTTTAAGTACCTATATTCTAGAGGGTCTGGACAGTAGCACTTCTTACCAGGTAGAGCTAAACTTGTTTGCAGCTTGTTCTGTTAAACCATTGTTTGTAGCTATTAGGAAATACTTTCATAGTTTAAACAAAAAAATGGAGGAACAAGATAATCCTGCCTGGATTTTCATATAAACCTTCAGAATAAAGCCAATAAAATACCGCCACTTACGTTTGTCACTAAAAGGGATTTCCCGCAGCAGCTAATTTGGCTTTGCATTGTAGCAGTAGCATCATTGACTGAGCAGCTGAGATTGCTGCACAGGTTGGGGTTTTTGATAGTGTTAACTTTTGAGACAGACCAGAGGGTCCTCTGCACTTTGCTTTTCACAAACACGTCCTGTAAACCTTTTGAAGACAGCTTAACAGATGAATGTTTTCTGTCTGCATCTATCTAGATGTTTGTGCATCATTGCTGGATCCCAGCGAGCCAAGATTTTTTCCTCTTTAGCTACTTTCGAGCATTGGTGGGGTTTTTTTCCTGAGCCAGTGCAGGATCTCCTATCAGCGATGATTTGCCCAGCATAAAATTGTCTGTGCTTGAACCTGTGGTGGATAGCTTTGTTTGCAAACATTTAGACTCTCCTCTGTCACAGTGATCCCAGTTATTCACCCCGTGACAAGCAGAAATTCTGACAGACACCAAAACACGTGCCAGATGTGAAGGAAAGGGTGCTTGGATTTCCCAAGGAAAAAAGTGCAGAGCCAAGTATTTTAACTGTTGTAAATATGATAAATATTAAGCTGTATCTGCAATCTATCGATTCAGACATACAGTGGATAAGGAGTTCTGGATCAAGTCCTGGATACATTGGAGGCAATGTCAAAATTCATATTGACTTAATTGTTGCTAGGATTTCACACTAGGGCTCAGTATGTTCTTGTGTTCATCATCTTTCTTGGTCAGGGTAGGTAGCTCAGGAGTTGGAGGACAAGAAAAAAAAAAGTAATCTTTCAGGTGGCCACATTGCTCAACTTATTCCCCGCTCAGCTGAAACGTGGAAAGGTGGATTATGGATCTTTTTCCCCTCTCTTTTTTTTTTTTTTTTTAAAAAAAAAGCCATCCCTGTCCTTAGG
Organism: Ibidorhyncha struthersii; assembly: GCA_013398815.1. Lineage (NCBI taxonomy): Eukaryota > Metazoa > Chordata > Aves > Charadriiformes > Charadriidae > Ibidorhyncha > Ibidorhyncha struthersii. The sequence goes on along the minus strand of VZSZ01005420.1, from coordinate 23,609 downwards.
CGTATGATTTGCTCTTCTTTGTCAATTGAGAAATCAGCTATCAAAATGGAGAAATATATCAGTGTCACTAAATCCAGCAATTACAGAAGACTAAGATTGTGCCACCATTAACTTGTAAGCATTCGAGTTTTAAGGTGTTCTACTCATTCACTGTCTTCTGCAGCCCCATTGCTCATGCGACCACTTGACGTTTTACAGAAGATGTGAACATCTGACTTTCTAACATGCCCTAAAGCTGCACAATATACTACCACTTTCCAGTGAAATGTGAAAAGAAATAACTTGAATTGGCTCGAAGAAGTATTGAAAATCTAAGGAAATTGAACAAAAACAAATTGGCAACAGCTTAGAGTGATACAGTTAATATTTTGGGTTACTTGAGTCTCCTGGGCTTTGCCATTTAATTTGAGCAAATGTTTCATTTGGCACTTCTGGTTGTTCTGTAGTTCTCCAGACAGGAAGACAAATATTTACATCTCACTCATTTTGGTAGCAGAATTGCAAATCTTTCAATTATGATACACTTTTCTTGTTGGTATTTTTATGTCAGCTGTCTTCCCTATGTATTTATATAAAATAAAACCAAAAAACATCTGTTAACAGTTCCAAAATAAGAGCCGTATCATTAATTCCCAGCCTATTGTCCTTTCCATTCATTCCAAATCCATCAAGGAATTTGCTCTAACAGGCGACTGTTGAAATCTATGTACAGTATTTATTTGTATAATAAAACTGGAATTTTAAATTGATTCAAACGCACTGCATGGATTAAAATTGCTGGCGTTTGTGTAGTCCCAGCTACTTCTGGGTCAGTATTCTGGTGAGCACCTCAAGACGCTCCTGCAGTATTAAATAAGGGTAATAATTGCCTATGAATAAGCGGAGTATAAAGCAGGCGATACAGATATGCCTTCTTAGTGACCTGTGTGCATTATGCCTCAAATCCCTTAATCAGATTTGTGCCGGTTGATTCTTGCATCCGCAGAAATTCAGCTGGAGGATCAGGGCCTAAAGTAGTAAAAAATCAATTAATACTACTTTCTCATTTGTGCGGTTGACAAAAACGCATATAAATAGGGGACATTTTTCTACTTAAGAGGGCTGCACTGAAAGATTTTTAATTGGATTTTCATTGTGATTGACAGCATTTGATTATGACAGTAACTTTATTTGGCTGGACTGTTATAGCCCTCTTGTTCAGGGTTTTTTTTGTGGGTTTTTTGTTTTTTTTTTTTCCATCAAAGCTCTTTTTTATCCGCTGAATCCCCAGCGGAGCAGCAGTGCCTGTGAAAGAGCCTTTTAGCACCTTTGTTGCCGCCATCCCTGGTGATGATTGGACCCAGCTGGTAGTAGATAAGAAAATGTGCCTTTCACAAAGAGGTTGCATCTCCCGGCTCCTCCGTTTCAATAATTTTAAGAGCCCCAGAAACCTGTTGAGGATTAGAAGTAGCTTTAGATGTGAAATGAGTGTTAAGTATTAGTAATCGGGAGATTAGGGCCCCGGGGACAATGGGAGATAAACAACTGCAATTAAGGCAAATCTGCCAGAGTAAACAAAATTTAGCAGAAACAGATGCCCTAACCATTTTGGGGGATTGATTGGAGGGCACCGAGGAATCGATTTTTGTCTTGTTTACACTTCCAAACCCCTGTGATAAACTGGGAGGCTAAATATTTCATACAGCCTGATTTTAGTTAATTTTTTTCCAGCTCCTCACAGTAGGCCTGCTCTCTTCTAACAGTGACCAGGCCCGAGTTTATTCAGCATTCACAGGGAGCAGCTAATTGTCTATGAAGGGCCCCTGTGTTTAAATGGGCTTGACAGGAATTTAAATTTTGTTTCAATCAACCTCTGTGCTCACAGCCTGCTCCAGTNCGCGGCAGCTGCCGCAGCACGGGAATGCGCAGGTTTATTAAGGCCGTAATAGCAAAGCACGACGAGCCGCAGCCATGGAAAAGTTCATTGTCCCATAAATGTGCATCTGCCTGTTCGGATTTAATGGGAGACGCCGGGGTAAACGCTCGGCTGGTGTAAATAGGGACGGCTCCGCCGGCGTCTGCCTGCATGGCTGGAGAGAGCCGGGCTTTCCACCGGGGAAAGGCTCCCAGTGGGGAACGGAGGCATTAAAATACAAGTCTGAGAATGGAAATGGTCTTCGTGGCCTCGGTCATTTGTTCAGTGACCTTGTGAGAGATTCAAAGGAATTTCCCGCCCCCACCCCAAGCCAACTAGTGGAGGTATATTTTGCCACCTTCTCTGTGTTTTCAGCAGGGCTCCACACGTTTATCTGGACATCATTTCATACCTGTGCTTTTTCTGCTCTGAGACAGGGTGATTTGACAGCGTGTTTAATGCTTGATCATTTAATACTTGCTTTATTTAGTTGCTTTTTTAAACCTGGCAAACATGGGGATGTTATTTTGCACTAGCTGCAGACAGTGTGTAGGCATGTAATGCAATATGATCGTACGGAGTACTTTGAAAAACAACTTGTTCATTTGCAGAAACTTCATCACGAAAATGCTAGCAAAGTGCGGGCTGTTTCGTTCTCCCTTTTTGCTTGCAGCCAGATCATTTTCTGAGGGTTTTTTGGTTAATTGTTGTTATTTGTGTGTGCGTGCGTGCGCATGTGTGTATGCACACAGCATTTTCTACTCCAAGGTTTGGGTGAAAAACACTTAGGAGATTGTTTCAGTTTACTCCAGCTTAGTGATTTTTAATTTTTTTTTCCCTGTTGGTAGAAACCAGTTTCTCAAAACTTGGAGAAAACAAGTGTTTTCTCCACCCCAGTCCAGGGGAACACTTAGTCCCCCTTTGAAGGAAATCCTGCGTCAGGTTTTAATGTCTGACTAGCTCTGTTCGGCGTGAGTGAAACCAGTCCTGTGCTCGCGGTGAGGCATGAGCTGAAGACACTTCTGCAGGTGCATCTACATTAATATTAGAGTTCAGGTCAGGTGTGAATCTCCTGCTCTTTCAGAGCTTACCGCTCTTTCATTCTCATCACAGACAGGTCTTGAAGCTCATGAATTGAATCGATTTCAAATGAAACCAAACCAGAAGATGTGCTCCAGGCACACACCTAATGAGCTCTAGCTGCTAATGGGCGCTGTGTCTGCAGACCAGACCAGAGCTGGTCAAAAGTAAAACCTCTTCCATCCCTGAAACATTGCACCAACCGTTTCACTCTGCGGATCTGCTTCTGTTGTCGACAGCTTGCTAATGTTGACATACTCTATCAGCCTTGGGCCACTCTCTCTATTCCTCTTCTACAGCTCTTCTTAACCTCAGCGGCACTTGCAAAAGCACGCTCCAATTATATATCGGTTGCCTTAGTTTTTTTTAAGAGTCATCACAAAAAAAATACCTTTGCTGGGAGTTAGCTCGTTTTGTTAGCTAAGCATAAGGAGGCATGCCAAGCACAGTTATCGGTTTAAAAGCAAATATCAAAAGCAGAACTGCTGTGGAAAGAATGATCTGCAGATGGGCAAATAGACTCCTCTGTGCCACAGCCAAAACCAGAACCCTGTAGTAAATTTAAGACTAGTATGTGCCACAGAAAGAGAACAGCAAAAAGCAGACCCATCAATGTGTGCACCCATGCACACCCTGGGGTCCTGCCGTAGGAGGGCATTGAGTTGTTTGAGGTCAGGTCCACGCGACAGAAGTCAGATGAGCTGCACCGATTCCTGCTAATCTGACCTGAAAAAACCCTCCCTCTTGACCCTGGGCCTGATGATGACGTGCCAGCCTGGACACATCAGTCCAGTGCACCAGGGGTCTCTGAACACTGCTTTTAGGGCCACCAGCACATCGTTTGGCTATGGCCAATGTCCAAAGCTTCAGAAGAAGGTTGCAAAAAGGATTTTAGTCATAATGGATCTGTGCTGCTGTTTAAAAATGGAAAATCAGGTGTGATGTGTGTGTGTGGACAGTTCCTCTTCAGGTTAAGGTTTTCAGGTTTAAGTTAAGATGTCTTCCTCTTGGCCCATCCATTACGCTTGGGGACTGCTGTTATTTAAAGACAAATTCTGGTAATTGCAACAGAATTTTGGTGCCTCAACAAAACTACTAAGCCAGCCAAAAATCACTTGCCATTAACTTTATTATATAAGAAGTAAAGGTGCATTGGTAAGAGTTAATCTACAAATAGATAAATAATACACACACTCAAAAAAAACCCCACCACCAAAACCCAAAAGGAATCCTTCTCAAAAAAAAAGTATAAACGAAATCTGGCTCCAAGACTTCACCACTTAGTAGCGTTATCCATTTGTCTTTGCTGGATACATTTTGTATCATCTTTTCACTATCTTAAATATCATCAGAGGGATAAAATTATTCGTGCGCTAATCTAGATAGCCATAGTTCTAACACTGACCTAGGCTAATCTGCCTTTGCAATTTCAAGAACTATGTTTGACTCCTCTGAAAGTAACCTTAAATTGTAGTCTTGTAAGAATTCCAGAGCTGTATCCTTCACTCCTTCTCCTAATGAGGTTATGACCAAATGCTCATTATAATTGCTTTAGACTCCTTTTAATTTTCAAGCTTATTAATCATAAGAAGAGTTATTTAAAATTGCATAAATTAATCTTAGATTAAAAGCCCATCAAAGCCTCGAAACAATTAAGAATAAGTAGGATTTCCCTGGGGCAGCAAGTTTTATTTTAATAGTGTAGTCAGGTGGATATCAGAACATTGAAGTATGGTAGTGATTAATGTATGCAAAATTTAAATGAGAGTTTTTAAATGGCAAATCTAAATCACATATTGACCTAACTGTAGGCTTTAACTGCATTGTCTGTCATATATTTAAACTGTTTAGTAATCAACATTTTAATTACCGCGTATGTTAGGGAGGCCGTGCAACAAACAAAACTCGCCACTTCGCGACACTCCGCGTGGAACTGTTTCTGTTCAACAGGCGGGGGCCGTGCTGGTAGCTGTGCAGGGTGAGGAAGGAGAGCAGAAACTTCGAGGAGACTAATGATACTTGATTTTGCTTATGGATGTGTTCCTGTCCTTGCTTCCTCTCCACCCAGAAAACGCCACCGATCGACGTGGCTCTCTGGACCTCTTCGCTCACCCCACCACTCTCTAGACAAATCAGTCCTTTCTGCTGTCTGAGCTGCCAGAAGCTACAGGTGATGTCCTCAGGGGGGTGGGAAATTCTGTGAAAACACTACCTTCTGGGGGCTTTTGTCTTCCGACTCTTGGGGTGCCTGTGCCCTCAGCCTGCCTGTGCCACCCGCAGCTTTGCAGGCTCCCGCGGATCTCTTGAAGCACTGTGTCTTTGGCCCCTGCTATGGGCGATATTGCTCCGGCAGCCAGCTGAGAGCAGGCTCTCAGGGATGCTGAAATCCTCACCAAGCACAGCAAGAGGCAGTCCTTGCCCTGAATAGTTGCTATTCTGAGGATAGGAACTGGGAGAGAGAACTGGGCCAGTAAACACTTGGTCCCAGATCAAACACAGCCATGCAAGCACGTAGGAAAAGCTGGTACTTTATGGCTAAGCTTGCTGTGATTTGACATACGCAGTCTCATCGCTGCGGGTGCTGCATGGAAGAGACAAGGAGGCTTCATTTCTGGAGGAGAGTGTCTGTCAAAGCAAGGGTTGACCTTGCTGGCCCCTCGGGACACTGGGGGCATGCTAAGCCTCCCAGTCGCTGCTGTTTCAAGCGCTTTAGGTATCCACCCTTTTCGTTCAAGCGTTACCTCCTATGGTCAAAACACATCCTAAAATTGCAAAAGTAAGACAGGAGATGCAACAGCCAGATCACACTTCAGTAGTGTCTCGTAAGCTCTTTTCAGCCGTGTATACATTCTGTGTCTCCATGGATCAATGCCGTGGTCTGAAGCCTTCAGATTTTTTACCCCACTGAAGCTGTAGAAGTGAAGGATGGAGGGAAGCCTGCTGCACGGAGCAGCCCCCGAGGAGGACTCTGACACCTTCTGTGCCTGTGAATTAACAATGTTTTGGGAGTCGGCAGTAGAGTATTGGCCTGAGGATTCCTCGCTGCTATTCCTGGCTGTGGGAGCAGAAATCGGCCTTGTGGATAGCTAGCACAGATAATTAGAACAGCATTTAGTTTGGCTTGTCCTTGGAGGCAGGAGCTCTAGATGTGCAATCCTCCACTACTGGAGGCAGCGGTAGTGTGATGAAATTTTAGGTGTGCTGAGGTCACTAGAGGGGGACACAGGGTCAGTCTGGGGTGGGTTTGGTTACTCAAGCACTTCGTATCTCCAGGTATCCTGGGACGATAGTACAGCTCCAGCACTGAGGTTTGTATTTGTCATTTTGGAGGTCGGACTTGTGTTCCCGTTAAACATGTGAATGGGCAAGAATTTCCCCTTGAGTATGTGCCCTCGGTTAATTACAAGAGCTGTAAATAGTGCAGACACATGGGTAGCAATGGGAGAACTAGCTGGGATGATAACTGTGGTGTGCTGTTTTACAGCCAAGTTCTTATTTTCCAAAATTTCAGGGCTTGCACTCCTTCAGCCAGCTAGGGATGAGTTGCCAGCCAGGCTTTTCTGATTTAACGTTTGCACTGTGGCCATCTGACCAAGCTTGCCTTTGAACAAAGAGAGCACCTGCAGTGGAGGAAGGTGTGAGACATCCTGGTGGATCGAGGAGCATAAGAAATGTCGTTGATTTGGTGGCGTTTTACACCGAATTCCTGCAGCCACAGGCTGGAGTTCTGCCGAATGGCTCTCAGACAGGGTGGGGTGGGTGGAAATGGGTGCAGATGCAGACAGACAGGTCCCAGGTGTCCTGTGGGCAGCGACAGGGCTGTGCGGAGCTGGGTCAGAGGAGACTCTTTCTAGGTCTGAACTTCTACTGCCAGGAAAGCCTTCCCACTGTCATCCAGGGACTGGGGAATGGCAGGAAGGGGACCAGGTTTCCAGTTTTCATTTTATTCTGAAAAGGTGCCCCAGTGCTGGGAGGTGCCGTGTTTTGTGCAGGAAGAGCTCTGTGTTGGTGCATCTGATGCACCACGGGGACATTCGGTGCTGCAAAGCAGTGACGTGCCATTCCTAGTATTGCCTAATAAAGTGCTGCATTGTCTTCTCCCTCCCCCCTTTAAAAAATGGCATCAAAATTGCATGTTAAGCAGAGAGTGAGCTTCCCTTAAAGCAGCCTGTAGCCATCAGTAATATTTATTTTCTCTATTTGTTTTAAGCCTGCGAAGACTGTGGTTTCCTCCATACTGTCCTGATGGAGCCCTGACCAGCAAGCGTGCAATGCCCCTAGCCCTAATGTGCCATTAATGATAGGTTAATGTACAGTATAATGTTTTTTGGACTATGGGTTCATTACACTTCTGAGTGCGAGGTCCTTCTGCAGAGCGCCCAAGGTCCCATTGCATTATATCATGCAATAAAAATACCCTTTTCATATCACACGCTAATAAACTGTATTTGAAATGCTGTCTAAGGGCACTGCCATCGTCTTGATAGTCTGTGTCTGCAACAGTTGGGATCTTTTTATTATGGTTTTTGTTATGCTGAATTCAAATTTTTAAATGAAATGCATAATTTGTCCGTGCTTCTTTGTAATAAATGGAGCACAGTCCTTTAACTGCACAGTCTGGGAGGATTCCTGTAAAAAAGAACATTAACAGGATGGCACAGTTGCAGCCCACAGCAATGCTGCTTATTCCCCAATGTACCTTGCATAAGCATGAGGTCTTTTATTGTCACTTCTAATTTGCTAGGTGTTGTGGTTACATTTGGGTGTCATGTAGTCGTTAACATAAGACCTTGGTACCTCTGATGGTGTCCCTCCTTCCTCCTCTGGGGTTTGCGTTAACGTCTGTCTTTGCAGCTCGCTCTGCTGGTTCTCCTGCTGGTGGCATTGGAGCAGCGGTAGTGCTCCACCAGACCTCGTGAGCCGTACAGCACATGGCACCTTGATGACATGGCCCATACTGGCCTTGGCCGTGCAGGATTGAAAGTCAGGGCTCAGCTCTTCTTGCCATGGAGGAGAAAAGAGGAAGAGAGGGCAGGGCCCCAGGAGCTCACTGCTGCTCTTGCAGCCACCAAAGCAGTAGAAGGTGCCGAGGTGGTGCCGCGGAGGCACCTGGCTGCGATCCTGGCAGGATCCTCCAGCCTGGCTGCCGCATCTCCCTGTGCAAACTGCCGCTCGGGCTGCTGCCACCCCTTAGATCAAGGGGATGCGGGATGATGTTCCCAGGTTTCCTCCCCTTAACCATCATGTCCTCCGGCAGCGGTGCAGCCCTCCGTGCCCCTGGACACTTCCTACCAGGGCAATGCAGTGAGCAAGCACTACCCCGGCTGCCCTCCCCAGTTAACCTCTCACTGCTCATGAAGTATAAGGAGATGCTGATATGTGTTAGATCTGGATGCACTGTCAAAAAAGAGCAATATCACTGAGCACCATTTGGGGTTAAGGTTCCTGTCCATGTCCCCCTGTCCCCCTCATGTCCGCTGCCCCAGGAAACACCACGCTGTCATTTTTGCAAATTTGCAAGGAAATTGGTGACTGACCAGTATTTCACGTCAGGAATGTTCTTTGTTGCCATCCTGGCTAAGGTCGGTAGTTGCCTATTTCATGGATCCTTTAAACCAGTCTCACAATAAACACTCACTTGTTTTGTGCCTGGAAAGGCCTCTGAAATCACAGAAGCGTTGCTTAAAGGGTGTTATTTATTGTCTGTCTGTCCTTTGGCAATGTTTAGAAGCCTCAGCGTTGGTCTAAACCTCCTTGGTGCTATACAAACACAAGCGTTTTATACTCGGCGGCAGAGGAACCTATTTACGGGATAGATTCTTGTGAAGCTTTGATCTTCCCTGGACTTGTGCATGAGAGGCAGCGTAAACTGTTACGTATTTATTAGACTAAATAGCCAAAAGGATTCCTGTAGCCCAGGTTTGAGGCTGTGGGTGATGCACAGGCCTTGTGTTAGGGCTGTGTCGCAGGGGGGCTTTCATCTCCCCTGGACAGGTCACCCTCACTCCTACCAGCGATGCCAGCCAGCAGACCTGGAGCAGAGCTCCTTCTGGGCATCTGGTGCTGGAAAAAGCCCATGGGTCTGCAGGCCTGCCAAGAATGCGGCGTAGAGTCTGTTGCAATAAGCTCTGTGTGGGTTATTATCGGAAGAGAAGATTTCTCAGGCCAGAGGAGAAGGCCATGAAAGCAAATCGCTGAATTTTAAGGATAGGTAAGATTACAGAACTTTTACCCTTGAATAATGGCGATTTAATTGACTGGGCTAAATGATTGATGGTTTGTGAGCAATGAGTTCGAATTACCAGGGCTGTGTGTTCAGGGGGCCACTGCCCTTTTTAATTTCATGTCAGATATTTAAATCATTTACATCACCCTCTGCGAGGCGCTCCCCTTTGAAAGAGTTAACCTGTCTGGTGGGACGCTGCAACTTGAGAAACGTACCCTTTATCAAGAGAACGAGATGAGACAAGTTCATTTAAAAAGCCTGGTTTGTCATTGTTTATCTAATTTTCGGAGTTGACACACAAAATTAGGCTGGCTGACACTCACGCTGGGGCTATCCCCTGGCCCCGTCCTGCCTGACCTTTTCGGCTCCGAGCTGCTGTGTGCTGGCCGGCAGCCGCTTCCCCTCGGCTGCAGAGATGGCTGCGGGTCCTACCGAGCCAGACTCCCGGCCGGGGTAAGGCGGGCACGGGGAGTGGTTTGGTGGTGGCTTGTCCATGTATTTTCTGCTGCTTGGCTCTGCTGGATTACTGATGGCCAGATAATGTTAAGGCTGAGTATTTAAGAATTGGCAGGAAGGAGGTTACTGCTTTGTAACGAACACGCGTAGAAGTCTTAAGCAAACATGAAATGCGTGAGGATGGGATCAGCTCTGTCATGGGGATGTCCCACAACACCTTTGAGCTCCTCTCACGAGCATCTCTTTCCTTGGTGTCATGCTTCCCTCCCTGATTACGCCTGTCAGTGTTGCAGTGAGCTCTCGCACATTACCGGGACTCAAATCGTGGGTGAACCATCACTGGTAGGGCATGAACAGAGTCCATTACAGTGATTTTACTACAGAAGGTTTAATGGAGTACTGCCTGCAGCTCTGGAGCCCCCAGCATAGGAAAGACACGGAGCTGTCGGAGCAGGGCCAGAGGAGGCCCCGGAGATGCTGGGAGGGCTGGAGCCCCTCTGCTGGGAGGACAGGCTGGGAGAGTTGGGGGTGCTCAGCCTGGAGAAGAGAAGGCTCCGGGGGGGACCTGAGAGCCCCTTCCAGTGCCTAAAGGGGCTCCAGCAGAGCTGGGGAGGGACTTTTCCCAAGGGCATGGAGGGATGGGACGAGGGGGAATGGCTTCAGACTGGCAGAGGGCAGATTGAGATGAGATGTGAGGAAGAAATGTTTCCCTGTGCGGGCGGTGAGCCCCCGGCACAGGTTGCCCCGAGAAGCTGTGGCTGCCCCATCCCTGGAGGTGTTCAAGGCCAGGTTGGACGGGGCTTGGAGCAACCTGGGCTGGGGGGAGGTGTCCCTGCCCAGGGCAGGGGGTGGCACTGGGTGGTCTTCAAGGTCCCTTCCAACCTAAACCAGTCTGTGATTCTATGAAGCTCAGACCCTTATTTTCCAATTCACGGTGGACATCGTGTCAGCGTAGAAGAGCTCTGCTCTCTGCTGACGTTAGTGTGGAGTTGGAGTGAGAGAGCCAGGTACAGCTCAGCACCCCAACACTGCCGCTGCCCAGGCACAGCTGAGTGCAGGGCCGGGGGGACCTTGATCCGTGCTGGAAGCCAACTAATTTCCCCATGTCAAAAAAAGGACAGATAGCTGCTGCAAAAAAAGGTAAGCACACCACACCAAGCAGAGGGTGTCATCTCAGTGAGGAACCGGCCACTGCAACAGAAAATGCATTTCAAGCTTTCACGCGTTTAACTTTCTTCAGCGTTACCTTGCAAAGCAACATAAATCTGTGTGGGAATATTTAAATACAACAGGTTGGTTGTGTTTGTTTTAGAACGTATTGCTCACTGTTGAAGTCAGGGCTGGGATTTTTACTTGTGGCTGAGACACTCAGTGACCAGAATTTATTAACACTGTCCGAGCTGTTGTGACTTGGTTTGTTGGTTGGTTTGTTTTTTCTTTCTTGAGGTGACAGTTTATCCCAGCCCCATCCTGCAGCCTGGGCATGCAGTAGACCTGGAGGGTGCAGCTGCATTTCTCCTTTAGCACTTTCAATTTTTACCTGTTTTTTTTTTTTCCCTTGTTCCTTCCTTCCTTGCCTCCCTGTCCCATCTCCCTGCCCCTTCTCTCCACTCTCCCTTCCAAAGATATCTCCAGTTTAAGGCACAGGTTTCCGAGGTGTGCAAGTTTTGGAGTGCGGGAGTTAATGGTTGCCGTACTCTGGATTGCTTGCGGAGGGGGGAGTGGGGGATTAGATGCTGAATGGTGGCAAAATGCAGAGAACCCGTCAGGGTGACTTTGTGAAGAAGCTGTTAAGAGCAGAGGAGACTGCTGCTGGTGCAAACACAGTGGTTGGAGACTTCGGAGGAAATCTTAAATGTTTTCCCTGAGACACTTCTGGATGCAGAGGCAACTACAAGTCCCTCTTACGTAGTTTGTGCTGCACTTTCCCTTCAAATGTTGCTGTAAGCAGGCCAAGGGCAGGTTTGGTGGACTTGTGCGTTGTCCACAATTCTGCATTGCTCTTTGATGTATTTTTTATCGCAGTTGCAGGCGTGACTGCAGCAGGCAAGGTGCTGCTGAGCGAGGAGGTGTGGCCTAGCGAGGTCAGGTATTAGAAGCAGCAAAGTGGTTTGGGCGTAGAGTTCAGCACAGGCCGTCCATGGACGCTGTACGTCCTTGAGCTACTTGTGAGCTCCTTTGCTGTCGGTGCCTGACCTAAACGTGCCATGGGCTGTCCACCAAGATTCGCAAAGACAGGTCCCACTGGCACTGTCATCTTAGCTTTGGTGGAAATCTCTGCTCTCCCATTCCCTATTTAAAAACAAACAAACAAAAAACACCCCCAAAACCCCAAACCAACCAAAAAAACAACCACCAGATTCTGAAAAACAGCTTCTAGTAAAAACATCCCTTCAGCCTGAGAAAAATCCTCTCTAGGGCAGTATAGTCTAAAAACACGGGAAATGTAAAGAGTAGTTTCAAGTTAAACATATTCCTAGGGAGAAAAGTGAGTGTGTAAAACCCCAGGCTTCGGTGGAACAACCTCACAAAACAAAGCAAATAGGGTGAACAGCATGGCTAGCTGATGTTTTCAGCCTCGCATAGCCTGCAATTTCCTTTTGCATGTTGTGAGTAGCTTAAATGCGAGGATATACTGGGTGTGAGATGTCTTCCTCTGCCAGGAGTCTCTCCATCGTAAAGGAGATTCATGGGAGAAGCGGACTGGCTTTAATGGCTGTTTTTTAATTGCCCCGATGCATCTGCTCTTCCTTGTCTGTGGGCTCTTGATTGTTTTTCCCTAGTTCTCACTATTGTCCTTGACTGTTGTTTTGTTTAAGAGGCGAAACAGCTACTTCTAGGCTATCTTGCTTATAATAAGCATTTATGTTGCTCTTGCACCTTTTGCACCCAAAAATACTGAAGTGCTGGGCAAAACACTCTTGCGCTGATTCTCACAGCACTCTGGTGAGAGACCGGAATCATTTATTCCCTTTTCAACCGTGAGGCTGAGGGAGATTAAGCAGCTTTGTGAAGGTCGTGTTAGAAAGTATGTGGCAGCTTGGGGATAAACTCCAGGACCTCTGGGTTCCCGATCGTGCCCGTCTCCTGAATTGTTTTCACAGGTAGGAACCAAGTAAAACCAGGAATATTTCAGATGGAATTTGTTTAGTAAAATGGTGAAACCCAAACGTACATGGGAAGTCTGGAGTAGGAGGTAAAAAAAAGAGGGTGCTCTCCTTCTTTAGTGTTGTTTCTGATATTAGACATTCAAGACCAAAGCTAAAGATTTTTAGTAGCCAGTCGTTGGAAGGAAAAAGACGTTGTCCATATGCTCAGTGCTGCAAGCATCTGTGTACTTAAGTGCATCATTTTAAGAGCATCCATCTCCTCTTGGTAGAATTGAACTGTCTGCCGCTGTCCTCAAAGCTCTCAAATGGGACTTTGGTACCTCTGAATATATTCTTCATCCTTGGTGAACCATCTTCCAAGCAATGACTGAGTGTGAGCACACACGCATCTGCCTGGATGGGAAATTCAGAGCTCTCTGACAAATTTAAAGTTCCTGTCTACAGCTAAGAATGGCTGAAAGGAGGCAATTTACTTTAAAAAATTGAATATTGGGGGGAAAACATCTATTTCTGTAGCAGTTACAAAGAGCAGACTCGGAAAGGTCGATTGCAACGGCAGGTAGCAGCTGCCCACAATTTCAAAGGCCTGGAGATAAAATTAAGGGCTCGCAGCCTGCGCCTGGTGGGAAGCACTGACAAATCTGAGAGGGGAAAGCAAGTCCTTTGAACTGACTTTGCTTTGGAAACCTGTCATCACACGAGAGTCGCACTGCGGCCTCCAGTTTGCAGGAGTGGGGCGATGTGGTATCCGCAGACTTTGGCATCTCAGCGGTTGTTTTCTGTGGGATGTGCACATCCACACAAAGGAGTTTTACGTAGAAAAACTCATGAGCTTTCTTCAGACTGCGACCATGCCGTTTCTGTTGCAGCTTCACCCTGGTCACTGTGTTGTCCTTTAGATTCTGTAGACTTCTGGTGTCGGGTGGGTTTTTCCCCCCTATTTCAACTTTGAGTTACAGACTGAGCAGGCCAAAGCTTTCCTTGGGGGAAGAGCAGGGCAGCCATCGGGTGAGAGCCTGCAGTGCGAACGGACGGCGTTCCCAAAGGCTGTGTGTTGTGTGCACCCGGTAAATAAAGAAATCCAAGCAGGAGTGGAGGCCACCAGCATGAACAGGTCAGGCTGATACTGGAGAGGAAACCCAGGAGTGCAGCTTCTCCCTGCCCAGGCTGAAATACCGACTGTTGCTGCGATAGACGTTGCAGGGCAATGAATGAACGCTGGAGAGGAAACGTGTGGGGTATGACCCGTCCTGGTGCGTCTCGCACACCCACTCACCAGCACCGTGCTCTGCCTGTGGTGTAGTTCTTGCACTAGCAGATCATAAACAGACCTTTCTATATCATGGGTTTTGTTTTCACAGTTATGCCAGCAGCTCTTGAAATTATTCATATACTCACCGATGACCCGCAGTGAGGTTTGTTGGGCGGTGGCTGCGATGTAGCTATTTAAATTAAATTACCTTCTTTCCACCAAGGTCTGGCCATGCTTGAGGTCTGGATCACAGATAAACCTGTGCAGTCTCTTCCACTCTGATGAATGGATGGGAAGAGTTTCATTTAAGCACTTCCGAAGTGAGATCTGTTCATAGCTGAGAGATGAAGCCACTAAATGTCCTGACTGGTGTAGCTGTGTCTCCTACCACCTCCCAGCTCTTTATTAGCCCACAGGCAATCTTACCTCTCCTTCTTTCCTGCTTTCAGGGTCTCTCCCTCACCTTTTTTTAACCATATCCTTTGCTCTTAATCAATCTGTTGTCTCAAGTCTGTGGGCTGTATCACTTCAACTCTCACCACTTCAGTTGTGGGAATTGGTCCTTTGAGATGAATGGAAATGAGAACTGGCTCCCAACAGCTATTGATGAGTTCACCTTTATGTGTTTATTAGCTCTGTCTTGCCTCCTCCTACTATAGTGTTCCTCCATCTTCATGGTGAAGGAGCCACGTTAGCAGTTTTCCCCACCAGGAGAGTCCAGCAGAAATTGCTGAAAATTGAGAGGAAATAAAGACTAAGTAACGTGCTAGCTCTGTGGACTCCAGGGACCTGTGGCTGCCCATTTGGGGACCCTACTGGCATGGAGGTTGCTCTGCGGTGGTCTCCTTCTGCAAGCTTTAAATGCGAGGCGGCAGAACTTCTTGGCACCTCTGTTAATCCGGGCAGCGGAGCATCTGCGTCCTTCCTGCCTCTGGACCAGGATCCTTTTCAAGCTGAGACGTTGGATGCCAGAAAAGTTGCTGAGGTGGAAGAAATATTTGGGCTGGCCTTTGCTCCGTGTGTGCAGGCTCAGGATGCGATGGCTCTTGCATTGCACTTTCTTTGCGTTGTCCTTTCCTTGCATTACCCCTTCCTTGCATTGCCTTTCCCAAAAGCCCGTGGAGGTGCAGCCTCGGATCAGGTGCAGCCTCAGCAGCATCGCGCAGACGTGCACACGGAGAGGGAAGGCTGCTGTTCTGCCGAGTCCAGGCGTTGTGGCTGGCTGGGGCCCGTGCTGCAAAGAAACTCAGGGCTTTTAGGCAGCTTTGAGGGCACCTGGAGCCAGTGTGGTGAAATAAAACACTTGAGATGTTCATAGTTCTTCACGGCATAGTCTGTGTGTCGTGTTCTCCTCGTGGTGGACCTCTTGCTCAACTAAGTCACTCCACCGGGGTGCTCCTTCCGTCTTTCCTCTACAAGGTTAACGGGGAAAGCAACTGAGCTGGTCCCAGGAAGATCTGAAGAAGGGCTCTCCACATCTCAGACTTCTCCCTAAAAAGTTCTAGCTGAGATTCCAGCCATCCCAAAGAGCGAAAGCAACAGCATCTCATGCTCCCTCCATAATTCTTGTAGATAATGGCATATTTTATTCCTGTGGCTCCTGTGTTTGCTGGCCCTGGCCCCGGCCCCGCAGAGTGTTTTATTACTCCGAGCTGATGCTGTGAGGATTTATTGTGCTCTATTTAGCCCGGTGCCGCTTCAGTATTCCGCTCGGTGACATCCTAACCCAGCCGACAACCGGGCTTCGAGGCCCCACGTCAAACCCGTGCTCGCTCTCCGTGGGCTGATTGCCATCGTTCACCGCTGCGGCTGGCGTCGGCCTGCGCGCGCCAATAATTCCCACATGTACGTCACCCTCCCCAGAGGCTCCCCGGCAGATCCACTCTTGACTCCTTTCAGGCGTTGTTTGCAAGAGCTATGAAGTTTAGTGTTGCAAAAACTGAGCTGCTTTTGAGTGATTTGGAGTAGAGGTTTTCATCATCTGTGATGGTTTCTCCTGGCGATTGCTTTCTTTCAGTCATTTATGTAATTGCGGTACTCGGTTTCCTGTGGATTTTTATACTTCATTTGAGATTCATCTGAAGATGGCATGTTCCCATCTCTAGGAATGTGGCCAGATTGAGACATGAGCTGCCTAAGCTGGCTGCCGAAATTGCAGGCCATATTTTTGTTTCATCCGGAGATGCTGTTCTGATTTTCCGAGGTGTCTAAGACACAGTCGTCCAGTGCCTGCAGTAGCCGTATAATTCGTGACCGAGAATATTTTATAGTTATCTCCCTTTCCATCATACTTAATTCCCGCAGTAGCATCTCACGAAGACTTGTTTCAGTTACACTTAGGTGATATTTTCATTTCTCTATCAACCGATCACTCCAAGTGACAGGTACTAGCATGTATGTGCATGAACAAATGCCTCTCCGTATGGATGCTGTGAGTGCTGCAGAGCCTGGCACCTGCTCCTGCTGCATCTACAGGCACGGAGCTCAGTGGCCAAGTAACAAAAGGAATTTAACGCTTGCAGGGCTGTTGGTATTTCCCTGGGTAATTTGAAGAACTGTCCCTTTAAGGGATTCCTGTACACAGGGTAAGGCATAAGGTTTCCGCTGATAAAAGTCAAGGACACAAACGTAAGTGAATGTGGCACTGGTACAGCTGCGTGTTTTCACGTGCCCGGTGGCACCGATCCGTCTCTGCCCCACAAACGAAGGCGTTCAGGTTGTGAACACAGTCTCCCTTCCGCTTTCCTTTCGGCAAAGGAGCGCATTAGGTTAATATGCGTGAAAGAGGTGCACAAGGGGGCTATTAAAGAGAGAAACTTTAACAGATCGCAGACCTTTACAAGCAGACTAGTAGATTAGTGGTTTGGTCACAATATCGTTTTACCGAAACATCATTTAGAAGGTATTTAAAAGACGGGTGGACGCGGTGCTGAGGGACATGGTTTAGTGGTGGCGTTGGCAGTGTTAGGTTGATGGTTGGACCTGTTGATCTTAAAGGTCCCTTCCAACC
>VZSZ01005419.1:231126-264524 GCA_013398815.1 Ibidorhyncha struthersii | reverse complement strand
GTTTTAAAATCAGAAAAAAAAAAAAAAAGACCCCTGATTTTATTCTTTTTTTTTATTCTTTGCTTCTAATAAAATCTGTCTCACTGGACTTCTGTACCCAGTCACCATGGCATCGCTTTCCCACAAAGCGACAGGCAGGGGTCCATGCTGAAGCCGGGATCTCTTGGCAAAGAGCTGGACCTTGTCAGAGTGGCCACCTCTGACTTCCCTGCGAGGCTGCCCGTGTCCCCCAGCCTCCCTGGGACCACAGAAGATGGTTTCCTGTTGCTGCTCGGTCTTCATCACGTGTTGTCTGTGATTTCTTGTGGAGCACAGCCTCGTGTGTCGAGGTGACCTTCTACATCCTGGCCACCGGCTCTTCTTAGCCTCCCTTTTTCTGCTACTGCTGGTGGCTCTTGCCCGGCTCCTGGTGCACCCTGGGGAGGAGCGATGGAGTTGGTGACCAGACTGCAGTCCCCGCTCATCTCTTGGGATTGGTGGGTAAAGTGGGGGTGGTTTTATGAAGGCTTTTTTGATTATTATTTTTAATAATCATAGTTAACCTTGGTTATCTGGACACAGTCAGTTTGTCCTGCAACCGGTTTCTCCCCTGCAAGAGAGGTTGTTGTGCGCCGCCAGTGAGCTCTTTGTTCCGCTTTAGCGTTTTAAAGAACATCTCTAGCGTGGAGTTAGTTTTCCTTTTGAAACAACTGGTTCATTATTGATCAAATGTAAATCGCGCTTCAGGTGATGAACATCAGGGCTATGATGACCATGGCTTGAATTCCTGAATAACAGAGTGCTTTGGAAATCAGACCGAGGGCTGTCTCTACAGTCACCCACCCGCTCAGACATGTGTGTGCTGAGCTTTGTTGTTTACGGTCTCGGATCTATGTAGAGAGCTGTGTGTGTACGTATGTATGTGTGCTGGGGGGAAGAAGGTTTATCTTCTTATATTCTGTGGCAGAACAATGGGTTGGAGGGGGAATGCACACGTGCACACATCCGTCGCTCATGCTCACGACTCTTCCTGCTGGGATGGACCACTTCTGAAGCCGGTAAAATTTGGGGTCTGACGTGAAGTGATGCTTTGTTGCTAATAACAATCAGCCGTGAGCATAGGAAATTACAAGCTTAACATTGCTTACGAAATAATGAAATAAATCGCGTGGAACGTTTGCTTTCCGTCGTGCAGTGCCCTGTGTGATGTAGGAGGAGTGAAGGAGCAACAGCGGGTTTTCTGAAGGGGTGGGCAGGCAGATGGGCAGTAGCAGAGATGAGGGTCACGCATCCTTCCCTGTCCCACCACCGCAAACGCGGCGTCCTCCTGGAGAGAGGCGCAATGCACGGAGGTCTTGGAGTATGCAGCAACCGCCTCCCTTTTCTGCTTTTCTGGCAAGAACCTGCCCGCTCCCTCTGCAAACTGTTGCCGAGACTCCTTTCCATGCTGTTCGGCTTAATTGTCCTGTCGGGATAAAGAAATGTTTGAACAGTTAAAGTGGGGAAGGGCTGGATGGGAGCAGCCCCTGCCGGCTGCGGGGCCATCTGGCCTGCCTTGGATCTGCCAGTCTCCAGTTTATATTTCTCTTTCTGTTATTTGGGGCTATCTGGCGCACTCGGAATACCTAATCACCATGGTGAGAGGAGAGATGGGGCCGCCCCTCCGGCCTCCCCTTCCCATCAATTGTCATGCAGAGCCCGGCCGGGCGGCTGGTCTGCTCGCAGCCCTCATTTGCTGTCCTCGCCCGGCTCTCGGCAGAAGGATGGCTTTTAATTGATCGTTTGAGGGGGAGGGCTGGGGCTATTTTCTCCACCAAAATGTTTCCCCGCGCAGCCGCTGCCATCCGGCCAGCTTTCATGTCGTTTCAGCCATGCCAGCGATGCCTCGTGCCCTTTCTCTTCCCTTTTGGGCTCCCCAGGAGTTGGTGTCGGGGCACGTAACCGCCGTCCTCAGAGCACCGAGCAACACCGAAATGTCCTATTTATCTATCTCCTCCTGGAGACATGGTCACGGGCACAGTAAATATTTATCACTCCTCTTTTGCCCCGAGTGTCCGAATGCTGGCGTGAGTGTATTTATTGTACATTTACAGGGCAATCTCCCCATCTCGCTCCGTATTTCCCATCAAAACCACGGCCCCCAAACCCCTGCCCAAACCCTTCTTTTCGAGAAGGGTTTAATCACATTAAATCCTCAGCCCCATCGATCAGACTCGACTGCTGTCACAGAACTACGGCAGGAGAAGTGAAGGCAGACGCGGTGGCTGCCGGTGCTGGGTTGGGGACCGGGAATCCCGACCTCGGGCACAGCTCGGAGTCACAGATTCCCAATCCCTAATGGGGATACCGCGATTGCTCCCTCACAGCGGCGTCTGCCGCCTCGATATCTTCTGACAGAAGACACTAGGCAAGGGCAAAGTATTAGTATTATTAATATAGTACAGTTAGTAGAATATTATGAACTATTATAAATCATTACTGCTAAACTACAGTTATTAAAGGAAATGACCAAAGTGCACTTTGCGAGCCAGGATCTCTGACAGTTAAAACATTGTTTTATTATTTTACTTGCTAACTTGCAAAATTCAAGAGTTAGCAACAGTTTCCTGGTTGATTGGTGGCAATTGCGTAAGGAACTGGGAGACGTGGGGGGGAACGGGTGTACATTTCAGGAGGGAGAGAATAAGCATTAGTGCCTCCGTGATTATTATTTTTTTCTCTTTCTTTGATAATTTGAAGGTCTCAAAGGAAAGAGACGTACTCAGGCATGGGTCTAATCCTGCTGTGTAGGAGTGAAAGTGTTCAAGACAACGAGGTCTTAGCTTCTGGAATTCCCCTATGGAAAAAATAAAAGTGAAGGTGTTTGTGAATTGTTGCTGGTTGTTATTTGTTTGATATCATTTAGACAAGTCCCATTAAATGCTAGCAGCAGATTCATTTTTCCTTCTTTGTTTGCCTTCCAAGGAGTAGAAAACAGACATAATTATATTTTACATGAGACTGTAAGATTTCCTCCCATCTCCTTTTCTGGCTAATATCTGCAGCTATAAAATAAATTCCATTTGTGCATACATGGTGTTAGACTGAGGTAAATAACTGCCATCTAAAATCTGCCTAACCTTAATCTGCATCAGGAGCACTATAGAGATCTGTACCCATTTGTATAATATTAAGCTTTATTTTTATTATGGATTTCTAATGCAAATTCATAGTGGGGGCAAAGTTGTTTTCTTTTAATACCATATTCCAAGAAAAGCAGCCATTGAAAGCAAATTGTGACAATTTTTATCCTGCAGTTCGTGTCACTGCTGGTCTTCGATCATGTCAGTTTGCTTGATGGCCTATGAATTTTTCACCTCTCTTCTTCAGGATGGAATAGCAGATTTGAGGACTCTGAAGACATTTTTCACCTATGCAAAGCATTGAAATTCTTTAGGAGTAATAAGTTTTTGTTTGGGAAATTTAATGTGGAATTGGATTCCTATGCAGCGTCCTCCGAAAAACGGCACGTGTGGTTTTCTGTAGATCTGCACATGTAATCTGCATATGTGTCTTTCTCCCCTTTCATGCGACCTCGCTGTTTGCCTACTTGGCTCTGCTGGCCGGAGCGACCCCTGTGTCTATAAACCTGCAGGTCACGGATATTCAGGGCAAATTCATTGCCCTGAATTCAGTTTTCGTTACATCTTAGTGCTGAAGTATTTTCCTGTTGCTGCTAGGTATTTGTGGGCCGGATTGGCAGCCCTTCTCTGGGACCTAGCCCTCAAGTCAATGTAGGGGCTGACTGAAGAAATAGTGTGGATTTTGGTACCATCTGTGCCTGTACTCTTCTTCTTTATCCTGTCTTTTTAAAACACGGATGGTGGTTGCGATAAGCCAGGTGCTCTTCTTTAGCCATCACTTTCTCCTCTCCTTCGGCCATTTGCTGGCCTTTGAACTGCAGAAGTACCCAGAGCAACAGAAGAAGGAGAAAAGCAGCGTTGGGAAGGAGCGGGGCAAAGAGAGAATTATTGTCTTAAAGGTGGATAACATGGGGAGGCAGTCCTGGTGACAGTGAAACCGCTCGTTGAGATCAGGTGTGGGACACTCCCATCATATTTTTCCTCACTTGGGACATTGTTTCTAATCAGTATTGTTTTAAAACCTTCCTTTCTCGGTAGCTTGAGGCTGAGATCTGCTTTCTCACCAAGCTGCAAAGCAAGAATGTGTTTTGTACTTTTTCTTGTGAATACCGGGCTGTCCTGCAGTGGGAAAAGGAAGGCACCAAGCGTCTCTGGAAAACCCTAAAAGGAAGAGCTGGAAACTGTGTCCTTGCTTTCCCCCAGCCGCAGCGATTCTTAGTAACTGGCTCTGACCAGAGTAACCACGCCAAGTTTTTAATTTGGAAAGTCACAACTGCTTTCGCGCAGGAGCTTTTTTTGCTGGTACAGCCCTGCAGCCCTGCCTGCTCTTTGCAAATTTGCGGTGCCGCAGCCCCGGGCAGGGCGAGGGCGGCAGGACGCGTCCAGCGGCAGACGCTGGGCTCGCTCGCTGGCATGGCTGGTTTCCCGAGCGCGGGCTCGTTCCTTGGAAGGAAGGTGGAGGGCTTTGCGGCTCGGGTGTGAAAACTAAAAGAGAAAGCGCTGGGGCCTCAGTCAGCAGGCGAGCAGCGTGCCACCGGGGTAAAGGCTCACCAAACGCCGTCGGTTTTGTAAACACGGCAAAAAGTAAAACTCAGGGAACTGCCCTGACGGACCCCTTTCTTTCTGTTGGGATTTTTGGTACTTTGTTTCAAAATAAGATTTGTTAATTAAAAAAGGACTCAACCTTTTCATCTGATTTTGACATTGTTTCCCCACACTTTAAGAAACAACTTGGAAAGCCATTTAGTATGGGAATTTATCTGTCCTGTAACATCCCTCACTATAAGGAGGCACAGCATAATAATCCCTCATCGCCGAGAGCCGGCTGTAGCAGTTGTGCCGGCATGGGAAAAGACCTGGGACCAGGTTACAGCTCTGCCTTCTCCTCCAACTTTGCTTCTGATGTTGAAGATTTCTTTGGGAGTTTTCTGTCCCAGTCCTCTTTGGGGGAAGACTCTCGCTGTGCTAGAGGCGATGTGAGGGTGTTTGTGAGCGAGCAGGGAGGAGGGCTCGCAGGGGCGAACGGCATCCTGGGTGCTGCACCTCAGGCTGGGTGAGCCAAAGCCTTATCAGGGTGGCCCGGCCGTGCCGCAGCAGAGCCAGCCCGCACCCAGGCCAACCTTTGGCCCATGCAGGCTAGAGGGAACCTCGTCTCCTCGTCGCTGTTTGCAGTGTGGATGATCCTGCGAGGTCCTGATGGCTGTGGATGGGTGGAAAGTCCCATCTTGGGTGCTGGGTATCAACACAGGTCAGAGTGATCCATGCAAAACACTGCAGCATCATCAAGGGGACTGCAGAAACCCAGAAACCCGCTTCCTTTGCTTGTTAATTCTCCTTGCAAACCAGTTTCACCTCCCATTACCAGTGCTACAGGTTGGAGGTGAGTCTCCAGCAAAGTCCTTAGCCAGGGTGAGGGCTTTTCCCTCCTGAGGTCTTGTCTTCAGCCTCCCCAAGAAGGCAGTTTGACCACTGGCCTTTTTTTGTTTTTTTTTTTTTTTCGCTGGGGAGATGAAGGAGCAATCAGTGACCTGCGTAACCCTGCGCAGAGCACGAGCAGAGGAACTTAGCGGTGGCAATCAAAAAGTTGCCAGCCTGAGCGGATTCACACATAAGGAGGCGCCCCTTAGACAGGAGAAGGGGAGAAGGAAGCAGCTAAACTCTTGTAACCCTGCTTCTTCGCCCTCGGTTTTGCACTTTGCTCAGCGCACAGCCCTGTACGGGACTGCTGGCCTCGCTCCTGCCCTCTCTGCTCCTGGCACCTGGTTGCCCCTGTCTGTGCTGCTCCTTCCTTTCTGCCTACTGGGGTTCACGCGCAAAAACGTTGCTCTCAAAGAGTTGTTCTGGTTACAGAAGAGTCACGGTGATGGGCAGCCTGCCTGTGCTCGAGATTTGGGGCTAATGTGTTCAGCAAAGCTGTGCTGAAGGCGCCTGGAGATTCAGTAGCGGGGGAAGCAGGGAGCCTGCAGACCAGAAATTAAATGTCAGCAAGAGGTTTTTGAGACAGTGTGAAGCAGAAAAAGTGCTACAAGTTATTTCTGTCTTAATTTGGCCAATGTATTGTGTCCAGTCCCGAAATAAAGGCCCATGACCGAAATAAGTATGATGGTATTTGGATCAGGACTGGGATATACTGGAAAAAGTAAGCTGTGAAAGTTTGCAGATCTCTGTCTCCGTTAGCCAGAAGTAATGTTCCCACCGTCTCATTATTTTCCCTCTTAAAATGAAAACAACACGTTAACTGTGGAAACAGGAGAGGATTGTGTTAGAGCGAGACAGAGCTGGGCAGAGAGAACTTCAGTTGGCCTCACTTGCCCATAGCTCCGATGCTGTGGGTGTTGTAGCCTGGGGAAGCTGTGTATGGGGTGGTCCGGATCAGGCCCCAGGTTTCATGGCACATCTCAAGGAGGAAGGGGCCTTTAACTGAAAAAAATGCTTTACCTTGGTCATCTCTTCAGGAACACTACAAGGACCCAAGTCTGCCCTCAAGCACGTGCATCTCCCACCCCGGCGAATGGGCACACCCTGGCGAAGGCTGGGGAAGGTTACGATGTCAATGAGAAACATCTGGGTCTGCGTTCTCCCAGATGTTGCCAGTTGTGTCTGGGTTGTTAGCCACACCTGGGCAAAGAAGAAAAGGAAATCCCCGGGTGGTGTGGTGGATTTTGCAGACCCTGGGAGGAGAAGGCAGTTAGACACCACTTGCTGATAGTCCCTCTGCTATGTACTCAGGTGGCTCGCTGGCTTTCGGGTGATCCAGGACCCACATTTTTTGCAGCTGAGGAAATGTGTCATGAACTCGTCACATACCGATTATTTCACTTCTGTCGCATATTTCTAGCTTGAGTGGTGTGGGGGTATTGAAGATGAAGGGCACGTTTATTGGCAGAGCTGAGCGTGCCTCCTCCTCGCAGCCAGGCAGAGCGGGAAGAGGGAAGGGCTGCCTGGGCAAAGCCCTGCGCGGAGGTTGTGTTTGTGCTGTGGACTCTATTGACCTTGGACAAGCAGAGTCATTTCTCATCGCCAGTCTTTAAAGCAGGGCTTACGATATTCTCGTAGCAGAGCCGTACGCTGAGGGTGGTTGTGTTCACGTTTCGGGGGCACTCAGGTCCTAAGGCAGCGGTTATAACCGTGGTACCCGGATGGTTACGGCAGAACTGAAAAGGCTGCGTGGGGGGAGGGATGGAGGCTTATTTAATAAACATTATCATTGGGATTTATTCTGAAGAAACAGTTGCCAATTTTTTTTTTTTTTTTGGCGAAACTTGGACGAACAGCTGAAAACGGTGGCTAGGAGCCGTAGAGAAAGAAACGGGGGGAAAAATTTGGAGTAAGGTAGATAAAAGTGAGAGATAAAAGAAATAATGCAGGGAAGGATGAGTAATCGACATTCTTGGAGTCGAAGCACAGGCTCTGGCTTCCTTCCTGAGCAGTAAAATAAAATTAAAAAAAAAAGTCTTTAGAACAACAAAACTCTGGACGCGCTGGTTTCCTTCCTGACAGGCCCAGCCTCGTGGTGTTTCGATGAGTCCTCATTGGCAACCAGGGCTGATCTAAAGGCCAAAGGCAGAAAGATTGGGGGGGAAGGGAGAGGGATTTAACTCTTTGAGGTCTGCTGGAAACCCAGAGATCTGCTTTATGTAGGTTCCTTTTGCCATAGCTGGAGCACAAACAGTGTTCATTGTAGCTCAGAGGTCTGAGAGGTGATGGGTACATCCATCCAGGTGCTTGGTCACAGGCAGAGTTAATGTCAAAGCCCCAAAGTAGGTATTTTTAATCCTTGTGGATAAAATTCCTTGGACTTGGCATGGTATGGCATGAAGCAACAGCACGGATGAGCAACGTGGGAGTGGACTTGCATCTCTTGAGTAGGAAGACCTGACACACCACTGCTGCTGTCTCAGGGATGCTCGTTTTACTCGTAGCATCCAGTTTATAGTCCAGTGCTGCTTCAGTGTCTTTCATCAGCATGATTCCCAGCTGGGAAGGAGCTGCTGGGTGCAGGAGAGCCCGTCGTGCCCCAGAAGGCTCCAGGGAGCTCGCAAGGAGCCAGGAGCGTGGGAGGAGAGGCTGTGTGTGTGCTAGACAGGTTGAATGGCTTGGGCAAAGCTTGTTTTGCAACTAACTCTCTGAGGCTCGCCGCTCTCCGCAGGGTTCCCCTCTCTGAAAGGTCGAAGCTACTTCTTAATTCTCAGCAGCTGACAAAATATTTATTTTCAGGTACTTAAAATATTATAATTTGAAGTGGAGTCCAGGGCCCTGGCTGGAGCTGAGCTTTTGTACTAACAGCTTCAGTGAAATGCCTTTTTCCTCCTACAACTTGCCAACAAATGCTTGGAAAATAATTGTGGGACAGTCATCCCTTTAGTGAGCAGATCAAGAAGATTTGAGACTTGCCAGAGACTTTCAAAGGACAGGCCAAAGGTTCAAGTTGTTGCCAGTTCTGTTTGTCTTAGCCTTTATACTTACTTTTGTGTCATTAATTTCATCAAAAGTCTGTGGGTAAAAGGCACCCAGCGGGCTGCTGCTTTTGCTGAGCTCTCTGGGTGTACTTGGACACCTCTCGGGAAATAAGCCCACCTTTTTGTCTTGGGAGAGAGATTAATCCCACCGCAGCTGTAGCAGAAAGAGGCACGCTGCTTGTGATAACCTGATGTGGAGACGGCCACCCTGGGGGAGCAGTACCCATGGTGTCCTTTCTGCAGCCCTTTTTCAGCCGGTTTCATCAGCAAGATGCGCGTTTGAATGATGCTCCCTCAGTGGTACTGTACCTATATGTCCTATAGAGACCTACAGAAATAAGGTGCCACGCTTGGATTTTGTGGAAGTTACTGAAATGAGGGCTCAGCAAGAAGGAGAGGTGGAGCAGAGGCCGGGCAGAGGGGAGCCCGGCATCCCAGGTCCTGTTCCTGGCCCTGCTGTTGGGTCCTCGGGATAATCATGTATTTTTGGGGATGCTGGCAGGTCGTTGTGTTGATTCTGGTAGGCAGGGCGGCTCTGTCGAGCTCTTTGCAAGCGCTGCCCTCGCTGGAGTAACAACTCTGTTGGCACTGTCCTCTCCTGGGGGCCGTGCAGCAAAAGAAAAAGCAGGCAGGAGGCTCTTTTCTCAGCGGGATCCCTGCAGGCAGAGCTTCCCTGCCCTTCTCTTGTGCTCTTGTGCCGCAAACCTTTTTTCTTGGTGCTCCCATCACCGCCTGCATCCTGGCAGATGCTTTCCTACCCTTACTGCCCCAGTGCCGCCGGCCAAGCACGTTAATTTTTCGGCAGAAGTGTTGTAATAATTAGGCAGCTCGTCGGAGGGTTTAGCAGTACTTAACCAGATGTGAAAAGACTCGTCCCATGGTCCCCGCTCTCTCGCTGGTCTCCCGCCAGCTGCCTTTTCCCGCCTGCTCAGGTTGCCTAGAAAGGGCTGTAGGAGATCTCCCTGCTGCCCTGGCTCCTCTTGCCTCTCTTCTTATGCTAAACACTCATTTGTAAAGGAGAAGGAGGGAGGGTGGAAATCCTTGGGCTGTTTGGGAGAAGAGCGGCAGAGAATTAAAAAGCAGACACCTGCAGTGCTCAGACTTGAGACCTCCACCATTAACTCTTCCCAGGGCAGCATCCCCTGGGTTTGTGCCCCGTCCTTCGGTGCCTGGCAGGGCTGCGCAGTGGGGTGCAAGGGCTGGAGAGGGTGGTGGTGCTATCCAGGGCTCTTGACGATTCCTCATTATATATATACACACATATATATACACATACACCTCAAATCTCCATCAAGATATATGTCTATAAAATCTTCATCTCCCCTGCCTCAGTATCCCTCCTTATGGGGACGATGCCGTTTCCCTGTCCGCTGTGCTCTATAAGCATTTATACAGAAGGCGGTATTATTGTCACTGACGTGGTTATAACATGAGGTTGTAGTAAACTGTATTGTCTGTCTAATCCATATTAATGGGAGAAGCTGTTGGAGACAGGATATTGGCCTGGATGGCCCTTGGACTGAGTCATTCTGACAATTCTTACATTTCTATGGTAAAGTTTTATAAATACACACTGGTACTGTATATTACGTTTAAAAAAAATCTATATACAACCTATAGGTTTATGGTTATAGAAAGGAAAGATGTATTAAATCAGCAAGACCAAGGGAGCAGACAAGATATAAAAAAGATACTGTATTATGCTAGAACTTATTGAAAATCCCAACGCATCTTTTTTTGTGTAAATGGTAAATTCTTTTCTACATTCTGAATTTGTTTCTTAATGTGTGTCACGTACCAGAATAGTAGCATGGGCACAGTTGCAAATACGGTATGTGTTTTATTGTGAGTATTATACTGCATAGCAGAGTAAGGGTGTTGAATATTGCAGTCAGTTATATACAGCTGTAAATGGGAGCTACCTGCTGTTCTGTATACAGCGAGCTGCATATTTATTAGTAAATACCAGTCTAGGTAAAATAAAAATAAACCAGGAAGTTGTATTAAAGACTTCAAGGTTTAAAACTAGTTTGCACAAAGCTCCTGGGATCCCACTGCAGGGAACGGTCCTGTATTTTCCCGCATTAAGTCTTTTCCATCTGATTTTTCTAGTTCTGTGAATTTGAAAGCCTCTGCTGAACTTCCCCGCTCATCAGTTGGTGGAATAATTCATCCGTGTTTCAAAGCAGGGTAAAGATTGGGTTTGGGGCTGGAGAAATTGCGGGTCAGCTCCTTCCCTGGTGTAGGTCTAGCTGAACGTATCAGAGTAGCTCTGATGGGTGAAATACCGAGGACCTGTGGTTTAGGACAACACGCGAGGGCACGTGCATCACACACGCGTGTGCATGTAACAGCCGGAGCCGCCGGGACCGAGCAGTAAGGCCGGGTTGCAGGCAGAAAGCAAACCCCGTGTTTTTTGGGGTACGGGCAGGTTTCTCGACTGACAGACACCTCTCCGGAGATAAAGGCATCAGGGCAGAGCGTGGACTCCAAAACGAGCAATGGCTTCTGAAATACCCGAGTGTTTAACCTAGAGGGAGCTCTCTTACATGAAGAACGAGACCATTGGCACAGCTTGCCTGAACAGCTTTTATCGTGTGTATCTTTAGCAAACTTCTGCCTCCTGCATCCTCGGCTTGTGCTTCTGGGTACCACATTTCCCTGGGCTGATGTACGGTGAGGAATGAAGAAATCCTGTGGGCAATTTCTGTGGTCCCGGCCACGCAGGGGCCAGAGCAGGAGCCTCGCTGGGTTTCCAGAAGTTGCTCCTTGTGGAAGCTGATGTAGATTTCTTCTGGTGGTAGCAGTTCTTCTGTTTTTTTCTGCTCCCGGTAGCGCCGTCACACCTCGCAGATGAGTCACGGCTGTTGGGGTGCCAGGCACCTACTCCTGCTCTGCCGGGAGGAGGAAGTGCTCCCTGGTGGGTAACAGTCTTCTGTGGGCTGCTGAGGGTGCCGTTAGCAGGCTCCATTCACTAAGGAGATATTTATGTGCTGGTCCAGGGTGGCTCAGTTGCTCCCTTTGGGTCTCGCCTTTTAAATGACTTCATATCCCTTTGTCCTCCACGGGGCAGGTCCAGCTGCCTGAATACAAAGCTGTGACGTTTTGGGGATAGATGAACTGGTATTTCCTTTCCCGGAAGCTGGGTGATGCTGGAGGTGACACAGGTGGATGATGTGAAGCTGCTTCCTCAGCGCACAGACAAATCCAGCTCCGACCTGGTGTGAGTCCTTCAAATCCCACGGGTCCGGCTCGTACAGGGTGCGGGGAGCTCACATTTGGGGCTGGAGGAGAGCCGCTGCTCCTTGGGACTGCAGGGCAGCCCATCTCTGGACGCTGCAACACATCAGTGAGCAGAGTGAATGAGCTGACAGGGATCTTGTAGCCTGGTGTACCCACCGCAGCAGGGCAGAGGGGATGTGGCTCTCCAGAGGCAATGACATAGCTCTGCACCTCCAGGCCACCCATTTGATTTAACGGAGCAAAAGAGAAACTTGCTGAAGTACTGGGGCAGAGGTCTTAAAGAGCTGACGGTGCCCGAGATGTCATTTAAAAGGAGGACTGAATAAAAGCAGGACTATGCAGTTCTTTCCTGGGTCCAGAAAGCTCCTGTCTGGGAGCAGTGGGCCCAAAGGAGCGGCTTGATGGTGCTGAGCTCAAGCTGGAGGGATCGAGAGTGGTGATGCTGCCCTGTTCCTCCATCACATCCCCGGGCGGTCCAGGTCCCCACGGCGCCTTGCCCTGGCAAGTGGTGGGAGGTTGGCACTGTCACTGCTGGGGTGCTGGTGGTGTCTTTGCTGGGGAGCCTCTCTCCCCAGGGCAGCCACACTGCCATTGGCACCGTGCCAGTCCCAGGTGAAAAAAGAACCACCCCAAAAAGCAGAAAGGGGAAGTTTGTCCAGCCTGGGCATACCTGCGGGAAGCAGGGCCGGGAGAAGCCGGGAGCTGAAATCCATCCCGCTGGCCAGGGCAGGCATTCCCAGTCACAGCCCAATCCCTTCTTGGGGCCTTCCCAAGATGCTTTGCACAGTCAGTCTGTCCTTCTGTCTGTCTGTCTGTTGCCCTTCCCATTCTAACTTCTGAGAGGCTTAACAGTCCGGGAGATGGTGGGGGCTCCTCTCCCTTTTGCAGCCCCTGCCTTAAGGAGTTTATTTAACTAAGCTGGGCAGGGGACTGGGGGGGAGCAGGAGGGGTTCTTTCCCCTCCGCATGCCGCTTGCCAAGAGCTGCAGCGCTGTCAGCAGCTCTGCCCCTCGCATGGGCATCTCCGGGGGCACGGGAGAGATGCGGTACAGTGGTGTCCCCGGCACCGGGTGCAGCCGCTGCTCCTTGGATGCTTCCCTGCTCTCCGGGTCTCTCGAGGCAAGGGCTGGATGTTGCTTAATTAGCTTTTTGTCTCACTCGTGCTCCCGCTGACCTACCCTGCCCTTCCCCAGCACTGTGGATCTCCTAACTAACAGCTTGAAAGGAGGATGAGGAAGCTGAGGTGCAGAAAACAGAAAGGCCAGAGTTTCCGCAGGAGAAGGCAGAGAGATGCTGGCAGATTCTCTCCGGAGAGTTCTTGCAGAGGAATTCATGGAGAGCTGAATTCAGCCTTTCAAACACCTTGACCCTGGTGTGCAGGGTTGGGGTGGCCCTTCTGCAGCCCTGCTGTCTGGGCTGCTTTCAAACAGGGTTGCAGAGAGGCAAAGCTGGGGAAGAAATTAAGGACAGATGGAGTAGGACAGCACATATTTTCCTGTGGGTGCTTATCTTTTTGTTGGTTTGTTTTTTTGTTGTTTTTTTTTGTTGTTGTTGAATGAAGGAGTTTGGGGAAGGAAAGGGCATGTGTGAGGGTAAAGAGCTGAATGGGGAAGGTGGTTGGAGAGCAGAAATGGAGAACTAAAGCACCTTTTAAATCTAATTTTTAAAGAAAGGCTTTGTGCTAACTTCTTGTGTGCCTTTGGTTTGTAGTGCGGTCTGTGTTTTTCCAGAGAGAGCAAGCAGAAATGTGAGCAGCAGAGGCAGGAAAAGTTACTTTGATTCAAGCCCCCAATTTGGCTTGAAAAATGCCAGAGGAAAGTAGCTGAAATTGGAATAAGCACTTTTCCTGGGGATGACTTTTTCTCTCTGTGTCTCAGATGGTGCCCATTCCTTCCCCCATCTCACTGCCTTTGCTTTGCTGGATAGCAGATTGTACCTGAGCCTTGCTGTCAACTTTTCTGAGTTGGCATGAGGAGATTCTGGGAAGCAACTAATTGCAAGGATATCTCCCCTGGATTTCTAACAAGGTTAGGGGATACTGTGGGAGAGAGAAGAGGATGAGTAGGCACACCTGGCTTTGGGGTCAGTCATGGTTTCAGCTGGGATGGAGTTAACTTTCTTACTAGCTGCTGGTGTGGAGCTATGTTTTGGATTTGGGATGAGAGTGGTGTTGATAGTGCACTGATGGTTTGGTAGCTGCTAAGCAGTCACGGCCTTTTCTGCTCCCACACCGCCCCACCAGCGAGTAGGCTGGAGGGGTGCACAAAAAGTTGTGAGGAGACATAGTGGGGACAGCTGACCCCAACTGACCCAAGGGATATTCCATACCATATGACGTCATGCTCAGTATATAAAGCTGGGGGAAGAAGAAGGAAGGGGGGGGGATGTTTGGAATTATGGCATTTGTCCTCCCAAGTATCCATTATGCGTGATGGAGCCCTGCTTTCCTGGGGATGGCCGAACACCTGCCTGCCAGTGGGAAGCAGTGAATGAATTCCTGATTTTGCTTTGCTTGCTTGTGTGGCTTTTGCTTTACTTATTAAGCTGTTCTTATCTCATCCTATGAGTTTTCTCATTTTTACTCTTCTGATTCTCTTCCTCATCCCGCTGTGGTGGGAGTGAGCGCGTGGCTGCGTGGTCCTAGTTGCTGGTTGGGGTTAAACCATAAGAGGGTCTCAGCAAATTTCTCTGCATGTTAATAGTGCGCAGGCCCCAGCCCATCCCACCTCTGTCTTTGACAGCAGGAAGCCTCACAGTTGAGTACAGCTCGGATGCAATTCAACTCAGTCAGGGCTTGTCCAAGTGTGGCTGGAAAAACCAACCCATCACTCTAATGATTAGCTTTAGAGAAGTCTGTTAACTCTAGGAAGCAAAGAGACAGCTCAAAGGGCTGTCCTTCAGGGCTCCTTCCCAAACACTAGAGTGGCAGCCCAGTCCTCACAAATCCTGAAGCAGCAGCTATTAGATGTAAACTCTTGCAATGAGGGGTCTAGATGCCCACATTGTGCATTTAAAAATGATGCCAGTGTTGGTTTGATGCCTGTCCCGTGGTTGTGGATGCAGACTGGGTTGTGGCTGTTGACTGAAGTGCGTTATCTCAGGCTCAGTCATCCCACGTGTTGGATCAAGATGCTTTGCATGGCAGCGGTTGGTGCAAGGAGAGTCCTGCTTCCTGAGCTGTGCTGCAGCTGAGGGTGCTGCTCGGCGAGGAGGGTCCCAACACTGCCATCCTTACATGGCTCGGGCAGCCTGGGCCCTCGCGGTGAGCAGTGCAACCACAATCCAGATTGCCACTGCTGATCATGAAGGAACTGTAGCATCGTGGCATCGCTCACATGGGCGCCTTGGTGAAATGCCTGAGGTACCAACTATGAATGTCCCCATACAGCAGAAATGCTCCATCTCCTCTTCCTCTCTCCCTTGTGGTCCCAAGTCCACAGCCCAGAAGGTACCTGCTGTTCGAGGGCCTGGCTACAGCAGCCTGTTTATTCTACATCCAGGTTTCTTGAGAGCGAGTTCCTTGGGGGCCTCTGCTCTTTGCTCAATACAAGCAGCCCTCCTTATGTGTTTGAGCTTGTACAGAAAGTTAGTTTTGTTTTTACAAGCCCCCAAGGGAGGTGGGTGGCTCCCCTGAAGCAGAGCAGGTCCTGCGTCCTGTGCCGGGTGGTGTGGAGGCAGCTTTAGGGGGTGCTGGTTTCTCATCAGTAATTCCTACCAGTTGTCAGATGTCTAGAGTGACACACTTTGGCTCCTGAGGAATTCCTGGGAACCTCAAAGGGTTAAAAACCCCCGGCGCTTCTGAGTTGTACCTTGTGTGATCTTCCCCTTCTCTTTACCCCCTTCCCCTCATTTGCCAGTCAGGAGAGAGCATTAGCCCAAGATGCTGTAGGTGTACAAAACCAGGCTGATTTATGTTAAATGAATTCGCAGTGCTCCATGTTGTCACCAGTGACTGTCTCACTGTTCATGGCATGGGGATGAGGAGCAAACTGCTCTTCTGTCCCACGAGACGCTGCCTTTATACCTAAAGATATTAACAGTGCAGAGAAAACCGGGAGCAGCAGCCTGCAGGGAAAATGGAAAGGACTTCATACCCGCAGGTTGCAAAACGAGAGCAGCTCAGGACATCAGCGTTGGGTGCTGGAGCCTCAGAAGTGGTGGGAATGCCTGTAGGGAACAGGAGCAGGGAGGAAACAGCTGTGATGGAGGGGGATTGCTGTTGCAGCCTGACGCTATTTTGAGAAACAATCCTGGACCTTCAGTGGCTCAAAGGAATTATTCAGAGTCCTACATGTATCTGTTGTGGGTCCTTAATGAAACTGTACCCACCAAATGAGGTAGGGGATGGTGAGTGTGTCCTGAATGCCCTGAGAAAGGCGAGCAGGAGAAGAAAAGCTGTCTTCTCCTGGTGGCCTGGCACAGGTTATTGTGTGGTTGCAGATGAGGCCGTGGAGAGCTTGTTCCTAGGCGTCATGCCAGGGCTACGGGGTGACACGGTGCTGCGGCTGATGTAAGCCTGTCTCATGCCATCCTTCCATGGCTAATCTGACTTGGAGCAGCCCTCTGAGCTAGTGCCGGCTCTTTTCTGCAGGGCAGAGGGGTGATGACCAGCTGCACAGCCATGCTCTGCCCCAGGCAGGAGCCCAGCCCGGGCTGGTGACTGATGGAAGTCTGCAGTTCCCTGCCTGAACGTGGGTGTCATTGGCTGCATCCACGTCTTCCCGCGCTCTGCCCAGGGGTCCCGGTGGCTGTGAGTGGAGGAGCCAGTATGCTGCTGGCTGCTGCCCGCTACCTGGTGGCCCTTTTGGGCCCTTTTATGACCCTCAGTAGGTCACGACCCGCACTCGGAGAAGCACTGCTTTACATCAAGGATGGCTGGTGAACACATGGGCAGCAAAACCCAGTCCAGCAGTGTCCAGCTGCGGGAGGAGGACCAGGGCTCAGGCATCCCCAGCAAATGGACTTTGAAAAGGCCTCCTTTTCGTTACGTAAATGTGTTTTCAGCTCTCACCTAGACTTTAAACTGAAAAGGTCCTTGCCTGGTAAGTCAGGAGAGATGTAACTTTGGCTTGCAAACTTTGGGCTTGATTTAAACGAGGGCAGCACTTTAAAAATAAATCATTCTTCCCCTGCTTCCCTAAGATACACCCAGGTAGGATATGCTCCACACTGGCTTAATGCTCCAGTTTAAAGAGATAATTTTGTCCAAAGCCACCCTCTGTAGGAGCCTATAATTAGCAATTAAAGCACAAAAAATATTTCCATCGGGTGACTCCTAAATAAATGCTTGTCACTGCTGATCAGAGTTGGTTTATTTCCATGTGTGTTTTCCTTCCTTCTTTTTTTGTATAACTTACGGCCCTGTAAATGCTCAGCAGCTGTTAATATGATTCTGTCGATACGTTTACCATGGTGATTTGGCTATATTTGGCGAGCGTGTGAAGAAATCACTCACTGGTTAGAAGGAGGAAAGACAAGCTGTCGATATCAAGGGAGAAATGCTAATAACCCCAGTGACAAATCATTCCTGGGAATCTCAAAGGGTTAAAAAAAAAGCAGCAGCACTTCCCAGGGAGAGGGGCCTTGGCGAGTGAAGGTGACTCATCAGGAGCTGCAGACACCAGCTGTCATCTCCAGCTCCTCCTGTGCTTAATCACTTCACTTTTCTAAAGAAATATTTTGTTCTAATTCAAACAGACCTGGGCTTGTTTGTTTTTTATGAATTATTTACTGGTGAGGAGAACCTCTTGAGGTATCCATCTTCACTCATAAATAAGTGGACTCTGAGCCTGCTGCAGCACTTTAAAGCATGCCATCCCCTCCGTGATGAGCGGTTGTTTTTTTAACACCCACTTAAATCCAGAATAAACCCCAGAAAGTCAGCACTTGGATCTATACTGGAGGGAGTGCACACACACTTTGCCCTCACCTACTTGCTCTTTGAAAGACATCCCTGCCCGTAGGTGTGGAGCGGTGATGCTCCAGGTGAGCCCGTGACTGCCACTGGTCTCCCAGTGTGGAGGTGGAGATGTGCCCCCATACCTGAAGTGCTCCTCGGTGTGTTCCCGTAGCAAGCACACGCTCACTGTGCACAAAGAGCAAGTGCACAAAGGGGCTTGTGTGTGCCACTGACCCCTCCTCTGGGCACTGACACCCTCCAGCCTTGGGTGATGTTTCTGTTACTTAATAATCCCATGACCAAATTCCAGCTGGTGGTTGTTGGCTTCTGCTCTTTGCACGTTTATAGCTCTTCCAGTGGCAACAGGAGCTTGTATGATATTTTGCAGTCCCAAAAGGTCTGATCCAGCAGCCGTGGAAGTAAATAAATGGGAAAATTTGCACTGACTGGACTGGGCATCAGATTAGTTCCTAAATGTTAGTTGATCTGCTTTGGGGTTATGACAGACAAATATTGCCCCAAGGTTACTGCTACAGGAATAATCGATCTACCTGTCTTGGATATGTCTAGGCTGCCTATCATCACTGTAATACCTAAGTGAGTCTTACCTCCCAGGAAGACTGTGCCTGACCAAATAAGTTGCCTTTTCTTTGTGTGGTCTGAGACCAGGGAGTGCAGTTTTCAGCGTGTTTAAGATCATTTCTATTTGGCACTTATCTGCTCCACAGGATATTGCTACTTGACTGCAATGCCCTTATTACCTACTTCTTATATTTCATTTAGAATTCTTTTTTTTTTTCAAAATTTATTTTTTACTAAATAAATAACATGATCTGTAAATAAATGACTTGGTCCTCAAAACAATTTAGACAGACAAAGTGCCTTGAGTGTGATTTAGCTTGAGTGGTGTAAGTCGCACGCTTATACAACCTTCAAACTGACAAGAAAGATAATCCCATCAGGCAGTCTGTAAAACAGAACAAGCCTCGAGAAGGGTTTTCTTGTATACAATTACACTTAGAGACACAGGATAAGAAGGAAGGGGATTCAGGACCTGGGGGGGAGCTGAAAGAGGCAGCTGGTTGTGTCTTAGACACTTATTTGCACTAAGGCCCCTTCATGCGATCACTGCAGCCTGTGGAAGCTGGAAAAGATGGGCACAGCCTCGTGGAAAGTAGCTCTGGTGGCCCATCAGCACGGTCTTGGCCAAAGGGCTTTGCACCGATGCCGGCCGCAGACGCCAGCGTGTTGCAGACCTGCTGGGAACGCTGTAGGAGCGTGCCGCGTCGCACAGCCTTTCCTCCATCCCATGGGTTATGGGCAATGGGGGGCATATTTTAGCCCCATTTCAGAGCTGCTCTGGTGTGAACCAGAAGGCTGCTGCCTGCCAGCTGCCCCTCACACAAAAGTGCCCGAAAGTCTCCTCTGTACCCCATTTCTGTTCGGAGAACAGGAACATCCCCTGTAAAACAGGATGCATGATTCCTTTACCCAAGTCAACAATATATTTGCTTTTGATTCCTCACTTTTTTTTTTTTCCCTCACAGAAGACCCTTTAAGCAACACTTTAAGAGGCATTTTGACCTCTTCTTCCTGCCTCCTTCCACCCTCTCCTCCCTCCAGCCCTCACAATCTGCCAGATTCCCTCTCTGCTCCTGGTGCACAAATAAGACATTTGGGGTAAGACGTTTGTGCCGTATTCATTAGCGATTTGTAAGTTGGTGGTCTTGAGGACTTCTTTGGGATTTTTGTCACTTACTAGGAGCTCTGGGATCCCGCTGTTTACAAAGCAGCAGCTGGTGGAAGGCACAAGACACAACTGAGGTTCACTTCTGAGCCAGTTTCTTGCCTTTTTTCTTCTGTGCAAAGTTCCTGACTCCATGTTGATTTTCTTGAGATCATGTTTATTTAAATCAGGATAATAATCTTCCAAATATACCCTAAAATTATATAGCCATATAAATCCTGTCATAATATATTCAGTAAAACTGTCAGGTGATCATTCTTAATGTAAAATGAGACCTTTTCATTTTCATCCAGTCAGTTAGCACTAAATTAACTCCTTGGAACAGGCTCAGAGTCATTCGTTTGAGTAAATACCCCAGTTATTTATCGAATATACAGCATTGCTGCCTGTCTTGGGGCTGGGACCGAGGGGCTCCTGTCCTTATCCCAGCTCCGACACCGGTCAGTCCGGGTGCTTGAAAACTTCACAGACATTTGTTTTGCTCTTGATCGCGGTGCAGCCATGAGCTGATTCCCAATGACGGGTTGAAGTCATGGGCTAGGCTGCAAGCAGGACTCCTGATCCACTGCTCTGGCAGTAGCCCAAGAGCAGGAATTGTCCCACGTTGGCTCAGGTGCTCGGGGACGTGGATAGGAGCCGCATCCCAGTGCACAGCTGGGGATGCTCAGCTGGTCGGCTCCTTGGAGGAGGGCTTGGACCAGTTGGACTGGCTCTGTTCTCCTTGGTCATCTCACCTCAGAGTACCTTTTCTAAATCATTATTTACCTTTTTCCCAACCTTTTTGATTCCTAACCATCATGGGTCTTCTAAACCTCCGGCCAAGAACTGGTCAGGGTACATCAGGATCTCCATCTCCTCCTCTTGGAATGGAAAGGTGCCAGCAGGTGTGGGAGGGGTTTGCTGTGGGGTTCACTGTGCGTGTCTGTTTGGAAGAAGCATTCAGACTAGTGCTGGAGTCCCAGAAGGGCCATCACTCAGATAAAGACCCTCAAAGAGCTTCAGCTCATCCTTCAATAGGGCAATTTTGTGGAGCGTCTGGTATGTTACAGCCTCCTCTTCATCCTCAGAGAGGCTAGGCTTCCTCCTTTACTCCTCTTCGTCCCTCCTCTGCTGCCAGACCAGCGGGGAGCATGAACGGTCAGCAGACGCCTGTCCTGGAGCCTGCCACAAAACATGGTGGAAATTGAAGTGCTGCCTGCAGGGAGTTCCCTGGAGGACTCAAGTATCTTATCAGCACACGCTGTTCAGATGTCCAGTCCCATGATGGAGCAGGAGGGAGAGGTGAGCTTCTTTCCCTGCATCCCTGAGAAGACAGTGGAAGTGCCTCCAGAGATGCCCTGGCATCCTGCCCGCAGCCTGGGAAGCACGGACTCAGCCAGGTTCAGGGAAACACCTTCCTTCTCCTGGACCTAAAGAAAGAGCCTTGTTTGCAGCCCTGTATTCAGCTTGCCAAACACAAAAGCCAAACAAAAATAAACGAATCAATGAATCAAATCCTGACTGTCCGGAACCGAGCTGCAAGGAGACACACTCATTCTGCTCTTCTGGGAGATCAAATTCACTACACAGATCAAAGAAAGAAAAGGAAAAGCTCTTCAAAAGTCAGGAAACAAAATCGCCTTGGCCTTCCTTTAAAGAAGGAAAGTTACTGGACCGCAGCCTAAAAGAACCAGAGGAGAAAGCATCAAAGGGAAGCTCTTAGTCACATGTGGCTCTGGGAAAGGTGAGGTCTGCCAGGTACTAGATGTCCAGTTTGAACGGACAAACTTCAGCTCCCAAAGAGCCGTCTCTTATGCTGCCTTAATCCCCTTCCCCTAGGAAAAAAAAGAGATTAGAGTAAGGGAAAAAAGAAACTAAAAGGCTCGCCAGGTTTATTCATAAATTCTTTACAGTCCTGCAGAAAATGGGGGGCTGTTGCCTTTCTTATTTCTTCTCGTTGATGCCCATTTTGGCTATAGCCTAAAACAAAGATGGTGAGGGTAGCCAGATCGGTCTCTCCTTAGGAGGGTGGAAAAGGCATCCAGCCTCATCTGAGGATGGCGTGTTGGGTGGGCGTTGCAGGCTGAGCAGTGGGAAGATGTGCCGACTACAGATAAGGCACAAAGTTTGGAGCTTAAACTGAAGCCTTTCTGTCAGCTGTTATTTTCTAGCATGGGGGTGACAAAGCAGTGCAATAGGCTGTCAGGGAGTGGGGAGCACTGAGAGGTTTCAGGAGCAAATTAAGCAGAATTATTTCAGGAATATGTTAAATGTAGCTGTTTCCGCTTTTGGATAGAAAGAAGCAGATAACGCCTCGTTCACCCTTGCAGTTCTGCATGATTTTGGGATTCTCCAGGTATCAGGTTCCCACTGTTGTGCAGACACAAGGTGTGGAGCATTGGGTGCTCTCCTACAAATACCCTCCAGTTTCTGTGGGAGCTCAGTACTGAGGGGTAACCTGTTGGGTGGGGAGATGCTTTAATAAACAAGTGGCGCAGCAGATTAAAGCATGGGATCAGCAGGTGGCAGCTAAAAAAAATGTAAGTTTATTGGCATATAGTCAACTGGAAGAAGGAAGAAAGCAGTTTCCCCCCTAGAAGAAAAGGAAAGAAGATGCAAAGGGGAAAGGTGTGAACAAATTGTGCGGGGAGCAGAAGTGGGGAGCCCAGCTAGAGAGAGACCTTCTACCTTTCAAGTCTAGGGCTGCAGGAGTACGGTGACCCCAGCCGCCTAGTGGGATCACCTGTCCAGGGGACTCACAAAATCAAAGCTGTGGTGTGCGGCTGCCCGAGGAGGACCACCCGTTCCTAGGCACCCAGGTCTCAGTGGAAAGGACGGCAGTGCTCCGTGTGGCAGGATGCTGAAGCCTTTTATCTCTGTTTTCTCAGTCTGGCTGAGTCAGGGCTATTTCGATGCCTAACTGGGATTTTGTGTAGTTTGTTTTAGTTTAGTATGACATTGTTTAGTGTTTAAAGGTTACCTGGGTTACAAATTTTACTGTTGTATTGATTGACTGTTTTTTTTTTCTGTCTTGTTGCTGAAGATGAGAAAGAATTGGGAAAAATGTTCCCTATTCCCCCACCAAACTGCAGTGCTCCTCCTTTACAGATGGCTGGCAGTTTCCTTCCAGCATTTGCCTCTGCTACCATCTCGCTACGTGCAAACACGCGCAAAAGGCAGGGGCTTCTCCCAGTGTTGCATGATATGCTTGAAACCTACCTTGCACATTGCTTTATATTTCTGCTGGTGCAACTTCTGCATCTGGATATGTGCAGCAAGGTTTTTAAAAAGCCAGCAATAAGCAGGGTGATTCTTTTGAGCAAGGTGTTTGCGTGGGGAAAGCAGGTCAGAGACCACCGGAGGATGCTCTCCTTTAGCGTAGCCTCAGTATAGCCCTGTCAGCGCTACTTCTGCTGTAGAGCGCAGAGGTGGGAGCAAAAGTGTTAGTAGACAGACTATGCACGTTCATCCACTGGAAGGTGGTGTGCTTTGGGAGACTGCAACACACTGAACCTGCGACAGCAGCAGTTGCAGATTTGGTCCTTTTCTACTCTTTGAATGAGGGAAGGGTCCCTCGCTGCCTCAGGTACTTCCCAGCTGCACTGGACAGGTGTGATCCTCCCAAGGAGGAGGCGTTGGCCCCACAAAGCTTGGCTGGGATGCTGCTGACATATCTCTGCTGGCCCCTTTGCTGTGTTTATTGATATCTGCATTGCTTCATTTTAGTGTTTTAGCAATTGTGGTCATAAACAGCACCATAACAGCGCCCCGCCGGCACCTCTATGCCTGCGCTGTAAGATGCTGCTTAAGTACCTGTGCTGCAGAGCATCTCCAGATGGGAGCTGGTTTGAGGGTGCAGTTGCACCCCAGCACGTGGTTCGTCTGGAGGTGGTGGTCTGAGGAGGCAGGTGGGCAGCAGGCATGAAGTTCTGCCTCTCGTCTTTCGCTCTATCTGCAGAGCGCTGGAAAGCACAAATTCTGTTGAGATTAAGTTATAATTTAAGGCAGTGAACATGTGCTCTGCTGGCGGCTATAAAGATTCAAATCATAAAGTTTTACAGTGGAACGGTTTCTGTAAAAGCATCGTTAGAAAGGGGGAATTGTGCCTTTAATTCTTACGACTTATGGGGCTGCCTGGTTTNNCTTTTTTTTTTTTTTTCAGGCCTTTCTTCCCCAGGGCACTGCTGTTTCGGTGCCTTGAGAGGGACTGGAGATGTTGCAGAGTCTTCTGTGTTCACCCCATCCACGGGCGAGTTTTGGGACACCTAACGTGCACAGAGCTTTGGGCTTTTCGATTAGCAGGCAGAAAGATGATCTGGTGTGTGCTGTGTAGTAATGGTATGGAGTCTGGGGAAATCCAGGCTGAGATACAAGTATGATGTGCATTCTATAAGCGCCTAGCCAAACCGCCAGTGTAGGATTAGGGTTGGGTTGGTCATCCTGAGGTCTATTAGGCCATTGCATATTCTTCCAAAACATGGATTAGTTTCCACATTCTTTCAGCCTTTGAAAGCAAGTTAGGCTTAGTCACGTCCCATAACACTGGTTGGTGTCCAAAAGGAAGCACCACCACACGTTGCTTCAAGTTTTTGCGCTGTGCAGGGTGGTGTTCTCCATCTAGAATGTCTTTGCTCTGGTTGCACTTGGCATGGAGATGCGATTGCTTTCAGCAAGCGAGGGCTCCCGGGTCTGGGCTTCGCAAGCGGTCTGACACAGATGGTGAAAATCTGTAGCTGCCACGTGAAAGGCGAACGAATTAAAACATAATATGAATAATACAGTCAATACAGCAGCCATGAGTTGTTTATTTTTATGTTAAATTCAATGCATTTTTGTCACCCTCATATTTTGAGTGATCAATAGGCCAAAGATTTTCATATTAACAATGCTCGGCTGCATTGTAGAAGCAGAGGGAAGTGGGAGGTTTTGGCAGCTAGATAGATGCGTAAGGTTTTTGTCACCTCTCTGGGACACGTGGAGAGCAGTTTGAGATTATGAATAAGCATCATAGATACATACATTTGCTGAGAGATCAGCAGTGAAATTGTTAACGGTATTCCCAGTTCAGTGGTTATCTCCAGCTCCCAGAATTAGCACCCCACTGGGGTGCGTCGACTACAGCAGATCTCGCTGTGCAGTTATAGCAAGACCTTTACGGGGGGAGGAACACACTGCTGGTGTGATTACACTTGGTTCATCTTTCAGTTTTATTTATAAATTAAAGCACAGGAATTTATTCTTCATGAAAATTATTAAAATAGGCAGTGCAGGTGGAGTGTGTGTAATAAGTAGGGCTTTGACCCTGGGTGGAGGGCTGTGTTCTGCTGAGCTTTGCAGCTGGATGGCTGTTGCAAGGCTTGCCTGCGTGAAACCAAGAGGGGAATTTAGCTCAGCTGTAAGTCAGCTGGGTTTGAAACGGGGGAGTTTTATTGTCCCAAGTCTTGGGATTTTATGTGATACTGGCAAAGAGGTCGAATGGGGCATGGGGAGATAGGCGGTTCCCAGCCTTCATCTGCAAAATGGAGGAGCAGACGGTTAGCTGAGGTGCTGCTGGTATCTTATGGATGGAAAGAAGGCATTTAATCTGTTCCACTGTGCGGTGGAAGTGACTTCCCAGCCAGCCTCGGCTGGCAGCTGGCGGCTGGCAATATTGCCTCTAAAGCTGAGTGTCATGGGATTAGATTGAGTCCTGTGGCATTATGGCCAAGTCTTGCTCTGCTTTTGAATCCTCCCTTTGCCGAGCCCATAGATCAGCTCGGCTCAGGCTGTGCGGTGGCAGTAACCCGGCATTATTGAACCTGTCCTCCTCGCTCTCCCAGGCAGTCACACGTGCGTCTGGCCAGATTTGCAGGACTCAGCAACGGACAGCCCGGGCCCCACTTACTCAGAGGAGCAGATCAATAACAGAGGCGGGTGATAGATGAGGAGAGTTAGGGATGGATAATCTGCTGAATTTACATGACCCAGGGTGGTCCAGGGAAGGCTGCGGCTTTGCTGGGAGACTTTCAATAGGAGACAGAAGTTGCCTTAGTTTCCAGCTGCTGACTGCATTTTAAAAAACATTGCAGGGTCTGTTTGGGTGGGTGGAGGAAACTGCCAATTGTGAGCAGAAAATAAAAAGCGGTATGTCCGCTGCCTGCCTTCGGGGCTGCATCCCCCCGGCCCCGCTCGGCGCTGCGGGAAAGGGAGCGTGCGGTGCCATCCACCCATTTGACCGTGCCAGCAGGCTCCATCCTACCGTGGAGTTTCAGGGAAGAAGGTAGTACTGGCAGGATGGGCAGGATATGCTTTGATATATTCTATAGATACGTATTCAGTATAGGTATTAAATTGGCCACGATGGTAAGAGCTTGATAAGAGGCAGAGGGTTTCAGTCCAAAAGCTCTGTATTTCCAGGGCCAGGTTAGCAAACACAACATAAAACCAAGAACCAGCAGGTAGAAACAAGAAGCAAAAAGCTGTGCTTTTAAATAATAATAATAATAAAATACCCAGCTTTCCAGTCCCATTGATACTGGAGAGTAGAGTTTTAGGGCTTAATCCTATAAGATGTTGCTAAATGCCTTCTGCCATGAGAACAGAGCATATGCCAGCGGCCTTTCGGGGAGGAAACTTCCCTTGAATTGAGGCTGCCCTGTAACTGTTTACAGTGGTGTCTTCCTTTTGTCTTTTTTCGTTTGATCTTTCACAGAAGCATCTGGTCTGGCCTTTGCTGGAGACACCACACTGGGCTGGAAGGACCACAGGTCACTTCTTCTGCCCACAAGTGACAGCTCTGGTGCCCATAAAACTATAACCTTCCTGCTGGCTGGAGCGCGCTGCTGACAGCCTGGCGTGCTTTGATTTAAGTGGTTTAGCTTTTTCTATAACGTGTCAATGTCATTTGGTCTTCGATTTGGTTTTTGGTAAGAAACAATGTTTACAAAACCTCAAAAGAAAAAAAAAACACAAACAGTAATTTGAAATAAATATGTACACCAATCCCTTAAAACCCAACCTTCCTCCTTCCCTTTCATCCATTCATCCTGGAGCTCAGGCCTTTCAGTATTCAGCTTTTGCCCAAAACTCTGAAAGATAAGGCACTGCAGGGCGGCTGGAAGCAAAAGTGGGGACAAGAAAGCTGTTTTCAATATGCAGACTGATCAAAGTGCCCAAATTCCTGATAGTAGAAAATGGATTTTCATGGTTCTTCCCCATGCAACAATCACAGAAGTTTCTAAAAAAAAAAATAGAGAGATATTATTTTTTAAAAAAATACATACGATTTTAATCGAAGTATGCTTCTTTATTATTTTACTGAATTAGACCCCAGTCCTACAGTTAGATTGATTTTGGATGCAGCTGACTGAGAATCATCTTACTCCCTCTGATTCCAGGAGGCCCTTTCTGTCTGCAGAGTCTTTTTCTCTGTATATGTAGCTGCAGTGTTGCTGTCTTGGCATGAAATGGTCCTTTTTTGCATGAAGATGCATGTCCACAGGTAGAGCAAGAGTTGTGGGGTCTGGGATCTTCTGGGCAGAGCGGTACTGGAAACTCAGCAGGACACTGTGGACTGCCTTGTGCAGGAGTGCATGGGGCTGATGTAGATGTGAAATCATTCATCAGTGTTGTTTGTGTTTGTTATTTTGCTGGATATTGTAAGTAATCAGCGGTAGACCATGGCTAAGGAAGGGTGGTTTTCATGCCAAAGATTATACACTGCCAGGAGGGGCATCAGGGAGTCTTCACACCCAGCAAAAATTGCTTTTCCAATGCAAAAAGACCTTAAAGGGGCTGATTTTAAAGGCTTGTCCCCTTCCCTCCTTCCTCACCCCACTACATAGTAATAAATATGAGTAAATGGCTCGGGGTTTGGGCCTAGGGCAGGCTGTCCTCCTGGGAAGGAACACACGGGAGGCAGGATGGCTTCGCGCAGGACGCAGGCTACCAGGTGCTGTGGTGCTGTGCTTGTGCTGACAGGCTGCAAGGATGGGAAGCTCTCGGCTGGAGGTGCCCTGCAGCTCTGTAAATCGTCTGTTTGGGTAGTTGTGCTGGGCGCCGCAGCATCCCCAGTGAGGCCACAGTCAGTGATTGGAAGGAGCATCCTGGAGGGGGAAAACGAACTGTGCAAGTGTAAGGGAGTTCACAGGAGAGCAGTGGTACCCAGGGGTGCTCATACAATGGTCTTGGTAAAACATGTGCCCTCCAAACAGAGCAGTT
The DNA here is from genome assembly GCA_013398815.1 of Ibidorhyncha struthersii. Lineage (NCBI taxonomy): Eukaryota > Metazoa > Chordata > Aves > Charadriiformes > Charadriidae > Ibidorhyncha > Ibidorhyncha struthersii. The sequence goes on along the minus strand of VZSZ01005419.1, from coordinate 236,898 downwards.
GTATTGTTGTAGGGTCTCTCTAGGCAAGGTCTATATGTGAATTCTCTTCAGCACCTTTGGTTGCCCCTCCCGTCCTCCAAGGAATAAGAAGGACCAGTGCTACGAGCCCAGCATGGATGCGTAAGCCCATAGCAGTGAGCGTGGGCACAGGGAGCAAGGGTAGCCCTACAGCGGCAGATGTGCTCGTGCCGCAGCAAACCCATGTTGCATTGGTGCTGGGGGCAGTGCTCCTCTAAGAAACCAGTGGGAAGGCTGTTTTCCTGCATGGAGAAAGATGCAATGGACTCAAATTGCCATCTTAAAAAGCAAGGCCCCCGTCAGGCAGGTGTGGAATAATGAGGTCAAGTGGAAGGAGCCCAGAAGAAAGCTTGTGGGATGATCAGCATGGAGCAGAGGTGCTTTCTGACCCCCCTGAGGCAGCGGGGCACAGTGCCGCAGGGTTTGCTGTGACCCAGGCTCGGCTTCAAGGAGGAATGGGCTGTTCTGCTGGACAACAAGCTGTTGCATTTAAAGCAGAGAAGTTTTGGAAAGGCGAAACTGTATTTCGAACAATTTGGCGTAGCGGTGAAGGAGAGACACTCTCGCACACCTGCCTGTTGTCTGTGTGTGTAATGTACATATCCGTTGGCATACCCGTATCCAAACACAGCACGCGTGTCTTCCGTAAAATCGCAGGCACGCACGTATCCGGACACGCGCGCACGCACCCCGACTGGAGCCTTTGCACATTTGTGTTTATTGAATGGGCTTAATACAGGGCAAAGTTCCCTTTGCTTTCTACTTCCTGACGTTTCAGGGAGAAAAATGTCCTGCTGTAGCCTCAGGAAAATAACTGAGCGAATAACTTAAAGGGGGGAAAAAAAATAATATCCAGGATTGCTCCAGTTAAGGAATTAGCCTGCCCAGCCTCGGCAATAAAGCTCCTCTGCCTCTCTCCCTGTCAGTCCTGTGGCACCCTCCCTGCTCTGCGTTTTAATTCTAGTCTCTAATCTCAGCCGCTCCTGTGATAAATTAATTGTAATGATAGAGGCCCCAGTTACGAGGTCTGCACCGTTTGCTTGTAATCTGAGCGACAGGTTTAGGGCCTGCTTTATTTAAGATGCGAGGGTAATTACATGGGAGTTAGCATATGCAGGCAGGGAGATATGATTCATTCTCCCAGCGACGGCCATGACACAGCTGTTTGTCGGATAAAATAGAGGAACCGTGTTGTTACAAAATGTTCCCCTTATTATACCTCATTAAAAACAAGGCTGCGATAAGTCAGACCTGGCAATGAATAAAATGTATTGCCCCCTGTAAAAGCTGATAGGAGAGAAAGAGGGGCTTCCAAGCAGCCTCAGGTCATTTATTTATTTTTTGTTCTCTTTCACGCTCCCTCTTCTTTCTTTCGCTCTGCTTTTCTGCCTCGCACTGGCTGCTGGTGCAAAGAAAAGGAATGTTTTCTCTTGCTTTCTTTTCTTTCTTTTCTTCTTTCTTCCTTTCTTTGAACCTGCCTGTGCCCTCCCCTTCTGGGAGCAATGGCAGATAAGGCAGAGTCGGGCCAACGGCAATTAGCAAAGCCTTTTGCAGGGAACAAAAGAGGAGATTTGTTCCCATCGGCCTAACACGAGTTGTGGCTCTTCACCTTGCCTGAATGCAACAGGCTGAGAGAGATGGGGAAGCTCCCAGCTCCCTCTCCAGCCCACAGGGTCGGGGGCTTCCCAGGCAGGTTATTTAAAAAAAAATATCAAAATTATATGAAAGCGTTCCTTCCCGGAGAGAAAAAAATATTTTCTTTTTCTTTCCCTTTCTTTTTAAATAACCTGAGAAGCGTAAGGTGATTCTCTCCCCTTTTTCATCTGCAGGAAAACAGCGGAAGTTTAAACAACAAAAGCCAAAAGTGGGGGAGAAGGCTACAAATGACTTCTGAGAGCCCCATCAGGGCGCGATGTATAGGAAGGGTCTCTCTGAACTGGCGTGCCGGAGCAGATGCATAAATCCGTCTCCTCTGAGAGTGCTCGGGCACGGGAGTTCAAAGGATGGCTTTCACTCTTTCCCCGGCGTTTTTTTCTGTGCGCGCACTTTAAGCTGTCAGACTTTGTGGGTTGCAAGGATTCCTGCTTATTTATTTATTATTTTGGCTCCCTGAGCCTACAATGTTAACTTCTGGGTTTTTTTTTGTTTTTTGTTTTTTTTTTTTTTTTTTTTTTTTTTTTTTTTTTTATTGCAGGGAAGATAGAGTCATTTTAAAGTAGTAGGAGCAGTGAGAGGTCTTACCCGCTCTGGAGGGCTGTCATTTGGGTGAGAGGCACCAACCGACTTGAGCAAAGCTCGAGGCGGGCAGCTGTGGCCTTTTGGAGCTGTTTGTATGGGCTGCATTAAACCAAATGACGTGTGTCTTGGTTTTTCTAACAAATTTTTTTTTTTTTGAACTCAGATCAATACGTTCAGCTGCCTCTTCTCAGACCATTTGCTTCTCTCTTGCGTATGTTGCTCTTTTCTTCCCACAATAGCTGAGATGAATGAATAAGACTGATTGATAGATTGGCTGGTTTATTTTTAACTTAAGCTATTGAGGGAGATTTATAAAAGCATCATAATTTCTCTCTGAATGGATATTTAAGTTATAAACACTGTAACATTTGCCTAACGAGATATTGAGCTGCGTTCGATTTAAAAATAAGATTCAATATCTTAGAAATAACTTTTTGAAGTACCAGACACAGCAAATTAGTCACTTTTTAGGTTTGTTCCCTTGGGAATAGGTCCTGGTTTTAAAAATGCATACCTGGTTTGCATCCAAAACACCAGATTTTCAGAAGGGTAGGTCATAGCTGGCCTGGGTTATTGGCCTCCGCGCTGTACCCAGGTCCTGTGCTGCCTCGTGGCTTGTGGTGGGTGTTAGCAGTGGGCTCAGGAGTGACGCTGACAGCAGAAGGCATTGCGGTACCATGGGCTATCACCATGCTGTTAAACCAATTAGGGACTTACGATGATAAGAGCCAATGTCCTGAGCAAAGAAGATCAGATCCCTCTGTTGGTGTCCCATTGCTGCTCATGGCTTTTCCCATGTCAGCCAGAAGAGTTATAAGTACTGCCAGGTCTTGCCTCTGTATTTTAGTGGAAAAAGTGAGTTCTGAGTTAGGGGCAGTATCAGCTCATGGCAATAACGGTAGTACCGGTGGTGTGGACCTGCTGGGCTTTACAAGCCTGTTTTAGCTGTGGGGGAGAACAGTGCTGTGCACTTGCAAAGAGCCTGTCCTGTCCACATCTCCTTGCTCCGAGGACATGGGGTGTGAGGATGAGGATGAGGCCTTGCAAGACAAAATGTCCCAGGCAGATGTACCCTCATGCAAGAGTCTACAGCATTGCCATGGATGGCAACAGTGCTGCAAATTTCAGGATAAGACTAGTACATTTTGAAGGCTGACGTTGGAAGGCTGGGGAGAAGTCGAGGGCAGTGTAGGCAGCCCTTGGACAGTTTTTCCCGAATCTCCGGGTTGATCACACTTTCCCAGACTGGCTTGCTTGTCCCCTCACCTCCTCTTCCCACTTCTGTATTGATCCTCCGCACCAGTTCTCCTTTCTGAGTAGATCTTGTTTACAGAGATGTAATGAAGTGTCTTATTTCCAAATAAAATCCCAAACACCAGGAGTAATGGTTCGCAGATTCAACCACTCCCACACTGGTAATTTACTAAAATTAAAACTTAATTAACCCAGGCTCACTCAAAGGTTTTGCATAATTTAGTAGTCTGTCTTGGATAGCCAAGGAGCTGCACAGGCAGGCAGCTGAGTCAGGAGCGGGTCTGTCTTCCAGCTCTGGAGTCGGGGCTATTACTTGGCACTTTGTACACCTACTTCTTTTGCAAGATCTCAGAGCAGCTTAAAGGAGTGAGCTGGAATCACTGCCTCCCCTTTACTGATGAAGAAAGCGAGGTCCCAAGATAAGCATCAACTGTCCAGGCTGGTGCTGTGAGTAGTAGTAGAGGAGAACCTGATGTCTGCACTCCCTCATCCCTATTTATGCATCACATCAGCCATTCTCAAGATTTTTTTTAAAATGGATTCTCACACAGCGGCAGCATCTGCACTAGGACATGTGTCTGCTGAGGGATGCAACTTGCATTTTAAGGCCACATCTTGGGGGAGTATGTCACCTTTGAGCACAGGACCACTTAGCGTCCCTTAGGAATGACAGCTTGGGAGTGTGTGCAGCCAGGTCATGGTGATGGTACCCATATGACTTGCTTCTATGGATTAGGGCTCCTTTCCAGGAGAGCACGGACCAGGGAGGAGAGCTGCTTCCAAAGATCTTACAGTCTAGGGAGGGAAGACAGGCAGCAGGAGCTGTATCAAAGGGAAAATGGAAAGGCTCGAAGTGTCATAGTGGAGAAGCAGCAGAGGTGCTGGGGACCGTGCTGGAGCAAAGACCAATTCGATGGGCTGCTGTAAGTGTGTTTTAGGCTGTACCATCTCCCCTTCCCAAGACATGCCCTGTGAGAGCCTGCTGTTGGACTGGGATGAAACCTTTGTACCCACAGCTACTTGCTCTTCTTTCTTTATTCCCTAAAGGGAAGGAACAAGTTTTATGACTGGATACTCTGCTTCGTCTGAGAAAGCTTTGGAGAGGCTCGCCGAGCCTTCTTTCTGCTCCTGTGAAATGGCATTGGTAGAAACACCGCTGTGGGAGGTTATCCCAGAAAAGCTGGTGGGTAACGTCTGGAAACTGTGGCTTAGTCAGTGCAGTTTTGTTCTTCTACTGAGTGCAGGTACCCAACTGCATCAGACACACCTGAGCAGCCCTGCGGAGCGGTTTGGGTATAAAAGCCTATCTATGTTGTCCCCCTGGCCACGTGGGGACAGCTGATGGGGACTGCCCAGGTGGGTCAGCACCATGAGGCTTTGAAGCCCAACAGTGCTGTAGGAGTGTTGTTGCCCTTCTAAAAGCCTTTGAGAGTTGCTGCCTTGGCTGCAAGGGATGGATGAGCTAGTGGGGTAGGCTTCCTACACAAGCAGGCACAAGTGGAGCTTACAGAGAAGACATCTCTTCTCTGCGAGGGGAATACGGAACTAGGGAGGGAAACAGAAAGTGAGCGTTTAGCTGAAGATGTGTAGAGGGGAGTTTGCCTCAAAGGGAGGACCCTGAAATGTCTCCCTCCAAGGGAAGGGAGCTGCAGGACTCAATGTCTGGACCATCAGCACTGAACGGGACACCCAGAATGGGTAGGGAGGGGAGGGACACCAGCTAGTTGTGAGGTTAAGGATCACCCAGAAGATGCTGGCTCAAGAGAAGGGGGGACAGCAACAAAAGCCGGTGGTGGTGGGTTTAAAACCAAAGGGCAGCCCTCCCCTCCCCCTCACCCCATAGAAATCCACGGGGGGCTGGAGAGGCAGGTGAGTAAATCACAACGCTCGGCTCCATCACCGCCGGGCTCCTCTTTGTGCCCCGCACAAAGGCTGGGAGTTTTTTTTTTTTGGTGCGTGCGGGTGTGTTTGGGCGCTCGGGGCCCCCCCGGCCGAGGGCGAGTAGCGGCCGGGAGCGGGGAGCAGGGCCCCCGCAGGGCTGGGTGCCCCTTGTCGCTGGCCCGAACCCGCCCCGGCCAGACAATGCGGAGGGTGGGCTGGGGGAGGCTTTTGTCTCCCTGTTTTATACACTCTCTTTTCAAGGTGGGGAGGAGGGAAAGGGGCTGAAAAAGTTTTTGAATTTCAATCAGGTTTGGCTTTGAAAGCCTTTGGCTTTTGTTGCGGGGAGAGGAGGGGAGGTTTACATTTCAGCTGAGCCTGGTG
>VZSZ01005419.1:210527-231086 GCA_013398815.1 Ibidorhyncha struthersii | reverse complement strand
TCCCAGAGCCTGCTTATTTGGCTGGCACATGGAGAGGGTGTCACGGGGCGACGATGGGGACGGTCCGGCGGCTGCTTTCTCAGTAGCTCCAAGATGGGCATGTCCATCTGAAGTGCCGGGTGTGAAACACAAGCCTGCCTGAATGGCTTGTCCCCGGTAAGCGCCGGCCACCCCCCGCCTAGCTTGTCCCCCCCACCTCGGTGGCAGCTTTGACTTGCGTAAGCTGGTGAAGAATGGACCCACCCATGCCTAGAAATCCGCCTCCTCCCTCCCTTCCCACCCCTTCTCCCCTTTTCTGCGGGGTGTAATGGAGCAGATCTTCCAGGGAGCAGCTGCCTCTGCCCCCGTGCCTGCCTGCCCTGCGCTGCGCTTTGTCACCTCAGAGTGAAAGGGGGGCATGGGGTGCCTGGTGCCCCCCCAGGATGCAGACCTCACATCCGCTCTTCCCATACAGTGCCATGGCTGCCACCATGGCGCAGGCATTGTAAAGGCTTGTTCGGCCAGACGCTGCAGCACCCCTCGATTGGGTGCTGTGCACTTTCCAACCTCGCAGCACCGTGACAGAGTGAGGCCAGCACATGGAGACCTCCGTGAGCAGGTTCACCTCCCTCTGCACCCTGCTCACCCCCTTCCCAGCACACGGGCAACAGGGGATTACCCTCTCTGCATGCCCAGCCTTGGTCAAGGAGAGCTCTGAGGGAGAGAAGCATCACTCATTCCAGCTTGTCATCATCTCTGGTAACATGTCCTTCTCACACGTGGCGATGCTGCATTGCTCTTGTCCCCCGCCTGCCAGTGGTGGGGAGGACCTGTACCAGCTTCCATGGATGTATCAGATGGTGCAGATGGCCCTTCCTCTTTTGTCTGTGGCCGCATTTGACTCTCCTATTCAGCTGCAGAAGAGCTTATTTTCTTTTGTTTTGAGTAGACTTAAGGAAAACACAAACTCGCACTTCCAAGAGCAGATCTCAGCTCTCCTAACACAGGCTGTTCAGATGTGCACCTCTGATATTAAAAGTCAAACACTGCCCTCTTCTCCTGGCTGCTGCAGTTCTTTGTAGGACAAACTTGGAGTAAAAAACATGGAAGAGCTCATAGAAAGAGAAGGAATATGCTTTCACATGATTATTTCCCATTTTTGAGGCAAATCCTGAATTCTAGATCATATGTACTAATTCTCAGGCCATAGAAAGATCATGGTTTAAAGAAAATAAAACCAACAGCCTTTGGGTTTTGATAAGAAATATTTTATGTCCCGGAGGTGTGTGTGATGCCAGACCAGTGGGCACTTGGCAGTGAAATAAGTTCTTCTTCTTGTGCATCCTTCAGAAGCAGCAGAGCAAGGTGATGAGACGGTGTCAGGAGCAAGTCTTAGCTCTTACAAGTGGAGATGTCTCCTGTTCTACAAATATAAAGAACCCATCTCTGTTCCTCAAGTCAGAAGATCCAGAACTTCAGTCCTGTCCCAGGGGCAACACCTTTTCCCAAGCCTTATTTCAGTATAATTTGGGAGGAATTTCCACAACACAAAGAATTATTTGAAACTAGTCTCATTTAATCCTGATTTTTTTCTTCTAAAGTTGAGTCTGTTAACAAATTTGGGCAGCCAAATGAAACCACAGCAGAGAAGAGCCCAGGAGAGCTCACCAGCAGCATGCCAGCAGCTGTGCGAGGGTACAGTCTGTGTGGGGCAAGGTGTGCTTCTATCTTTCCAAATTGCATTTGCACATTTCTGAGAATATTTTAGCTTTTCCCTGAACAGTACTTGGTAAAAACGCACGTTATAAATCACATTTCTTAGAGTAATCTTGTCATATGCCCTTTCTACCTGGTGTGGAGTTTTCTTCATCTTTAAAACAGTATCAAAATTCATATTGATTGCTTTGAGAGCTATAAAGCTGCTTCTCAGAGTCACTGTGCAGAAGGACATGATCAAATTTTTCCTACTTTCAGTCTCTGATATAAGCCCAGCACATTCAGCTGGTGTATGGCGTGGAGGTGTCCATCTTCACCCTGTCCATACTGAGCTGTAAGGGTCCATTTTAGAAATCAGTCAGAAGAAGGCATTGGTGGACAAGGAAGACTCACCATCCCTTTCAGGAACGTCACCGTAACCCAAGGGTATGCCTGCAAAAAAAGCAGTCTACTCCTACATGGGGCAGGCATGGCCGGCAGCTGCAGGCGCTTTGTATCCCACATTGTGAGGAACTTTGGAAATGACCCAAGGTTCTGGGGAAGATGGCGTACAGTGTCCTGCTTTCCATCTGTGTGTCCGTCACCACTTGTAGAACCACAAGGTGGAGGGTAGGAGCTGCTGTACCACTGCGGAGTAAGTCCCCTGAGGTGTTGACACAAGGCTAGTGTGGCTCTTGAGGGGTGAAGGAGGTGCCTACACCATCCCAAGGTGCTGAGGGTGGTCAGGGTGTCATGGCTAAACCCACTTGCACCCAGAGCGTGCCCTAGTATTGCTCGGAAAAGGGAGATTGTCAAGAGAGGGAGGGGTTCAACAGGTTTGGCGGAGAGCAGCTAGATGTTGAAAACAGAGATGTTGAGATGTTCGTGTATGAAATTAAGTCAGCAGAGCTTTGAGGGCAGATGTTGGCTCCTCGTGGGGCTGTGCGGACGCGGTGGCAAGAGGTGGAGGTCAAGGAGGATATATTTCCTTTGTTTGTACATTAACCTGAATCACGGCCGTGGGAACTCCTGCCCTGATCTGTATTTATGTTCATATTTGATTTTTATCTATTTACCTCTCAATTTAAGAGAGATGGCAGTGGATGTCTCTTTGTAGGGGACTCACTTCTCGGCCTCGGTTACGTCCTGAGAGCTTGCAGGAGCTCCTGGCTCCAGCAGCGTTACACTGGGATTTATGCCAGCACGGCGGAAGTCAGAATCTGGCCCTGTCACCCCTCCTTCTTCTTGCAGGAACCTTTTTGGTTTGTGGCTTGCCCGTGAGTCCCATGCAACTCCGTTTCACTTTTATCTTCTTTGAAAAAAAACCCCACAGTCTAATTTTTATTCCCTGACTGATCCCAGGGCCTGAGGTGCCACCCCAAAATAAAAATGCATCCTCCCTTCCCCAGGTCCCGCGAAGTTGTTTTCCTCTGCCTCCTGCAGTGCAGGTTAAGCCAGTGCCAGCTCTGGTCTCAGGAGATTCCCTGCAACCCCCACTTGCCTCGCTCCGTCGCCGGCAGCTTTTTCATTATTTATTTAATGTCTTGTACCGTAAATAATGGTGACTTTATGGTTATTAGGAACGGGTTAAGGTACATGCGGGCAGCACCAGGCTGCCTTCAAAAGGAACAGGCCCGGCATAAAATGTTGCGATAATTGCTTTACTGCTGAGTGCTTGGTCTTTATTTTGTGTCCGATTTGTCTCTTAAGCCAGCGTAACATTCTCCCCGCTGCAGGAGAATGCAGAGAGCAAATTGAAGGTCTGAGCGTGAACAATGCAACATGGTGCACTGCTGGGTTTTTCTTTTCTTTCCTCTTTCTTCGTTCCTCTCTCGACCTCCCTCCAGTCATCTCTGCTCCCCCTCCCCCTCCAGCCTCCTCTCCCTCTCGGCCGCTCCGGCTCTTCCACCTCTCGGCACCCTGTTTACGGCAGGTGAGATGGGAGGCGGGAAGCCAGCAGGTCATCTTCAAAAGCAAAGAAAAAAAATATAATGGCAGAAAGTACCTTCTTATATGAAGCCAAGCATGTCCTTCCGCCTGAAATCCCAAGCACATGTCCCAATCCAAGAATAATGATGGCTTTTCCATAGTGCTGACGATACCCACGCAGGCAGCAGCTAAGGATGCTCTGGGTTGCCTGCGCCTGCCGGCTATGGCACGGCAGCTGCCCGCACACCGCACCTACCGAGGAGAAGGCAGCAGGGAGTGGGTCGTGGAGGCACGTGTGCTTTTAAAACACAGCTCCCAAGGTGCCAGGGCCTGGGAAATGTTTGTGTCATCCCGCCATACACGATAATTACCTCGTTAGAAGTAATTAAACGTGGATTTGTGATCCTTCTAAGGTGGAGCTTCCCTTTTCCTCCTCTTAATCGTGAAAGGCAGCTGCGGTTGCAGTGCAGGCAATGGGAACATCCTGGAGCAGGGCGGCCATGGTGGGTGCATCAGTCATCCCAGGGCCCTGGTAGTTGACCTGGCTCTTTTCCCACCCGTACGCTCCTCCCTGGCGTGAAACCATCTGAATTGCTTTCTTCTGAGATTTATTTTTGGCGGAGGGCAGGAAGCCGAGTGACAACCCAGCTCCTGCATGGCATTGCAAATCTGCGCTAGGCTGCTCCTGTGACTTTGACAAATCTGCTCAGTTTTCTTGGACCTCAGTCATCCAGGCTGTGAAATGGCACTGTTGCTGTTGCCCCCAATGTGCCTAACTATGAGTCTCCGTTTAATAACTATCCAGAAAGTGCTATACCAGAAGGACGGAGATCCGCTATGGAGCCTCCTGTCTCTCCTCTGCCCAGAGGCAGTGGAAATGAAGGTTGCAGTTTCTCATCTAATCACTGGTTGTAGAAAAATTATTGCTTATTGACTGCCTTGTGGACTCCTGTGGAGTGCCTGGGTCTCCTTCATGTTGGAGAAACCTCCTCTAGTTGGAAAGTCAGAAGTTTCCTGGTCGTGCAGTGTGTGCTGGCGTGATGGGATGGGGTGATGGGGAGCTGGCCTCATGCAGAGCAGGTGAACAGCCCTTTCTCCATGCCTTGCTAGCAGGGTTGGGGCCAAGACAGTATTTGTTTTACTAAGAGGAAGCAGAGAAAGGGGGTTTGATTGTAAAGGAGTCCAAAGCTGTCTCCTGGATGCTTGGCCAGGAGTCTTCTAAGATGTTCAGAATTTCTCTCATTTGAGATCAAACCTTTATGGTTTGGCCTTTGTATATCTTATCTACCTGGTATGGAAAATGCAACCAAAAATGTCCCCCAGATGCACGTTCATCTTTGAAAAAGCTTTAGTTTGAATTTTCCTCAGGAGTTACGATTTGACTGTTACCCCAAGTGCAACAGCTACAGAGCTGAGAAAGTGGTATATGCAAAAATTCAAATTTTTGCTTTGTCCCCTCTTCCCACCTTAGGTAGAGACACGGTGCTTATCAGGAATTAAAAATGAAAGAGTTTTATCTTCCCTGGGCCTCTAGAAAAGAGCTTGATTAACAGAGCAAATTATTACACAAAAGAAGTTTTTTTTCTTTGCAAGGATCCAGGAGTTATTTCAATCAGAAAGTGCTAATCATCAGTTTAAGCTTAAGAATCAATGGGTTGTAGCCGTGGCAAAAGCCAAATCAATGCTGAAAATCTGACCCATGGATAGGTTTGGTCCCCTTTCTCACACTCCCCACCTGCCTCCCTTCCCCCTCCCCTTCTCTGGAGCAGCGACCGAGTAATTAATAAGGCATAAGGAGAAATATGAATGAATTGGGCTGAGCGAGAGAAGGACGAGCAGGAGGAAGGATTTGCTCTGTGTAACTGAACAGCTTTAATTAGCTGTTGCTTAGTCTCTTTGGTTTGGTTGCTTGTTAGGGTAATCCAGTTAAAGAGGCTGCCTTTCATCTCCGTTAGACTTTTCTCAGCAGAGAGAGATGGGTGAGCTGCACTGGAGCACGGGGTGGTGCGGGCGGGTGGGAGCCGAGGCCACCCCAAACCCCAAATGCGATTGTTCCTACAGGGCTGCCGCCTTTAAAAACAACTAAAACAACCCAACTCCGGTGCAGCCCTCTAGCTAGCCACGAAGTCAGCGGTAAAATGGCCAATGTGCTTCTCTGGGCTTAATGTGTCCTGTTTTCTGACCCCGAAACGTTTTCTTTATGAAAGGATCAAGTTGGGAGCATTGTCCCAGTGCCTTGAAAAGAGCTGCACAGAATGCTCTTTTGTGTTAAGTTGCCTTTTTTTTTTTTNNNNTTTTTAAGCCACTGCCTGCTGTGTTTTTTTCCTCCCCCTCCCTTCTGCACGATGGGGGGAGAGGCTGGGACGGACAGTGATACAGACAGAGACTGTCTTGATGAACCATCTGTGCCACAGTGTAATCCAGTGGAGCTGAAAAATTAAACAGCATTTTCAATTAACTTTCTCTCTCTGGCTCTTTTTTCTTCTTCTTCTTCTTGGGGAGAAGTTTTATTTTAACCCCTTGGAAGCCATTGGGATGGGGAGGCTCCCGGATGCTGGGGCACCGAGGGCAGGGCACGTGTGAAAAACACACACCTGAAATCAAGACAGTGTCCGTGAAGCCCAATGTCCTGTCTGGGGCAGGACGTGCTGGCTGACTTAGAGGATGGTTCAAGAAAGGCATGTCATTTTGGAATAAATGAGCCACAGGGGAACTTTTTCTCACTCAGTTGAAAGAGTATGTACTCCTTTAAAAAATGACAACAGCAGTTTTTCTTTACTCTTGTTGATATAACCTAGGATGTTTTCATCATCCTGTTTAAGTGGGTTTTTTCCTCTCAGCGCTATCTTGTGGCAAGGAGCCCCAGGGGTTAACTCTGCATTGTCTATAACTATTGCCTTTTTATCAATTGTAAGAGTCTTTTTGCCATTCATCTTCACTTCTTCATTTCATTTCCTTCTTCCTTTACCCAAGGAAAGGAGTAGTAAGTGTTACTTTATTAAAACTACTCCTAGTTTACTCCCTGGTTTGTATATGTCCTTTGTCACCATTTTTATTTGTCCTCTAGAAAAAAAGGTATTTTCATTCTCTCTGGGAAAAAGGTTGCTCCCGACCTCGGATGGTGGTTGTGGCTCACGTGAACGCTCCCGTTTGCAGGAGGGGTGTGGGGGCTGGCGTGGGACGCGGGGGCCCTGCCCCTGGCTGCTGATGCACGTGTGTGTCTCCCAGGTTATGGTTACCGTGGCTCTTTTGGGAAGAATCCTGCCTTTTTCCCATTGATGACTCCAGCTGTCCTAGGTGCTCACTTGGGAGCTCCTCTGCCAAAGGCATTTAGAAAGCCCCGAAAAGTTGCCGGCCAGTTGTTGAGCTGAGACACTCAGACAATCCCCAGGGAGAAGAGAGTATTTGCCTTTGCAGGGGGCTCCCTGTGTGGGGTGTGTTAAGTCGTGGCCACCTGAATACAGTTGTTAATTCTGGAACCGTTTCCAGTGATTTGCCTGCTACTGAAGCAGGGTTTTGCTCATCTGTAATCCTCACGGCCTTCCTACGGCCTCTCTGAGAAACATTATCAATGTTTTGCCCTCCAGTCCTCTGGCTTAGCGGTTGCAATAATCCTCATGCTATTTTGCTCTTATAAACTCCTTTTTCAACTGTAGGACTCCCAGTACTTCACAAGGGAGATGAACCTCGTTAGTACTTTATTTTGAAGGAGAAACGAATCATGAGGAAGCAAAGGGACTCACCAAAGGTACCAGGTGACCAGCGTCATGGCTGAGTCTGGTCCATGAGCTGGAAATGCAGGCTGCTCCCCATTTCTAGTGGAGTGGAGCTGCTGGTGTTGAGGAGGCTTTCCAGCCCTGTCATTCCCACGTTCCCTCGCTTGTGTCACCCCTGGGCCTGGGAACTTGAATTCTTGTAACCTATGTGCTGTGCACACACACAGGCAGAGGCAGCCAGGCTCTCGCTCCTCCAGCTCATCTCTTGCCTCCACCCTCAAGCAATTCAGCAACCTTCTTGAGCCCTCCCAGCTCCGCACCCTCCTCCTCCTCAGCCTTCCTACTAAGTTCTCTTCTCCCACACTTGCAGCACAGCAGCAGCAACTTCTCCCCAGCAGAAACCTCAGGGAAAGACCCATGAGGATGGCACCATGTTGGTTTCCCCGCCCAGTGCTCATACTGGGGGCACGGAGCTGGCAGAGGTGTGGGTGCAGAGCTGGAGCCCAGTCCTTGTCCTTGGCTGTTGAACACTCCAGGTCTCCATCCTCAGACGGGTCGGCTGGGGGCCGGGGAGGGAGGAACTTCGCTTCTCATCAGAGCAAATCCAGGCTGTCCCTGGACCCAGGCTGCGCTGTCCCGCTCTGCAGAAGCTGGGACAAGGGGGCAGTGAGCAACAGCAAAGCAATAGCTTCACCGCAGCCTTTGCATCTCCACTTCAGGACCCATTTCACGCAGCAGGCAAGGCAAAAGAAAAATANTGCCCCCCCCCCCCAGTGCCTCCAGTCCACTGACTTCTGCAGCCAGGAGGGGAGGTCACTGGGGCGTGCGGGTCCCTCCAAGCCCTCCATTGCAGCTCAAGCTTGTCACTTCCTGGGCTAGCAGACAAGCAGGGAGAGTTGCCGCTCGCAGCAGCATCGCGGTGCCCGCTTGCCCTGTGTTCGCCGTGCCCCCTCGCAGGGCTCCCTCCCCAGCCTGCAGTTCCCGGAGGAGAGCAGCCTCCCAGTTACCAGGGGTTGCTGCTGGCATGACAGGGGAGAAGAATACTCAGCAAATTGCTTTGCTGCACATCCTAAAGCAGCCCTTGATTTGATTTAAACAAAAACAAAAGGGGGCTTGGTGGAAAGCGGGGCGATTGGCGGGCGCAGGCCCTCTTCTGTGTCTTGCACACACAGGCTCGCATAAGTGACAGCTCAGTGGGCCGGTGTTGAGCGCTTTCATTGCACTGGCTCAGCCTTTCGCTCGGGAAAGCCAAAGTGTCTGTCACTGTGTGTCCCTCCCCGGCCCCCCCATGCCTTTTCTTTTGCTGTTCCCTTTCTTTCCCTCCCTCTCTTCTGCAGAGGAATGGGCGAGACCTTTGCATTCAAAGGGAGGATGGCTCTGTGAGGTCTCACTGAGGGTGGAAATCGCTTTAGCAGAGATGATGTTTCTTTGTTTAGGGGCAAATTGTGCCCCTTCTCTGTGGCTTCACAGTTGCCAGATGCTGTCATCTGCAGGGGGTCCCCAGAGAGGGGTGCGGGAGCCACGAGGGGAGAAGAAGGGTCTGGGAGGGGAGCTGCTGGGTTTAGCACTTTTCAATGGGAGGCAGGGATACAAATGGGAACAGAGAAAGGTTTGGAAGATTTGTAGTGGGTGTCTGGGGAACTGCATGTGAGCAAGGGCACAGGGAAGAAGTGCAGCTGGTTGGAAAGGATGTGTGCTCCTTCCTCACATCTCGGGGCCCTGAGCTCCATGCGATTGCTGAGCAGTGACTCTCCCTGGATGCTTTGGTCTGAGTTTCTGCTGCTATTTGATACTGCATCAGATTCCCACGCTGCTTCCACCTCCAGTCTTGACCAAAATGGAGCCCTAGGACTGAATTAACTGGCACCGATGGAGACAGCTTGGGTATTTCATTTCAGTGTCTCTAGTCATTCATTTTATTGGGGCTATTCTGACCATATCCAGCTTTGATAGCAGCTGGGGTAGATCCACCCCTTGGCTTTCACATGAACCTTGCATAAAATGCAGGATGAAGAAAAAGAGGTGACCAGCATCAAGGAAGACACAGGGTGCTCGGACATGTGGCAACGGGCGTGATGGGGCAGAGCGTCTTGCTGCTTTGCCTGGAATCAGCACCCACTGCATTTTGTGCCTGAGCACTGAACATACTGCAGACAATTGCAGACACTGCACTCCCTCTCCCAGCATCCCAGGGAGAAGCAGGACTTGAGAGCACTGGCAGAGCTTTTGAGGACATGCCTAGTAGCCCTCTTCTGATGTCCAAGCATGTGGCCTTGGCCAGCTGTGGCCAAGTGTGAATGTGTTTGGGATGACACATTCTCCTGAGCCCCTGGACCAGGGCTGCACTTCCTTTGACAAGTGAGCAGCCCCCTCAAGCGCCTGTCCCTCATCATTCTTCGTGAGCCGTCTGACACCCTTGCTGAGCTCCACTTCCAGATGTATTCACTGGTGGGTCTTGTGGGCTTCTGTTCCTGAGGACTCAGAACATGGTCATCTCAGCCCTCCACAGCTAGTCGTCCTTCCTGGGCATGATCCTGCAGTCTCTGCCTTGATGGCAGCAGATGTGAGGTCCATGTGTGTCCAAGGACACTCTCAGATCACTTCCAGGCTCGATGCCAGCACTTTGGGTGAAGAGGCTGGTCAGTATTTGGAAGTAGATTGGGTGGTTGATTTAGCAGCAGATCGCTGTAACCCCTGGCATAAGGTAACCCCTGGCATGAGGAGTGTGATGTGGAACATGAATTTTGGCATGTGTGCTGCTCCCAACAGTCATTCTCTGTTTCTCTATTCCCGGTGGCAGGATCAGGCTTACCACAGGTCTGCTTTGGCAGAGGGGAAGGGAAGCAAATATCTCCCTGGTCAGGGATAAGGAGAGTAACTCGTTTGGGTGATCCCGCAGAGTCCTCCTGCCAGCGCTGCTTTCATACACCTCGGCTCTGCTGAACGCTTTCTCTTGGTCCTTTTGGCAACCTCACAGTTAAAAACTTTACCAGTTTCTTTCTCTCTCTTTTTCCCTTCCTTCCTTTTCAGAGTTGACAGGGGCAAAATAAAGGCTTTATTTTTTTTTAAACAATTTTGTTCCTTCTGGGAGTGATGGAGCGAGAGTGAGTGAAGATTATAGCTCTGTGTGCCGAAGACCTTCATAATGGGGGGAGAAGCAGTGACATAATGGGAACCTAATGGCAGTAATTGGCCCTGGTTTTGACAGGGCCTATATCACGGCTCAGGAAAAAAAGAGATGTTTAAAGTAAAAATTTACACAAAATTATACGGTTTGGGGGGTGAAAACGGCTGTTTGGTTTTTATCTCTCTTTTTTTCCCATTCCTCTGGGGACATTGCCTCGCACTGTGTTTGTGTCTGTGTGTGTTTTCATGTCCATCACTTAATCAAAGTCGGAATGCGGGTCCCTGAACAAGAGAGCCTTCCGCGTGGCACCCAGGTTTTTCAAGCACTGGGTCAGATGCTGAAAGCCGGCACTGCTGAAGTCTCCTTCAGGAGAGGCTGGACGTGAGGTCCCCACTGAAATTTCTCTGAGGCTCAGCTGTGCCAAGGCTGGTGGCATAGGGAAGTGAGGATGATGGCTGGGTGCAGAAGCCGGAGCAAGCAGAGAGGGGCCATGGGCAGGGGTATCTGTTTCTCCTTCCTGTCCATGCCACCAACTGAGATCCCTTCTACCTTTCTCCATCTTCCCTTGTAGGGGCTGCAAGAGCCCGTGCATGCAGGGGACAGGGAAAGGGATGTATGTCCCGCCAGCGAGGGCAAGGGCAGCACTGTGTCTGCAGGCTGCACCGCTGTCCCCTTAGCCCTCCGCCCTTTAATGTTTGCTGTGGTATTCAGAGACCAGAGGTCCACAATATCTTACTCATCGTTGGACCCTATGAACTGCTTTCCTTGAACATAGCCACAGCTCCCCCAGCCTTAGTCAGCTCCTTGATCATCTCCCAGGATCTCATCCTGCTGCGCCCCAGATTGTCTCTGCCTCTCTCCAGCACTACGGTCCCAGGGGACAACATCCTTTCTTCAACACGGCCATGTCAGCACCGACCAGAGTACACCACTAGTTCGAGCTCTGATTCCTTTGCAGGCCTGGACCACACTGCACGTTTTGTGTTGCCATATCACAGTGCAAGCTGAGGTCCAGCTTGATGTCCCCTACCATCACCCAGGTCTTCCCTGCTGCTGCAACTTCCCTTGCATGTTTTTTTTGCTTGATACGTATCAGTCAGCTTGTTCTCCCTTGGAATAGCAGTGTGTGCTAACGACAGCCTGCATACTGTAGCGTTGCCCTTAGCCGGTAAGCGGCCACAGGCTTGGAGGTGTGACTTCAAATAGAAGCTTGGAATTGTGGCACTGCAAGCATCTGTGTGTCTACGTGATTTTATATACACTGCTTGGGACGGGGACTCAGACTTGTACAAGACCTTGCAGGAGCCCTCAAAAAGTGTGTGCGTATTGTGGTGTAAGAGTCCTTACCACACATGTGGTTGTGACAGCTCAATGACAAATTGCATCACTGCAATTTGGATCACAAAGCTACTTCAGAAGATGTTAGATGTCTCTAGAGTGCACTGAGTTCCAAATTCCTCTGTCTTCAAGCTGGATTTGGCACAAAAGGCTGCTGGCCTTAGGGACAAAAAGGTGTTGCATTGGGATGCATGTCTGCATGTTGGTTTGATGGGTCAAAAGGTCCTGATTCTTTCACTCTCCTGACTCTAGGACCTTTAAGCGTGTCTAGTAAATAAGCTCAAGGCTCACCATGCCCATCACCCAGTAGATGCTGGGCAATACTCTTCAAGGACTGATCCCAAGGGGGCAGGCTGGATGCACAGCACATACATTCATCTCATGGGAACGGCCAAGGGGGCTTGTACAGATGTCTTGCCCCCATTCTGACCAAAACAAAACCAGCAAATTTGCAGTAGTACAGTTTGAAAGAGACAAGAAGCTTAAAGCAGGATCTCTCAGTGAAAATGCCTGAGGGCTGTTGTTACACCTCTGTGTTAAGGGATCAATAGTCATTTGGACCAGATTGAGCAGAGAAATGACTAATCTCAGAAAACTCCATTCCCTGTGTAGCTGGGTTGGAAGTGGTGTGCCGTTGTCTGGGAGGGTAACCTGGGTTCACCGGGCAATTGGTGAGCTTGCAGACCCTGGGTGGTCCACTCTAGTGCGACGTTTTAGGAATAAATCAACACATCTCTCCTCTAAGCGATGAGCAGTTGTCTGTTCTTCAACCTAGGCAGTTGAAAGTCGTGACACAGAAGCTCTGTGCTTGTCCACCAAGCCCAAACAAATCACCCAGTGCTGTAGCCTGCCTGGAGAGGGCCTTTCCTTGGCCCAGCTTCTGCAGCCATCTCAGCCCCTCACATCTCCTGGGAGGGGACAGAAAATACCCTTAACTCCAGTTTAGAGATGAGAATGCAAAGTCCCAACACCTGTGCCACTGGCTGGTGGTGGGGAAGGGAAGTCCTTTTGACACTAAAGGCTGAACATAGCCATAACTCTTCCCTATGCTTGCTTTGCGCAACTCTGGGGTGTCTCTCTGCCCACCCCACTATCGAGCTCGTGTGTGTGTGTGTGAATGTGTGTGCTTGTGCGCATGCACCTGACTGACCTTAAACAAGTGTGCAAAACTCGTTTGCCTTCCCGGCTCAAAGGCTGCAGGGCTGCTGGGGACCTTGGGGGCAGGGGAAAGGCAACATCTGTTCGAAACCAAACAGTGCCTCCTGCTAAATGGCCTAGAAAGCTCCTGCGAGCGGGTCCTGGGTGGAGGCTCCAACGCTGGGAATGTTTTGTCTGGAGGAGCTGGGATCGGAGGTGGGTGTCCGTGGGGGCTCCCACATCCTGAGAATGAGCCACATCTGGGGAAGTCGTTTGGCTGGTGCTGATGATTCCCCAAGCGCTCCTGGCTTTAATGACTCGTGATGCCGCAAGAAGTGGCCCTGTAATGGCCATTCCATGCTTGGCCAAGGGGCGCGTGCTCTGCCCCCTCACCGGTGTGTTTTCTCATTCCCACAGAGGACCAGCACCTTCCGCTCTCCAACTGCCCCAGGCAGGGCCACCTGGAGACCCCAGCGCCTTCGGGAAGGGTCTGGGGAATTTGCAGGTTGCAGTAAGCTGTGCTTCTGGTGGCCATCCAGGTGTTTGTTCTGGCTCTGTTGTACCCATCACCAGTACTGGGCCAGTGTGAATTGAGGTGGGTTCAGAGGTGCTGGCTAAGCTGGGCTGTGGATTGCAGACCCAGGAATGTAAGTCTAAGCAGGGACCTGCTGCTTGTAATGGGAGGGAGAAGGGGAGCACCCTGGCCCTCCAGCAACAGTCCTGGCTGTTTCAGTGCCTGGGAGCTGGATTTTCAGCGAGGATGCTATGTTGCATTGCCTATAGGAGGGGTGGCCAAGCCCCGGGACACCAGCACCAGGCTTGCCTGCTGGACCTCACGTGGGACCAAGCACCCCCAAGCATGACCCTGTGCTCACGACCCTTCTTATTGCGCAGCTGAGAGGGCAGTGATGGCATTAGTCGCCCTTGGCCCTGCCAGACTGCCACAAATCTTCATTCAGAAAGGTCCCTGCTTTGGGCCTTGCACCCTTCACACAGCTTGTAGAGACCCAGGCCATCCTGTCAGCCCAGCATCTGGCCAGGCCTGCCTCTGTGGCCGTTTTCAGCCCTGTTCAGAAGGGTGAATTGCTGTGGCACTTGTCCTGCTGGGAAACAAACTAGTGATCTGTTTAATCCAGCACCTTCCCTGCAATGGTGAGTGGAGCTCAGTGCTCCAGCAAGAGTTTAAAAGTACTCTGCAGGTGGCAGTTTGAGGTTAACTCCCCTCCGGACCTTTTCCCACTCACTAATAGACTTAGTTTAAATCCTCTGGCTGCATGGCAAATCTAAGGCAAAGTTTCCTTGACTGAAAGTTGCCTCCTGATGACTTGGTGGTGTCCAGTAGCCATGGTACTCATGTGGCTTTGCTGCTGTCCAAGTACCATCATTAATCCTCCATGGGAGGGTTTTGGTGGGCCTCAACCTAGTTTCTGGTGGCACGTGCACATAGTGGCAGGGACTCTGCTCTCCCTCCTGTTGTCAGAAGCTGAAGCCTATAAGGGGCCAAGGAGAATGAAGCTGGCGTCATGCAGAGAGTGTATCCTGGCTCTCCTGCAGCGTCGGAGACTGCCACTGACCCACCAGATACGTGGGGCTGATAGTGGGATGACCCTGCCACACTGTTTCAGTCTCTCTTAACCCCAGAGAGCAGAGTACCACAGCTGAGTGCCCACAAGTCATTTTGTGTGCAGGCACAATGTTCTCTAGGCTCCAGCTGTGGTGAAGAGCGATGGAGAGACAAAGCCATTGCCTGGTGGCTCCTCTGGTGCCTCCATGGACTTTCTACTTGGTTGCGCTGGTTTGGGGGTCTGCTGCAGTCTGCTCCCACCTTTGCTGTCTTGACAGTGTTCAAATCTGACTGTTTCTGGAAGACAGACCTGATACTGTTGACCATCCCCCTCTTCCTCCCCTCCTGCCCCTGGTTAGGTTCCCCTTCCTTTGGTGAATTTTCTTGGTGCTCTCCTGCTTCCCATCCAGACCCTGGCGGAAGATTCATTTTCACACCAAACCAAATGCAAAGCCCATCACAGTAACCGCAATGAGATTCACGTAGGGATTCGGGTCGCTCACAGGGCCCGGTTCCTGCTCAGCTCCGGGTCACGGCATCTGGTACCCCATCCTGGCAGGAGCCTGTCCGCCGTACTGGTGGGGAGCGGGGAATTCCCTCCCCCTGCCCGCCTTGCGCAGCGAGCGCTCATAAAGCCGCAGGTGTGGGATGTTTGTTATTTAGTCTACAGCCTGGTATGTGACAGTTTCTTTTCTACTCGGAGTGGTTTCAGATAATTAGTACATTACGATTCCCCCACCTTGANGGGAGGGGGGGGGGGGATCAGAGAGCAAACAGCAAGTCCTTCCCCCACCTTCACCATCAACCAAACCCTGGGGTTGTTAGGGTAGCCAAATGTTATTTTGCAGAGTTGCAAGCCAACTTAATTCAGAGATGTTTATTTAAGGCTTGAATGCCTTAAAAAGGGAAGAATGAAAAACAAGATGCTCTTTCTCCCGGCCTGTCCATGCTCCCCTCTCTCCCTTTTTATTACACGCTTATCGCTTCTTTCCCTCCTGCTTTTGAAATTGATTTCCTTTCCTTTCTCCCCTATTCAGGGCCTAAACGCTGAATGTTCGATATTTCATTTGAGGCCGCTAATCGCATTACCACCCTTGACGTTTTACAGATATCATATTATGGGCGCAAATTTGGCAAATTATTAGCGTTGTAATGTATAGCTTGTCAAAGGTATTTAAGACACTAAGAGCCCTGGGCTTATCGGGGTTAGCAGAGAGCTCTCGTTGAGCTTTTGAAATGCAGAGAGCCGGTTATAAAACACACTGTGACTCTCTTTTCAGCTTGTAAAAAAAGAGAGTGCGAGAGAGAGAGAAAGGAGGGGGGAAAATATCATCCGTCTATCAGGGGCTTCCAGGGCTGATAACAAGCAAAATTCTTCTCTGTGGGTTTCACTAGAAATGTGAGAAGCTTTTAAAACATTTCACAAGCTGTCTGGGAAAGAGGAAAAAATCTTTATTGAAAGGATGTAGCAATCTTTTTACTGAGGTCTATTTATCTCCTGGGAACAAGCTGTAAGTAGGAGTTCCCCTCCCGGTCACCAGAGGGGTTTGGGGAGGGAGAGCAGTGTCCTCCAGTGCTGCTGCACCCTGCTGTGGCTCCTCCTGGCCCAGCCTGGGATGCTGGCAGCTGGAAATGGGTCCCGGCAGCTCTCCTTCACCTCGCTCGGCCGGGATGCTCCTTGCCTCGTCCCGTTAGGCAGCGGAGGCGGGAGGCATCCCAGATGCTGCTGGGCCAGACACAGGAGAGGGGGTCCGGGGAAGCCCCTTCCCCAGTGCCCCAGTGCGGCTCTAGGGCAGGCAGAGCAGGACAGAGCCAGTGTTGGCATTAGCTCAGCGATCCTCTCCCAAAGAGAGGTGTTTCCTCTCCGATCAGTTTATTAAAATGGTTTTAAGTCCTTTTAAAGCCCTGTGGGGAATTTGTGCCTTCCCTCGGTGTCGAGATGTGAGCGTGTGTGTTTCCCCCTCTCTTTTCAGACCGAGGGAGGAGGGGGCATGGCAGCGCTGGGTCACATTTTGCTCCCAATATTGTGATGCTAACAAGCTGTGGAGTTCGTCAAGGCGAAGCGGGGCTCCGGCAGGACCGGGGAGGGGGTGACGGGGTTGGCGTGATTCACTCCCCGCTGGCAGCAGAATGGATATCATGTGTCTTATTACGGAGTTAGACAGACAGAGCCCCACCACTGAGAGCTGTCAGTCCTGCCTCCGCCTGACAAAAACAAGCCATAAATAAGCAAATGTTTCACAGCGAGGGGGCTTGTGTGTGTGTGTGTGAAAGAGAGGGAGAATAGCTCTGTGTGAAATACCCGTGGGGGGGCTGCATTTGTAACCGCTGTTTGTAAGCGGGAAGATGGGTGGGATTTGTGCCACTGGGTCTCCACTGAAGAGAACGTGTGTCTTCGTATTGCCTCGCTTAAGTGTTTGGAAACATAACCTTGTGTACACCAGGCAGTGCACATCTGGGTGAAAGTGTGCCGGCACAGGGGGTATGCAAGCGCATTCACAGCAGCTTGTGTTTGCTAGGCTGCATCGGCAGGAGGGGTAGCGGGGAGGGTTCCTTTCGCAGAGGTATTTCACTGGGAGGACACAGTGGGATGCTGAGGTTGGTAGAAGATTTAAAAGTACCTGTTGCATACGCATGTGGGCCTGGCTGTGATGCACATGTGCTGGGAAGATGCAAAGCAGTAGGCTCAGGGAGGTGTCGTGCTTTTCTGATCACAGAGCATCTCTGAAAAGACCTGAGCATGGAGATGAGTTGTGTGCAGGCAAGGGTGAAGTGCCGGTCGTACTCAGCAAGTTCTGCCAGCACCTGTGAAGGAAGGAGGACGTGAAGCCCTCAAGGGCAGGGAGCCTGTCTTGTTTGGGGCAGGAAGGGTCCATGGTCTTGTCATAGTTTTCTAAGAGAACATCAGTGAAAGACCCCAAGCCTGTGTCCTGGGAAGGCTGCAGCATGAATATGTCACCCATCCCTCCTGGGCTGAAGCAAAGGTTGGCACATGGTGCCCTGTCTCTGCTGATGGGTGCAGGAGTTTTTCCTGGCAGCCCCATCCAGCCCCCTTCCGCTGTGGGTGCTCTGCCATCCACATCCTCTCAGCAGCTTTCAGCCTCTTCTCATTTTGTGGTGCCCCAGGGGGTTTCCAGCAGAGGTGTAGAGCCCACATGCAGAGCACTATTTGATCCTCAGTTTGCTTTTCTTGTTCAGCATTGCTGGGTAGCTGAGAAGTAATCCACGGACCCTCAGGGGCCACAGACCATGGGCTGCAAATCACTGTGCTCTGCTTACATCTGTGAGAGTTTTGTAACTGCTCCCATGCCTCTCGGTGGGCAGGGGGGGACAGTGTCCTCTGACCAGCCGTTTAAAGCAGTGAACCACCCGATTGTCATGATTTTCACTGCAATACAGAGCTGCTCAGCACCTCTGTATAATGCAGCAAGTTTTGGGGCAGTGCTAAGGGCTGGAGGGGCAAAAACATCAGCCACAGGGCAGGCAGCAGTGCACAGACCTGAGAGGTGCTGGGCACTGCGGTTTGCTGTTGCTTGCAGGTTCCTGGAGCAGTGGTGGGAAGGAGGAGATGCAGCAGGATTTGGGGAAGTGTTCTGGGTTGGATTTGGCTCCTCTGAGGAATTTGCCTCATTGCAAGCAAATGTGGCAGGCAAGCCCTTTCCACGTCAAATGGAGCTACTTTTCTATGTTGTATGACTGGCTGTGGTCCTTAGAAGAAGGCAGGAGGAAAAAGACACTGCCCTGTCCTCAGTTGGTTTCTGCTGGTTCAGAAACCAAAGCCCTAAAGTCCATCCTTAGGGCTTTGGCCCAATTTCCCTAATGGACAGAAGTTTGTTTGATTTGAGCGTGGAGCGTTGGGCTCCCTTCCCCTCTCAGCCTCCTAAGGATGCAGCATTCACCCTCTCTCTCAAACGAAATGGCGCATCGGTAAGTGCTACTTAAGAAAACACATGTTCTCCCCCTTGAAAGCAGCCCCCCCATTCCCCCCTCACACCAACACCTTTCTTTATTCGACCCAAACCTCACCAAGGGGAATTTGCAACAACTGCGGTGATAAATCCGCCCGCAGATAATTGGCAAGAAAACAACACTTGTGCAGTATATAACGTTTTATGGTTGTTTCATGTACTTTATTATAATACTAATGAGCAGTTATATATCAGGAGCTAACTGCACGCCGGATTAGCTTGTTAGCATGATATGAAACGGCAGAGCAAATAGTCCAGTCCCCCTCACCCGCACACCCTCCCCCTACCTCTCGTTCCCATTTGCACTGAGTAATTAGTATGCAAATTAGACCCCGGGACCACACAAGTTCTAGTATATTACAAGGGCTTTATTATGCTCTTGTGAGTAGATGATGGAAGCGGCCCATGACAGTGTTTATCTCACTACCTCTCTCTCTTTTTCTCTCTCACATACATTGGCAGAGAGTAAACACACACGGAGCTGGGCCCCGTACCATTATGACTCCCTGAAGATGCCACCAGCTTGCCTTTATCCCGACGACTGGAGTTAAGAGCCTCCTCTGGAAACACCATAACAATGATGTTAATAATAATAATAACCCTGATGATGATGGTGATGCTAAGAGCAGCCTTGGCTCTGGCAGTCACGGTGATGATTGCTGGAGCAAGGAGAAAGATCAGAATGAGCCAAATGGGCTCTCTGTCACCTGGGTCATGCTGTGGAGGAGCAAGGGTTGGCCTCGATTTCCAGCCCTGCAGGGATATCCTGCTTTCTTGTAGCACAGGATTATGGTGTGTTAACTGCTCTTGGTGTGTGATGCTCAGAGCCAAGCATCTCCATAGTCTATAGTGATTTCCAAGTTACTGAGAGAGAGATCTCAGCTAAGTTTGCTTCTGGGTTCCTTTCCTTTTCTGTTTTCTGTATACCGTACTTGGTGTCCCACTTTCTCTTTTTCCCTTTATTTCTCACTGAGGTGGTCTCTGTCTTCCAACCATGTATCTGGTGATGGACAGACCTCCCTGAATATAGGTGCTTTCTGTTTAAATTAGACTTTAAGACACCGGCAGCATCCTCTGTCTCTCCTGCCAGCATGACTCAGATGTGCACCAAGGAACAGACTGAAGTCAGTCTCCATGGTCCATTGGTGCTCTGCTGGGAGGCTGAACATGGTGCCGTGGGGCTGTACTTCTTCCCATAGCAGCTGAACCCACCTGCTTGGGTGCCCAGCACTCTGTTGAGCTACTAGTCTTAATTTCTGGCTGTCATAACCAGGGCTGATGCCAACCCGGTCACCTGAGTGCAAATGCATACAGTCTTATTCCCACCCCTGACCCAGCCTGCTTTCTTCTCTCCAGGTTTGAGATCTGGTGTCTCACTTAGTTGGGATTGCTCTATGGGTTGAAGCAATGAGTACTGAAGAGCCCATAGGGGTGAAGGAATGGAAGGAATCTCAGTGAAACCTCATCCCCAGTCCTTGGGCCCTTGTGGCATACAGTCATCTCCACAAGCGTGTTGAGCTCCATCTTAGAAACAAGCAGTTTTTTTTTTCCCAGAGGCTTTCCATTAGAAAGTCCTGTCTTTGAAGCTCTTGGGCTTTGACCAAAAGAAGTTGTATGGGGGGGCGCATGTGCTCTGTGGAAATGCAACCTCCTGCAGTCGCTGCAGTGCTTCTGGGGGTCTTTGGGACTTCGTGAAGGTTCAGGGGAGCCAGCTGATGGGCCTGGGGTGGGGGCAGGATTGGCGCCAGGCTCTATGCTGGGCTGCCTGTGGGGCAGGATAAGTGTGGCAGGCATCAGGCATTAAACCATCTCTGGGGAGCTGCCTTTTGCCAGTCTTCCTTCGGGAGTTTGCTGCCAGCGTTCGCTTTGGTTTGTTCCCATATGCATCTGGCTTTTTCTCACCCCAAAAGCAGACCGACCTGGATGTTAGCTGTTCTGGAGGACAAAGAAGAAAGGGGAAACCAGAGGGATGTTTTGCTTTTCTGGGAGCTGTCTTCTCAAGGCTTAATGCTGAAGAACTTTGCGCAAAAAGAGAGGGATCCTGAAATCCCAGAGCAACAAAAAATTGGCCACATTCATCCTGAACATAAGTAAGGGGCGGCGGGG
>VZSZ01005419.1:183618-208889 GCA_013398815.1 Ibidorhyncha struthersii | reverse complement strand
CAGAGGGGCTTTGTCCTGGGCCAACCCTCTCACTCCCCACCGAGCCAGGTCCCCAGGACGAGCCGGTCTCTAGAAACCATGTTGGGGGGGTTTATCCACCAGGAGGGAATCCCCAGTGCCAAAATGCTTGCCCTAACCCCATGCACCTGATTCCCATGCCAACAGGTCCCCACAGCCAGCCCCCATGTCGTGTCCCATCTCCCCCTCCCAGTGCGGCTCCGCTCCAAAATCAGGCAGCGCGGTGCCTTTTAACGGCCAATAAAACCCGGAATTCTCCAGCAGGAAAAGCAGGGAAATTAATCAAATCGTGGATCTGCTGTGAATTACGGGTTCACCTCCCATCTGCCCGTTCAGCCGGCTCACCTTCCCCTCCCTGGCTGCAGCCCCTTCGGCTTGCTGCAGGAGGGAGCCTTTATGGCTATGCCTGGAGCCCTCGCCATTTGTCGTGGGCTTAATAGAAAATGTGTTAAACATACAGGAAATGGCCCAAATGTTACCAACGGGTCTAGTTTGCTTGATTTGTTTCTCCTTTTCGGGGGTGGCAGGGGGTGGTTGGTTTCATTTGGAAATTGTGGGATGTAATGGCAGCCGGCCTCATACCCAGTACGGTCCTTCAAGGTAGCCTTTGTTCAGACAGTGCCCCTGGCTGAGCGTGATGCTGGTGGCAGTGACACTGGTCACACTGAATGCCAGCCCCAACGCTTCTATGAGAGATGGGATTTTTTTCAAGGCTTCTCCTCACGTCTTTCTACCAAACCCTGCCTCCCTCCATGCTGAACGGCTGCCCCACCGCACGTCCTGTGCTGGGGTCCGTCACCTCCTCCCTGCACTCTGCTGCCTGCTCCCTGTCCTGGCACATGGGCACCTTGAGCCTGACCTGCCTCCATGGCTTTTATTCCCACCCTCCTGCCTCCCAGGACCTGCCAGGGCCTTGGTGCACCCAGGAAGGACTGCATCAGCTCTTTGGAGGGCCTCCACGTGTAAGCACTGTGCAGTACAGAATTACTCTGCAGCCCCTTCTATACAGTCTCTCTTCGCAGTGTGTTGACTTGCTGAAGGTTTTGGGAGGGCTGGAGTTTACTCTGTAGAGCCTGTGAAAGACTGGTGTGGTTCAGGGACCCAATCTCACTGAGATTCAGGTTGCACTGAGTTCCTGTCACCGCACAGATGTGGCTGGGGAGGAGCTGCTTTTTCTCCCATCTCAGCTGGTGTGCCTGGGATCAAAGGAAGGTCCTCTGAAGCAGCAAGCACAACCCAGGCTACCCAGCAGATGTAGCTAGGCAGTTTTTTGCTGTGTAGTGGACATCAGTGGAGCTATCGCCATGACTGTGGTGTGGACAGGCCCAAGGGAGCTGGAGCCATGGTGGGTGGTCAGGAGGGAGACTCTATAAACCCCATCAATCTCCTCCTCTGGCTCCCATACATCTGCTTGCAAAGGGAGGGGGATGCAATAACCTCGCTATCCGCTCACCATTGGCGCTTTGGGAGGTGGAAGGGGGAGGAAGGGGGGAAACGCCAACCCTGATCCCTTGGCAACTGCAGGCTGAAATATTAACTGGAAGAATGTGCCCAAGACTTGGCCCCCACGCTGGCCTGCTCCAGCGCTGCCTCCTGGGGGGGCGCAGGGAGGGGGTAGCCTGTTTGCACAGCCCAAGTGTCAACTAATTAATAGGAGTTTATAGGAACATTTCCAGGGCAGCTGGCTTAGGAGACGTGCGAGAAGAGCCCCATGTTTCCTGAATCCCAACTGTGACCCAGTGCTCTTCTCCACATCTTGGAGGGACAGTAGCTGCTTTGATTTGCTTTAGGGTCTGTGCAGCTGAAGCAGCCTCAGCTGGTCACTGCATCACTTCTGCCTGTGCTGCCACCATGCAAAATGGTGCCCATGGCCTGTTCCTGCGACCTTTACATTGCATGGACACACTTCTCTTCCCAGGGCTTTGAAGTACCTGTTGAATGACCCAGCTGGGTGGACTTGGTGATGTGTGTCCTACAGTGGTTCCCTGAGCACGCATTCTCGGTTGAGGAGCAGCGAGTTTCACATCCTGCTTTCAGTCCTTCGAGGTGCATGTGTGGATGAGTCCATTCCAGCCCATAATTTCTCATGTTATGTCAAATAACAGGAAAGGTGCTTCCTGGGAAGTGAATACACTCCCAATGGTGTGTCTGCTGGATGGTCCCCTCAGAATGCATGTGCTTCTTTTTCTTGCATTGATGTCAGACTGGGTAGACATCAGTGAGAGGTCTTGCTTGTACATCTTTCCTGATGTATAGCATGGTCCTCAGGGTCAACTCCCCTCCCGTGGTTCACCTGGTCACGGTGAAGGAATCTTAGAGGCAGCCACAATGGGGCTGTCCTGGGTAGGGAAGGGTGCGAGCTGGGGGAGCACCCTGGGGTGCAGGGCAGCCCCGTGGAGCCCACCACAGAGAGCAGGACTGGAGACCCCTGCTCCGAGCATCCCTGAATTTAGGGCCTACCTGGCTGTGATCTTTGAACAAACCAATAAATGAAGTGTAATAACCAAAACAGTGATTGTTTTCCTTGCGGTAGCTGTGGAAATCTCTCCCAAGGGAGCACAGAGCTGCCAGCCTCAGGTTTTAGATCACAATCCCAGTAACCTTCCTGTCCCCTGGACAATAGTTTACTGCTGCTGCCCTCAGAGCTAGGCTCTATTTATTATATATACTGGCCTCTGTGTGTGGCAGTGTGTTGGTAAAGCCTGATTGAGCTGTAAGGAAAAGTGCACTCCAGGGGAAGGAGGAGACAAATGCCTGATTTGGCCTGCCCTAAATATGGGCTTATAACCTCTGTGGGTGCTGCCAGAGGGTTCAAGGTGGTCATCTACATGCAGTCCCAGCCACACAAAGCTGTTCCTTGATAGCCATCCTTTGCAGGGGACTGTGGTCGTCCTGCCCTTGTCACCACCCCTGAGGGGCCCAAAGGGCTGCAGGAGTGTGGCAGGACCTGAGCAGCTGAGCTGGTGGCTTGCCCTTTGCATGGAGCTGCAAAGTCCAGCTGAGAGAAGTCAAGGCCCCTGACCACACAGGGGCAGCTTGGAGCAGCCAGCAGATGGGAACTCCGATGAGTCCAGAGCCTGCAAGGTGTTGTAACCATCAGATGCCAGTAAAGCATTTTAGCTTTGTTTGAAATGATAGTTACATGTAGCCTGGACCAAAATAATCTGCATGTGGCTGCCTTCAGATGGTGGATGGACGGTCAGGTCACCGTGGGGAGGACAGTGCTCTGATCTCTTGCCAGCACAAGTCTTTGGTACTGGGCTTGAAAAAACCTAGTCAGGGTGGCAGAGATCAGCAGGCACCCTTGTCCCATGCTGTGCAACATGGATTTCATGAGGTGGAGATCTTTACCGTTACCATGCTGAAGGGAGAGGATCCACACCTCTCTGTAGGGGAGTTAGCTGGTCGTCCGTACAAAACCTCGGCCAAAGGAGGAAGAGGGGTTTCTACTGGGGTGCTGTATTGGCTTGTGTGTGTGTGTAAGTGTGCACAAGTGTGCACAAACCTGCGCAGCAGCACTTAGGTGTGTGTCATGAGTCCTGTATTGCTCAACACTGGGAGCAAATCTTCTGTAGCAGTGTCAGAGGCTATCTGGTATGGATGGCTATGAGTCATGGCACTGCTGCTGCTCAATGCAGTAAGTGGCCGTGGGGCCCAGCAAAGCCTTGACTGGACATTCCCATTTTACTTTGCCCAGTTTAACCGGTTTGATACAAGTGTGAACTGAGGCTGCGATGGAACAGGACAAGAGACAAGACAGATGTGGCCCCATCACCTGCTGGCTGATAGTATGGCCCAGAAAAACCCCAAAGGACAAGCAAAACACCATCCTCCGCTCCCAAACCCCACTGTGAGTTGAAGACTGACTGTAAATACCTCCAGGCTCTGAAAGCAGCTACTCCTGGATCAGGGCTTGATGCTTCAGACCTGCATCCTCAAAGCCACCCTCCTGGTATGGTGGGCAGCAGGGACGCACTCCAGCACGCTGTGTGGCTGGCAGTTGCTGGAGTCATCGGCATTGCTCTGCATGCAGCCAGTCTTGACGTAGTTTTTACTGTGATGCCTGTACAAGGTGAGAGCCCCGTACAGATTGATGTGGGAGCTAGCAGACTGGGAACGGCAAGGCTGTCCCAGCCACTCAAGAAGGGCCATGGTGGTACAGCACAGACATAGTTATTCTTCATTCGGGTAACAGAGAGCTATAAGATCTTTCATTTTCCAGGAATCTGCCCCCTCCCCCTACTTTTAGCTTTCCTATATAATATTCCATGCTGTAGCCTATAAATGCTGCTCTGAGCCCACAGCCTGATTGAATTTGGAAGCCTTTGTTTACAGATGTCTGGCTGTACAGGGGTATTTATTGAATTTTCCATGAAATGTTGCTCCTCTAATGCTGTAAAGCACAAGCTGCCCACATCAGAGGAGCTGCGTGTTAACGGATCGGGTTACGCAAAGATGCATTGCTCTCCCTCGCCATCCTTTGCCTTCCAGGGGAGGAAAGTGGGTGCTGGAGTCCATGCACAGCCTGGCTTTTCAGGGGATTCTCGCCCTTGAGAAGAGGAGGACTGGCTGTTCTGCACCCTGGGGCTGGAAGGTGAGGTTGGTCCTGGAAGGCAGCAACTCCAGCCACATGCGATGCAGCCCAGCCAGTGCTGAGGGCAGAGCAAGTCACTGCAGGTCACAGCAGCAGCCAGGTCTGCTGGTGGGACTGGAGGTGGGCCTGACTTTGAGCTGCGCTGGCTATTGGTGGCTCAGAAGAGACCTTAATGGCAGGCAGATGTCCTCAGGGCTTTTTTTTGTGCCTTCCTTTGAGACTTGCAATGTTGGGCTACAGTCAAAATAGTGAATAATTTCATAAGATGCCCCTTCAGTCGCTGTGTAACCAGGGTCCATCTTGCCTTACTCATCTGATCTACTGGCGCCACACAAGCAGAAGACTGTTATCAGCAAAAGAAATAGGATCTTCTTCCTGGGAGACCTTTATGGAGCCCCTCAGAGCATCCTCTGACCTCAGTGTGTCGTTTTTAACCTCTGTCTTGAGAGGGAAGTGAGGGAGAGCCTGATCTGTGGAGGACACATCCGGGACCTGCCGTTCTTGCAGTGGTAGCTGGAGGAATGTGTCTTCCTTCCTCGTGAGGGAAAGTACAAAACCATCTTGCAAAACCCTGGGTCAGGAGCCCCAGGATCTCTGATGTAAAATAAATGATTCTCGGGAGAGAGCATGTGTTCACCATGTTAGAAAAACAAGCCCCCTGCAAACAGCACATACCAAACTCTGCCTGGAGGAAGGGACTTCAAGGGTGGACGGAGGGAGCAGTCCGAGCATCAGAGCACAGCCTGCCCCCCTCTCCCAGGCTGGATCTTCACACTGGTCCGAGGAGAAGGCAGGAGGGATGGGGGCTTGTTTTCTCAGATTTGATTGGTTTATTTATCCTTGGTCCAGGCTCCCATCTGGTCCAACTTCAAACAGGGGCTGCCGTGAAGTGTGGAAGCCACCAAGAGAGATTCTGCAAACAACATTTGTGCAAAGTGTATAAATATTTCTGGACATAAAAATGACTGTGTCTGAGGAGGCATCAGTTTGGGCTGGGATGGAGGGTTCCTCGTCCTGCCTGAGATAAGTCCTGGAGCGTGACTGGGGCATGGAGAAATATGTGCTTATCTACAGTTTACATGTGCATGTGCAAGGGCAGAACCAGGCCTGCTGAGTGCTGCTACTGCCAGAGGCTGGAAGGCAAGGAGAGGACAATGGGAAAGTCTGTCTGTCTGCTCCTGATTTAACAGTCAGCGTGCAAAAATGTCCAGAATTAGATTCGGAGTTTGTAACTCATTGAAAAATCCAGCATGGTTTGTCTCATGAGGGACCTCCAAAACATAGCAGCTGCATTTGAAAAGTTTGGTGCAGGTGCTGGACGTGAACTTTTAATTGAAGATATGGGGAAAATGCAGTTCTGTTAGCAACGGCCTTTTGTGCTGTTTGAACAGCACTGAGTGCTTGGGCCAGGATCCTTGTGCAACCCAGCACGATGCAGCCCGTGGCTTCAGAACTGGCTGATGGATTGTAAATCAGATCAGCTCACAGATTACAGTTTGGATGGCATCCCTTCAGGAAAAAAGGCAGCGGCTGGCGTTATGCCTGGTCTAAGCCAGCATCCGCATTGGTGACGCTGAAGAGGACATGAAGGCCATGGGGAGGAATTCATAGCTGATGTGACAATGGAGGGAACTGCAAACACCATGGAGGGCAAAGAAATAGTGTCAGGGTAGAGGGGACAGTGTGTGCTAGGCAGGGGATGCTCAGGTGTAGGAATGGCACTTGGCATTCCCAAATCTGCTTCTCAGAATTCACCTAACAGTCCTTCCTTGAGCAAGGCAATATGTATTTCTGGCTGGCATGAGAAGAGGGACAAGGAGGACACAGCCACGTCTCTGGGCTTATTGCTGCCTTTGGAAATATTTGGGTGTGCTGGGTCTTGTGGGGTTCACCAGGAGTGTGCCAGCCCCAGGCAAGGCATGCTCCACGCTGCAGCTCCCACAGGACTCAGCTGCCCGTTGACTGCTGGCCACAGGGGCTGGAGCCAAACCACGTGGGAGAAATCCAGGCTAGTTGTTCTTAGATCAAAGAAGAACCCAAAAGCAGGTGTTTCTTGAGTTGGATCTCGGTCAGGCTTAAGCCCATGGGGACAGGGCAGTTCCAGATCAGTGGATTTAAATCAGAGTGGTTTACAATCCCAGGATGCAGCAGTTTTGACCTCCAACTTTGAGGTGTCTCTTAGCATCAGCACACCCAGATGTACACGAGGCAGCAGCATGCATTTGCCCCTCCATCAGAGAGCCAAGTACTCTCAGCAGTGTGTGGTAGGACCCCACTGCTAACCACAGACAGAAATTACCTTTGTGCCTGAGTGACAGGACAGTTGAGTGCTGTCCCTTCCTCTGCTGCAGAGCTGCCTGGTTCCCAGCCTTGCTTCAAGAGGGACACAGCAGCTGGAGCCTGGTGGCTTGGATTCAGCCAAGGGAAGAAAAGCAGGTCTACCTGGGCTTGGTTTCTATCACAAACTGCATCAGGCATCAGAGTTGGCAGCAAGGCAAAGCCAGAAGACCCCTTAGGAGCAGAGTCAGGATGCTGAGATTCCCCCTTTGCCTCTTTCCCTCTTGGCAAGGACCAGGATCAGTCCCACGTGAGCTCCAAAACCCGCCAACCTGTGGCACAGGGCTTCCTCTCCAGGAGCCACGGCTCTCCTGCCCTGCAGTCACCACTGGTTTCCCATGCTGGGGCTCCCCAAAACTGGGTGCTGACCTGGAGGGCGTGAGGGAAGCTCTGGGTAAATTTGCTGGGAACATCTCAGGGTTGAACTCGGCAGTCTGGGATGGAGAACATTTGAAAAACGTCCTGCCTACGCGAAGCCCAGCCTGAGCCCTGGCCCAGCCTCCAGCAGCCGCTCTCTGCAGTGGCCCTCAGTTAAACCTGATCCCTTGCTTTAAGGGCCTGCCTGGCACTTAGTGAAGACCGTAAATAGCGATTTATAAACGATCTTCACACCGATCCCTCTGCCGCTGCTCAGACATCAAAGTCTATAATTCACGCCCTCCCGCGTCCTGAGCCTTGCAAAACCAGAGCCTTTGATGTAAGCCCCCCCTTCGCTACCTGCGTGCGGGGGCTGAGCCCGGCTGGGCTGTGGGCATGTGCGCTGCTTGCAGCAAGGCGCCAGGCCCACTCTGCGAGGCATTTTATAAGGTGTCTGCTGTCATTCAGCCTGTTCCTGAGCCTGTTATCCCCTTTGGCGGAGCCGTGTGGGACGGCAGCAAAACAATGGGAACGGACCAAGGGGAGCTTGCTGGGGGCAGCATCCAGAAAGCACCTGGCCTCTCCTTCCCCCCCTTCCCCCTAGCACCTGCAAATTAGTGGAAACTTCTCTTTCCAATGGTGCTGCCTGTGCTGTTTAACAAGTCCGACTGTGTGCTCTGAGGGCTAGAAACTGGCCTCGCTTCTCGAGGTGGAGATGGCTTCCAGGACCCTTGCACCAGCCCTGCTGCTCTTATGGCATGGGCGAACACTGGTGCAAGAGCTTTGTGGTGTAAATAGGCCATGATTATATCTAAGGTGAGGCTAAGAAGGAGTTTCCTGGCTCTGCAAGCAGGCAGTCTCTGAAACAGCCTCCCAGAAGGGAATAAGGAGAAAGAGAACTTCCGACTAGTTGTAAGATGAAGCTGGATCCATTGTAGGAGGTGGTGCTGGTGACGGCCCCTCGGGGCTCCTCCACATGCCTAAACTCACCATGAGCTGCTTCTGGTTTGCAGCCAGCTTTGAGGTGGACTCAACAGCCCTACTGGCCTCTGTACACACTGCAGGGCAGAGTTCGGCTTCATCCTTTTTATGAGTGAAGGCCCGAGATGCTCGCCCCATCGTCCCTGGCCTCTGTCTCACCTGTCCTGAGGCAGCATTGCCCGATGCGGGTGCAGGAACCCTTCTCCAGTGTCACAGTCAGACCCATTTGGGTCCCCTTCTAACTCCTCCTTTATCTTCTGAAACCTTGAGCTAGACGTCTCACCTCTTTTCTGTGAGATGGACAGTTCTCTCTTCCCTGTACATGTGAAACTGCACAATGAAGGCTCTGTGCTGTGATCACGCTGAGGTCTGGGGGACCTGCTCAGGACAGGTGTCCTCACCAGCTTGGCAATCTCTTCCTCTTTCTTCTACCTCTTTCTGCCTCGTTTTTTTAGCCCCTGGGGCTATGGAGAGTACTTTCAAGATATGAAAACAGTGCAGCAATGTTTGTCTGCCCCCACAGGCTCTGGGGAAGGCACATACACCCCTGGTCACATCCCTCATAAACCAAATGATCGTTCACGCACAATGTGCTTGACCGTGGTACCAAAGCACTGCGAGAAGGGAGAGAGAAGGGTGTTTGGGACCATATCCCTGCTCACCTTCATCTCTGCCAGTTCAGCCCCTCATTCCCCATACGAGGGCCTGCAGGGTCAGGCACCAGAGCT
The DNA here is from genome assembly GCA_013398815.1 of Ibidorhyncha struthersii. Lineage (NCBI taxonomy): Eukaryota > Metazoa > Chordata > Aves > Charadriiformes > Charadriidae > Ibidorhyncha > Ibidorhyncha struthersii. The sequence continues at coordinate 199,874 of VZSZ01005419.1, read as the reverse complement.
GGATATAAGTTGCATGTAAAGCACAAATTAAACTCTGTCCATAAAAAAGCTGCCTGGTGTGGTGCGAAATACTGTGTCTTACAAGCCAGACACTGTGAAGTTGATAGAGGGGTTTGGGGTGTTGGGAGGATTTCAATGTATTTTGCAGCAGGGATGGTTGTGGATTTATTTATTTTATTTTATTTTAAGTGAATGTCTGCAGAAATGTATTAAGAGAGTCTCAAATGTGTGACAGGCTGGCAAGTGGTGAAGAAAGGGCATGAATCATGTCACTCTGCTCCGTATTTAATCATATCAAACTGGTTTGGTTCTCCAACAAGTCAACATATATTATCTGTGTAAAAAAGGCATTTTACAGGACTGCGAGTCTAAATATCATTTATAAATATTTAATTCTACAAGTGATCTTTGCAAAAGAAGGATAGCTCTTCATTATCATACCTGTGTCTATTGAAATATCACCATTATTTATCATCCACTGTTGGTGCAGTGTCCCGTCTGGGACTGGAAGAGTTATTTTGTACTGGATGCCACCACAGGGCTGGTCCTGTCCTTCTTCTGACTCGAGGCATGGTATGAAACGTGAGATGTGGCCCTGGTGTAGATTCCCCCTGCCCTGGTCCTCGACCGTACCATCCTGGCAGCAGGGCGGTCACACTGCAGAGGTGCTTGGGGACCCCTTACCTAAGCTTGAAGGAGCCTCTTGCCACCAGGCTCCTTCTTAGCCTGAGCAACCAGAGCTGCCAAAATCCTGCCAGTCTGTCAGAGAGCTTTTGTGGAGCACTCATCACCCATCTTGCTGTGAAAGTGCCCTGCTCTGCTGCAATCCGGCTCCTCTTACGGTTGTCAAAGTGAACGATAAAAAACAGTGGCAGCCCCACTCATCCTGTCCCCATCCCTGTGGCTTTCTGCCTGTTTAATCTCTCTGACATTCAGCCCAGCTTTGCCCTGCTCTGTTTTGACTCCTGACAAGCCTTTCAATTTGCTCTCCTCTCTGAAGAGCTGAGAAGCCATTGATAGCTCTCCCCCTGAATTATTGAACTTCGGCGTTGGGTTTCGGGCCCTGGGGAGCCACCCTGCACGCGCGGGGCTCTGAGGCACGCCATTGATCGGCAGGGCTCAGGTTCAGCCTGCTGCTGGCACGCGCCTGTCCCCGGGTCCCCAAGCGGCTCCCTGCGTGCACAGCTTCTTGCTCTGCTGTGGGAGGAGACACCCCATCTTTTGGGGCTGGGGTTCTAAATGTTGCCTCCTCTGGGGTGCTCATCCCACACCATCACCCTCCCTGCATTTGACACAGGAGGAGATAGACTCGTTCCTAGCCAGCTCAGGAGCCGCTTCCCCTCCTGTGAAACCGAGATGTGCTGTTGAGTTAGCAGAGGTGTGTCAAGCACCAAGATCTGTTGGCGCAAGGAGCCAGAAAGGGACAAAGGATTGTTCTGGTTAGGGAGCAGAAAACTCTGACTTTGCTCTTCTTGGAGTAACAATCTTCCCGGAGAAGACACAGTGACAGGGAATATCTCATTTAAACCCCGCTGGCATCTCGCCCCAACTAGATAGGACTTTTCTCCTGTCACTGCTGCATGGGCTGATCAGAAAACAGATACCCATTTGCACAACAAATACCCTTGGTGTTTTCATACGCTGTTGTGAATTGTTTTCCAAAGACCATGGGAACGTGTGTTGACAAGCTACAGAAAACCAATAGCATTTTTCACCATGTTTTCAAGAGGAACATTTTTCATCCTCTTTTTTCGCTGCCACCCTTACAGCCACCGCACCATGAAAGGGAGCAGGGAGCAGGTATCACTCACACACCAGCCCATGTCACCATGCGTGTCCCCTGGCACTGCTGGGCAGTGCTGATTACCCAGGAGAGGCCAAATATCTTCTCCATCCCTCCCTTACCCACTTCAGGAATTTTTAGCCCCTGGCCGCTCCATGGTCCTTCTCAAAGAGGCTGAGAGGATGCAGGGGCATGGCAGGAGCCGGTCTGGGAGCCAGAGTGCAAATGTGTTTCAGTAAGGGGGGGGAAGAGGAAGGGCAAGTGTGGATTTTATTAAGTGATAACAGATCTTCAAATCAGATTATGGGAAATTTTCGGGGGCACCACGGCATTGATTGGCTCGGCCAGAGTTTGCGAGGCTGTGTGGGAGCACGTCAGAGCACGTGCAATCGGATCCCTTCCATTAGCCTGATCAATAGCCGCCGCGTGGGGGGAGTGGACGGGAGTGTGGACAAAACTGCATAAATATATACGCGAGAGCCAAGAAATCACATTACAGCCAAAGAATCCGAGCTCAACATGGGTAACCCTTTCACCCCAGCACCCAGGGCAGGGGGAGCATTAACCCTTTCAGGGTGGCCCTCTGGCTCCAGCACTGGAGCGGGGGTTGAGTGGGTTGTGGCTTGGCATGGCGGTAGGAAGAGGTAAGGCACCACTTCCCCATGCCCGGCTTTCTGGAGGCCAGGTGTGTTTCTTTGGCTGCAATGGCACATGGTCTCATATGCATGAGATGTGGTCGGGCACTGGGAGTGTGAGCAGCATATGCATCGTGTCCTCTCCAGCAGTGTCCCCACTGCCCTTTGCGGTGGGGTGCTTGTGGCACACCATGTCGGTGGGTTTAGTGTCAGACGTTGCACCTGCGTGATGCACAAGCAGAAGGAACTGGCAAAGGGCTGGAGCGGAGCTGAGCCAAGCTCAGCCTGCAGGCCAGGTCTTCCTCTATGGCTTCTCCACCAGTAGTGTGCTGGGCAGCCTCAGCAGACCACGAGCTATGGACCTCTCTTCTGCATTGTTGCATGCAGCATCCCCAAGGCGTTCACACGCAGGCAGAGCTGGGGGCACCCAGTTTGTGGCAGGCTGAGGCCAGTGCGGGAGATGCAGGAAGGGAGAAGGAACACTTCCAGTGGGACAGAGGGAGAGAGGCAGAGACCTAATGTCAAAGAGAGAAATAACACATACATAAGATATTCTTCTCTGCTTCTTACAATCCTAAGAATTTATAGGGACATGGGACAGACCTTGTCCTTTGAGCCCATCTCCTTTACATCTCATATTCGTGATTTCTGGACAACAAAATGTCCGAGAAGCTCAAATGCCGCTGCAGGGGCCTTCCCCCTGCCACCTGCAGTGTGGTCTGGAACCCCAGAATTTTCATGTGTCTCTGCACCAAGCCCCACTTATCACAGTTCCGGGACCTCCTCAGCTGCGCCTGCCTTTCCAGTCCTGTTTTGACACTTCTAATTAGCAGACATTTAACACCTTGTTTTGCTTGGACTCTGCCTTCAGCCAGACAACACATCGATGGCCTTTGACTTCTCCCCTGACCCCGGCTAACCTGGCAGCACAGCACTCTTGGCATCACTCTGAACACATCCTGTCCAATTTCCTCCCGCTGCCCTCTGCCCCCCCGGTCCCCATGGCCCTCCTCAGCCGTGCTGGGGCGAAAGGCACGGCGAGATGCAGCGCGCAGTCTTTCCCTTCGTAAGCGCTTTCCTGAACATGATTTAAAGCACTGAAGCAAGAGGAGAAAAAAAAAAATAAAAGGACCTGTAATAAAGTCAGCACTCTGCTTATTAAGGGGAAAAGGCTGTGCTTTACTTATACTAACATTAATTAGATAGATATATAGGGAGCAAAGAGGCCTCTAGGAGATTTATGCAGAGCCCCTGAAGATGGATGTGAGGAATGACAGACAGACAGCAGCTCTTGTAAAGTGCCAGGAACAGGGTACCTGGGAAGAAGTGATGGGGAGCCAAAGGGACGGTGGTCTCGAGGGTGCTTCAGTGCAGCAAGCATGAGGGCAGATGGGGATATTGGGACCTGCCAAAAACACCTGGGGATGCCATAAAGATGGAAGGAGGAGCAGATGAGGAGTGCCAGGGAGGTTTCTGAGAGCATCCTCAGAGAGGAGCATGTCTCCTTCTCCTGTTCCCCTCTGCGGTACAGTCAGGCAGGTCTAGTGGCAGATGAGGTCTTTCAAGCAATAGTTTGTCTTTCATGCTCCGGAAGCCTGTAGTCACCTGGATGCCATTATCAAATTGAGGAGACACTCAAAGCTGTTTATTCTCACTATGAGACATTTCTCCCTCTGTTCCCTTCCTCGCTGCATCAATCAAATATTTTCTAACCATTCCCAGAGCCGAACAGACAACAGAGCAGAAAACTCATCGTGCTTTTTCATTATCCCACTGCAGAAGGATGCGTTCTTAGCATCTGATCAGAGCAGGTCCCCTCCTGCTCGGTGCGTCATGCTGAGGCAGGAGAGCGGTCCCTGCTCCAGCTGCCCCAGCTTGCAGCCGCATGCGGTGGGGCATAACCTTGTGTATGCCACCAACACAACAGGACAGGTGACCATATTCTTGGTCTTTCTGGGCCTGCGCTTGTGGCCATCTGGACCATTTCCTATGTTTCTGTTTGGGGAGGTGACCACAACCTGTAGGTCCGGTAGGGATAGCTGAGCCCACGCCTTGTACATGCTCCGTGTTTTTCACCATCCTCCCTCCTTCCTCATCTGTCATCCTGGGGAGAGCAGAACTCCTCAATGGTCCTTTCCCACTGATGCTTCAGAAAGAAGTCCGGAAGTGCCCTGTGATACCTTTGCAACCGCTGAACTTTCAGCTTCACCAATACAGTTGGCGTCCTTGGGCTTTCTTCTATCTCCTCTAAGCACTTCTTTTACCTGCAAGGACAAGACCTGACTTAAGCAGAAAAGGAAGCTTAACTGTGTGTCCTTGCAGCCCCAGTGGAGGGACATCACTCATCCTGGGATTGCCGGGCACTTGCGTGCCACTGAGAGACTTCCCCAGCCTGGAGAGCTGGCTGTCTTGTTAAATGTCCGTTCTCATCTGCTTCACACAGGAGGAGCTTCCATGCAGAGAAGAGCCCAGGGCTGCTTGGGGAGGCTGTGATGGAGGTGGGAATGCAGCTTAAGTCTCTTTGATCCATAGCCTTGTGCTCCATCACAAGCCCACCCTGCTCTTGGGTGAGGGCTTGTAAAAGGGTTGTGGCTGCTGTTGACAAGCAGAGGCTGAAGGCTCTGGGGTTTTTATTTGCCGTTGTTCCAGCAGGCTCCTGCCTGTGTCCGTGGGCTGTGTCAGGACCACTTGTCAACCTGTTCTGCCTTCGCTTTCTGATCTTGATTTCTCCATCCTACCCAGGCAGTGCCTCCTCCCCTCTTTCCCCCAGCCTGGGTTAAATATAGCCGCTAACTTTGGTGGTGATTAGTAATAAAATTTTAACAAGCATCCATATGAACGTCTTTCTGTCACTTTTATGAGGCCATTTACAGCAGGGAGATATAAGAGCACCTTAAATCTCCCCCTAACAGGAGGGGTCACGTCAGCAGGGTGAGAAGCAGAAGGCCCAGTGTCCCATGTCTCCTGCCTGGCGGTGCTGTAGGTGCTCCCTGTCCCCATGATGGGACGGGTGGTTCCCCTTTGTGTCCAGATGTTACCGGCTTGGCCAGTTGCTTTCTGGACCAAACATCTGCTCCCAGCGGGTGGAAAAGCAGAGGGGATGCTTTGGGCTGCCAGCGCCCAGAGATGCTGCCCATCTGCAGAAGAGCACGGCACCGGGATGGTGCTGGAGCTGGGGACGGGCACGGCGGCGGGAGGTCAGCTCAGGTCCTGCGGCGGGGCAGCTGCCTCAGTGCTAAGGCGTTGCACTTAGATGAATTAACTCCGTTAGGAAAAAATGTTCACATCCACCATTTTCCATTCACCTCCCAAGTGTGCTGACTGCAGAACGGGGAACGGTTCCTGTTGCTTTGCCCAAGCCTAAATTTGGGGCCTGACTCTACCCTGACACTGTCTACTTTTTTTAAGAAAGGCTTGTAAAAGCCATACACCCTTCCCTGTTTCCCACCCGTTTGGCTGCACACCAAGGGCAGGGTCTGCTCCTGCTTCCAGCGGTGCCGATCTCCCTCCCTGCCCTCGGCCGCGTCGCGCCCAGCGTAAGGGGGAGCAGGACTGAGTCCCTGCTCGGCAGTATATGTGTGAGCAGCCAAAGGGATCCTTTCCAGAAGTACGGTAGAAGGAATAAGCCTTTGTGTTTCCTGTGTAGTTAGTTACACGTCCCGGCTCCGCTCCTGTCTGTAAGCTTAATTTGTCGGTGGTGATACTCAAAAACTTTCTGCCTCTGGTTTTGTTCAGCATGGCCGTTACGTCAGGCTGGGATAGAGCCCAGGTCCAGCCAGGCTCTGGGCTGACCGCTGGGGACAAACACAGTTTCTGGAGCACTGATCCAGCCAGCAAATTCAGTATGTGAGACTGTACAGTATTTTGGCAGGTGGTATTTCATGGTGCGAAGGTGAGAACTCCTTCTGCTCCGGGTCAGAGGCAGCAGCAAATTACCACACCTGCACCCAGAGGAGGGCATCAGCAACGGGGAGAAGTGTGGTCCCTTCCCCAGGGTCACACTTTGGGTTGATGACAGAGCCCAAAATAGACCCCCTCTGTCCTGGCAGCCACCAAACCACATGGCTTCAAAACTGCTCTGCGACACCCCTTTCGTGTGGGCGCTCTGCTTCCTGTGCCAGGAGCGCGGATCAAACACAGCTTCACCAAGTCTTTAAATATTAAGAAAAACCCCAAGGTTTGTGGTCTGAGTTTTGGATGGAAGTTTACGTTTGTTCCTTTTTTCTAGTTTTGTTTCTTCAAAAAAAAGGAAACACACCTTTGAATAGTGAAATCAGAAAATAAGGAAGCAAAATGTGTCTGAGATGAGGGCTTGTTTGTTGTGAGCAGTGCCGGGTCCCTAGAAGAGCGACGTGGAACGTCTTTGTAGGCACCACAAGCTTTGCAGGAAGAGCTACTTTTACATAACTAGTATACATTATGACTAATATACATTAGTCATGTAAACATACCTAACTAGTTTTCCAACCTCATATATGCTATCCAAGCGCTAACTGTTCAAGGCAAGTATAAATATCACCCATGCAAAGGCAAGGGAGCAGATGCGGGGAGCAGACGCCTTGTTCTAGGTCTAGAGCTGGAATTATATTTCACTGTCGGAAACCTGTTCCTTTTCAAGGAGGCAAGATAGAGCTGTCAGCATCCAGGAGCCAGGCAGAGCAGACAGCAGGGGTGCTCAAACTCCTTGCAGTAAAAATATCTAGCGTGGCCAACAATAAAAGAGGAAAAGATTGGTATAGATTTTTTTGATTTTTCTGGCGAGGAGGGCAAAAGTGAATAGGTTGGCAAAGTCAGATTGTTACTTTTTGCTCAGAAAAGTTGACTTTGAAAATTTCATTCTCAAGTCTTGTAGGATACACCGGCTTTCTGCTTTTGACTAAGAGGGAAAGTGATTCTGCAGCGTTGCTGTTTCCTATGAGAAGCAAGGCTGTGTGAGCCAGCAGCCCTAGCAGACAGCATCTCAAGCACTGCTCCCCGTGTCGCTCTCAGGCCGTGGGATGAAGCAGGGGTAGAGCCCAGGACAGCTGCTGACGGCGTATGGGTGAGAGGAGGCAGTGGCTGCTGCCAGGCCAAGATGATGTTGGCACTGCCTGCACTTGGCAGCAGCAGAAGGATGACCCTGCTTCTTGCTCCCATGCCGCTCTGTTGAATTTCCCTTGGAGCCCAGGCTCCCCCTCGGCTGGTATTTGCATGTTTTTCCTGATTGCTTCCCTGGGTCAGATGAGACATCTGTACCCCTGGGAGCAGAAGGGACCCAATGCTCCCTCTGTGTGTCACTTCGTGTTGCTACTGAGATGTTATTCTGTCAAAGCCTTGGTAGCCCAGATGAGGTTAGTGAGCCGGGATGTCCTGCATATACTTGGTGCTGTAAACAGCATTCTCCGTCCTCCACATGTGCACATGCTCCCGTCCCATGGCCACATGTTCACTGTGCACGTCAGTGCAGTCATTGATAATGATTGGGATCCTGGGATCACCAAAGTGACCTGTTTGCAGAGGCAAGTTGCCCGAGCTTGGCAGAAGAAGGCACCTTGGGGCCCCTGGAAGGATGGGATGCTGTGGAGGGCGCTGAGGGAAGGCAAGTGGGGAGCAGAGGGCAGCGGCTGGCAGCCCCTGTGGGCGGTGGGATGCAGGGGTATCCCTGCTCCGTGGGGTTAGAGCCTGCTCTGGCAGGAGGTCAAAAAGGCAAAGTTTCTTGGGAGGTGAATTATCAGTGGGAGCAATATCGGCAGGTCAAGCACATCGGTGCTGGGGTAATACAGTTAAGGTGCAGAGCCTTGGAGGGAGCCCGGCCGAGGAGTGCAGCATTAAAGCAATGAGCCCAGCTTAATCTGCCCCAAGTGAGGGCAGTGGGGTCTTTAATATTGTGTCAGGCTCGCAGGCCCTCGTTGGCGGGTTATTCTTCACGGCAGCTAATGCCACTGGGCTAACTGAATTAGCCCCTCCTTCCGCGGGGTGAGCGTGGGGTTGCCGGGAGGGCGATCGTGCCTCGCAGCTGCAGGGAGAGCGAGTGATGGCCTGGAAATTCAATCAGGTGAGGAGCCGCCGCCATCCCCAAAGGACAGGGAGCAGCCGGATTGGGAGGAGAGCCCGGGACGGGGATGCCGGTGACTGGCTCCGTGCTGTCCCTGGGCAGGGTGCCCTACAGGGACTGCTCCCTGCTCTGGATGGTATGAAGTCCTGCCCTGCAGCGTGCTGCTCTGCATCCATCAGCCCTCTGGGAGCACCTCAGTGGAGAGTCCATCCATACCTCCGTGCTCGTTTCCAGCTTGCTCACTGCTGGGAGGGGTATTCCCTTGCGCATCCGTGGGGAACCATGGCACGGGGACATGCTGGGACACATGGTGTGTCTCCAGCAAAGCTGGGTGTCCCTGGGGTCCAGCCTCCAGCACACTTGCAGGATTTCTGTTTGGTCGGAGATGAAGGTTCGCCAGCAAGAGACAGCCTGGCCCAAGGAATCGGCCAGGTGGCCAATTCCTGGCTTTGCTCTTGGGATGAGGTGCTCCCCTAATGAGCTGCTGAGTGATTGCATGATCCTCTTTTTAAAGCCCTGTGGGATTTGCAGGCAAGAGGGATGGCTAAGGGGCTGAGTGCAGCAATGGCCCATCATTCCCAGGAGTCATTTTCTGTCCTTCAAGTTAAGAAAAAACAAAAATCTGAACCTCACACATGTTTGCTTGTTGTCCTCCAAACCTGCCACTGCTTTTTTTCTTTCCCGGCCTCAGCAATTGCTTTCTCCTCCACGTGTACTTAAAGGCACATTCCTGGTGAATCCAGCACATCCAGAGTGGGTGATGGTGTCCTTGCCCACCGCTGCCTGGATGGTGCCAAATCCAGAAGGGCTCACCTGTGTGGCAGGGGCCCGGGCCAGCCCGTGACCAGGTGGTGGCCCTTTGTCAGCCCCAAGAGTGGCTGTGAGGACAACGGAGGATGCTGTAATCTCAGGGGCACGGGACAGCAGACCCACAGCACGGGACTGCTCCCCTTCCGTGGGGCACAGCCCCCCTCTTTCCACCACACAAAGCCCTTTCTCTAGCTGAAGCCACCGTCCCTTCGCCTCCGTCACCAGGGCTTGACGGAGTGCCCCCTCCTTTCCCAGGTGCCCCTCTGATCTTCAAACCTGCCCCGTATCCCTCCACCCCCCCTTCCCTCACATTGTTATAAATGGAGGCTTTGGCTCCCTTTAAATAGTCATATCTATCAGACAAGCTCATGTCAGCCATAAATTGTACAGTAATGATGATTTTCTAAGTGGGTCGACTGGAGCTATTTCCGCTTCAGCCTCAAGTTACTGCACATGTACCCCCCTGCCCCCAGGGGCCAGCAGCCTCATTTGTTGTCCCCCTAATTGTCATTTCTCCCACACGCACTTGGGCAGAAGCTGGAAGGAAAACTGGCCCTGCTGCCCGCCCCCGGGCAGGGAGTCCCCTGTGCCCCCACAGGTCCCTCCTGGTCTTTCCACCTGGGAGGGGGCTTCAGAGGAGGGCAGAGGGCAGGAGGGGCAAGACGGCACCGGTTGCCTCTCATGCAGGCAGGGGGAACGGCCGCAGAAGCACACCATATGGATGCCCTTACCTCTCGCTGCTCCCCCCGCAGCCGCGTGAAGTCGGCCCCGACGTGTGAAAGCTGTAATTGCAGGTAATCCCCCCGCACTGCGCATGGTTTGAATTTGGCAGAGCAGGAATGTGGAAGGGAGAAGGGGAATTACTGCCCAGACGCGCTGCAGGGCCAACATCTGCACGAGTCATCAGTGCACATCTGGCTGCAGCAGCCTGTACTTGTAGCCCAGCCGGTCACTTTTTAGCCCATTGGGTCTGCCTCAAGCTCCCATTAAGGGCAAAGCATGGACACCCTGGGACTGGGAACCTTAGGCTGATAGAGAAATTGCTCCCTTCACCTGATATTGGTGCTGATATTGGGGTGGTCACACAGATGTGGTGTTTCTTACTTTTTCCATTTGTAAAATAGATTAAGGCTCTCAGGAGCACACTCTAGGGTACCCATCACTAGCTCTTCTGGAGAAGTGAGGGACTGTGGCACCCTCTTCCAGGTTTGCCTGAGGCTGGCACTGCTTTGCGCCATCCCCCAGTGAGATGCTGGAGCAAAGGAGCTGATTTCTGCCTCCACACGCAGCCGGGCTCAGTGAGGTGGGTCCCTGCCTACATTCTGCTTCACTGGAGCATGGTCCCAGAGCCAGCAAACTTTCTGCAGAAATCCTGCCTTGAGGTTCAGTCCTGCAAGGCTGAGCACTTCTCAGCTCACAGCCGCCGGCGCAAAGCAAAGGATTTCAAATCTGCCTTGCAGGATCAGGCCTTTGCAGAGAGAAGCGAGGCAGGATGGGCAGAGTGGGACTCACGTGCAGTCAGGACCAGAGGGTCTTTGTGGCCTCTAGGTGCCATAAACTTCAGTTGGGCTGTTTACACTGGATAGAGATGGAAAGCCTCCATCACACAGACAAGATACATTCTTGGTAATTTCTTGCATTTCCCGACAAGCCAGTCCTGCACCCTGGGAAGGCTGCTGGGACCCAGGAGGAAGCATGAAGGGCTGGGGAGACAGGAGGGCTCAGGGCGCAGAGAGGGGCTGCGGTCTTGGTGAGGGGAGGCTGTTGTATCCAATGCCTGGTTTCTGTGGCCAGGCTCGATCTGATGTGCCGGTGAGAGCGTGGGACAAGAATCGAGGACGTTAGAGAGATAGACAGGCAAGTGGGTGAAGGTCCACCTGCCACCATGCTCTGGGACAAGGGCTGGCCTTGGAGAGCACCCTGGCAGTGCCACGTCCCTTAGGCAGCCGACCCTGCTCTGTCTCCTTGATGGAAAAGGCCTGATGGACCTTCTCATCCTGACCCTTTGCCTCCGAGGTTTCTTTGGGAATGTGCACAGTCGAAGTGTAAATCCTTGCTGCCACTGAGTTGCCCCGTGCTGGGGAGGGGATGCTGGGGGGCTTTAAGCAGCAGGCGTGGGTGTTAGGTCTCCTCCCAAATGTGGCTGATAATCCCCCCTGTAAGGAGCCTACTTGGGGCTGACCCAGGAGCAAAAGCATCTTCGGTTCAGTCGCTTACCCCCCTCCCTGCTCTCCCAGCCCCGAGGAAAGCAGCCTGACCTCGCTCAGCAAGAAGGCAGACGCAACCTCCTCCCCAGGCAGGCGGCTTCCCAGATAACCCCCCGGCTTTCCGAGGGCAGTGCGGGTGTCAGAGGCATTGTCTCTTTGGAAATTAATTTTCCTGTCGATTTCCTTATTTCTCTTAATTGATGAGGGGCAAGTCTTAGGCGTGTTGCCAGCGGCACCAGCCACAGCCTCCCGTAGGTATCGGCGGAGCCAAAAGCACTAGCGCCGAGGGCTGGGGAGTGTAATGAACTCTCAGAGGACTCGTTGCAGCTCAGCCCGTGCTCTAGATTAGCTGAGGAATCATCTGGCCCAGCTATTAACTGTCCCATTTAACATCATAAATTATTAACCTAATTTTGAGGAGGGTCGGTGACGGATCACGCTGATTTTGTCAGCTTTTCTGCAGCCTCTCGCACAGCCTGCCGGCGCGGGGTAAGCCACAGGCAGGGCCTGAGGGTCAGTGCCTCCAGAGAAGGAGAGAGACGGGGCATCACAGCCCGGCTGTCAGCAGAAGGACCAGCTCTGCCTCCTCTTCCAGCCCAGCAGAGAGCTCAGAGAGACCCCGAGCAGGGGGGATCCTCCAGTGGAAATGGGGGATGTAAGAGCTGCCCCCGGGGAAGAGCAAAGCCACCCACTCCCCAACACATCTGCACTGCTGTGGGGCACATCTGCACTGCTGTGGGGCACATCTGCAGCCGTGGGTATGGGTGTCCAAGACCTCTGCCCCTTGCTGGGTACCAGTATGTGCTGCCCACCCTTAGTCCAACCCATTACCAGAGGTGCTTTTTAGCTTGTTTAAGCAGCTATCGGGATGCTCTTCAGTTTGTAGGGCAAAGGCCTGGGGTCACGAGGTTTTTCTTCCCATGTTTGTTGTAGACTAGAGGTTGTTCAAAAAGTTTCCTTCCTCGGAAAAGTTTTAAATAAAATAGGAGGGAAAGCGGATTCTTTGGTATAAAAGTTTTAAACCATTCCGAGTTTCTTTCTAGCTGATTGAAGTATAATGAAAATTTAAGGGATACCTTCTTTTCTCTCCCCTTTATCTTTCTTTGAGAAGAGAGATGTGTGCAGGAAGAAGAGGCTGAGAATTGCACTCAACCCAGCATTTTTTTAATTGAGTGGAAAAATTTTGCAATCATTTGGTCTGTCAAAAAAGCTGTACAAACCTGAAGGAAAGCAAGCTCTGAAATCCTTGTAAAACGCCTCTTTCATTCTGGCATCACAAAAAGGACTTTTTGTTTCCCTGCGAGCAGCTGCACTGCTCGGTGCTGCCTGTCCGTGTTGTGTGAGCGCGTGGCCCCCAGGCTGGTCGTATGCGTGTCCCCGTGCTGTGTCCCATGAAGGGGTGATATTTGGGAGCCCGCGTAGCCCCCAGCCCCACTCCCCTTCACTTCGATGCTGTGCGAGGTTCAGCGGCTGTAGGACCGAGCCTCGCTCTCTGCCACTAATTGCCCTGGCTGGAGATGCTTGGGGTCAGGGTCAGCAGGGCTGCATTGCTGGTAAAACAATCCCCCCCAAAAAACCCAACACAAGCACAAAGAGGTGCTTTTGGTTGTGGTAGGGGCATGGAAAGGTGTCAGCATCTGCATTAAATTGGCAAGAGCCTGTATCACTAACCTGCTCATCCTTGAGTACCCATCTACTAACCAAAAGTGCCGTATCTCGTAGTGCGGTTACTGCCCCTCTTTCCCTTAGACAGTGAAATGGGGAGTCCTGAGTTTGCAGACCCACGGCATCAGTGCTGTCATACTCCCCTTGCTTGACGCAAGGCTTTAACACACGTGCAGAATAGCGGAGGTGGAAGGAAATTGCCTTCGCCAGAGGTCTGAACCTCACAGCGCACACACACTACAGACCCGCGCAGGACTGCTGCCCAGCACGCGGATATAAAATACAGCGCCCTGCAATAAAACATGCACGGCTAGTCTATATATTTTGCAATCCCTTTAAAGATTTTTTTTTTCTTTAAACCCCTCACCCCAGCTCCCTCCCCATTCTCCCCCCAAAAAATTATTATAAAGAATTATTGCCATTAGTACGTCTTTCCCAGTGAAAGGAGAAAATCGCCTCATTCATAATTTATACCCTCAATTACTATTAATAAAGAAATATTTCAGCAGAAAATCGCCTGGGAAAATTACACGTAACATTGCATTAACATTCTATTTGAACATTTTCATCACATTTGTTATAGAGTTAATAAGAGGGATATGCTCCCCTGACTTCTTCATGAAATTATGGGCTGCCTATGATAGTTTAATCTTTTAGACTTTATATAATATATTCACTTTACTAATTGAGCTATCCAAGGAGCAGTTAGGGATGTTCTTAAACGTGGAAGACAAAGTAATCAGGGCTGTGACTTCCTGACGAGAAGATCTTCTTCCGGAGATGAGGAGCCGCACGTGTGAGGAGCACACACGGACGTGTTTGTGCACAGATGTGCCACTCCATTAGCCCTTCCCTTAATGCCCTGCCTGTACTTGGAAGTGAACGTGAATGAAGGGTGGAGGTGATTTTCAGACTGGCGAAATATCCCCCAAAAGCTCAATTTTTCAGGGTGAAAGGGGGTTGGGTGAGCTTGAGCGAGCTATTATTTTTGGAATAAGAAATGCCCAGCATGGGGGGGTTCTTGGGAGCAGTACTTGGTGTAGGCAAGCCTTTACGCTCAAATTCACCCCCACCCACAGTCATGCACAAACTGTCTCCAAAACACTAGACAAGGAGCTGGGCTGGGGTGGACAACCCCTCTTCTGCTCTCCCTGGAGCTTCTGCTTTACCAGGTAGTCACGGGGTACAGAAAGGCTTCCCCCCCTGCCCAGGGTACAAACAAACCCCAAATTGGGCCAGAAGAAAAGTAGGTGTGAGCAGTGAGGGATGAGGAGGCATTTGGAACATGGACACTGCTCTCGTGTCACCATGAGCACTGCTCTGGACAGTCTGCTTGTCTCCAAAAAACTTGAGCAACAGGAAAGCCTCGGTAGCTGTCTCTCCTGCTCCTGCACCCTCACAGCTCTGCACACCTCGTGCAGCAACTGGAGCCTTGGTCCAGACTCAGCTGCTCTTGGACCCTTCCTCACACAGGGGCACTGTCAGGCACCGAGATTTGAGCCCCTTGTGAATTTTGGGAGTTGAACCCAGGTCAGGGTCTCTCTGCGAGATCCTTCTTTCCCCTCCATGTGCACATGTTCCTTACCACGGGATGTGATCAGAGCTCCTGCTGTCAGCGGGAGGCTTTCTGAGGTGACAGCAGGCAGTGGTTTGGACCAGGACCATGTGGAAAAGGGCTGCATCGTCAGCATATTAGGAGGTTACTCACTCATTAAACCTAAGTACATGCAGCCATGAGCAGGTGCAAAGAGGGATCCATCACTGCTGAGCAATGGCCCTGCCACCAGGGATGAAGGCAAATCTCTGTTAGCTGTCCCTGACGAGGGAGGCTGAGGGAGCGCAACACCAGCTGCTTCGTTTCACATCCACAGGGTGCTGGTGTCCCCTCTGCAGCCACTGAGACTGGTCACGGGCAGGGAAAGAGCGGCAGGGCACAAAGTAGCATGCAGGCTCATAGGTGAGGATTTGCGGTCACCCCTGAAACCACTCTTGTGATTCCCAGCACTGCAAACCAGTGGCCAATGCTGACAGCAAGCCAAAGGGTTAACGAAAAGCTTTCATGTGTTGGGATTCATTAGCTGAGACTCATTAAAGAGCAAATAAGAGCCGGGATGTTGCCAACTGAGCCCTGCTGAAGGCAGCTTCTGCGGGTGAGGCAACCTGGGACCACAGAAAAGCACCATGATGCAGGGCAGCCAGGTGAGCCCTCATCGCTCCCTGGCAGACCATGGCCAGTGTGTCCCACCAGGGATGGGAATCAGTGCGGGAAGAGTGTGTGCGGGGGGTGCTGGCAGCGAGCACCCCTCTGCCACATCCCCAGCATTTTAATGTCTATTCACAAGGCCATGGACCCACTGGGCCCAGCTGGGGCAACTGTTCAGACCCCTGGTGTGACATCCAGTTCTCTCACTGGGAAGAGGGAACTGAGGTCCTGGCAGCTCTGTCCTTCCAGCCCATAAGAGCCCATCAAGGAGACAGGGATGGGTGCATGACAGCCCAAACCTGTGCACCTCCATTGCAGTGTGAGGTATGGGGAGCAGAGCACCCACACATGGTTGCATGAGACATGCAGCTACATTAACACTTGCATGGTGGAGCATGGTTGTCCCTGGCTGGTTTCTTATGGGATGCTCATTGCTGAGCTTGCAGCCAGCGTTTTCCTGGGTGATGGTGTGCCACCAGCCAGTACTGACAGAGGCTGTGGCCACCTGGGTGTTGATCAAGCCATACTGGGCACGCAGCAGCCCCTGCAAGCCCACCTCTCCTTGTCATCTCCCAGGTGGGCAGGGGGCCACAAGCTGCCCCATGTGTAAACACATGGGGAGCACGGGGTGTTGGGCGTCTTTCCAGGGACCACAGGGGCAGCCTGGGCATGGCAGAGGCCGAGGAAAGTGAAGCACGGACTGTCCGCCCCAGGGATGGCCACTGCCTGGTCCTGGGCAGGATGGCCCACACTGTAAACAGGACAAGGCTTGTAAACAGAGCTCCAGCTGGGATAAATTTAGCCCATTGGGGTTGTGGCCCTGGCGCAGCAGGACACGGTGTCAGGGCATTGTCAAGAAGAGAAGGGGAGAAAGAAGCTGAATAAACAAACACAGCTTGTCCCCCCCCTTTTTTTTTTT
>VZSZ01005419.1:161662-183605 GCA_013398815.1 Ibidorhyncha struthersii | reverse complement strand
GGCTTTTTTTTTTTTTTTTTTTTTTTTTTGTCCCAGCGTTGTTATTTCAGCCGGACAATTGCCCTGCAGATTGAGGGAACAGGCTGGAGTTCAAGTGAATTTGGCTTCCAGCGCATCCCTCTTTACATTGTGTTTTCACATGGGAATGTATCCTGGCATATAGGGGGTGGTGTCCGCACCCGTATCTATGGATAACTCCACGGATGCTCCACACACATCTCTAGGCTGACCCACAGGGATACAGGCAGCTTTGAAGGCCAGGTGAGGCTGAGCAACTTGGCGCTGGCTGTCACGTGGGACTGCTTTCTCCATGTGCACAGCCCGGACTAACACCCGTGGGTGCTCAGGAGAACACATGCAAGATGATCTGTGCTCCATATGCACCTGTATGTGCCTCCGTGGGCAGGCGCAGCCCTGGAGGTGTCCCCTCACAGCAAAGGGGACACTGGAGAGGTGAAAGTCTTTGCAGGACTTCAGAAATGGGGATCAGGACTCCAGAAATGGGGATCAGGACTTCAGAGCCTTTTTTCCCTTGTTCTGTCATGGAGTTTGGACAAGTCATATTCCGTTGACAAAATCATCCATGATCTCAGGAGCAAAGGGCATGGATCTTCTCTGTCAGTCCTGCTCTGCAAGGACCTAAGTCTTTTCTAAAGGCCATGTTTAGAGGCAGCCTAATTTTCACATCTTAATTTTATTTTTCTCACATCTCTCTCTGACACACACATACACACACACGCTTCTATTGGAAAAACGATTTTAATACCCATGGCACATTGTCCTGGTGTGATATAAAATCCAATGACATGTGGCATTTGGAAAAGGTCACTTCCCCCATCAGGATTCATTATCCTACCTCAGCCTGGGAAGCCATGGGGTTGCCCCCGCCTCTGTGGACCCCTTGCCCCCTCCCCGGCTGCGGCAGGCGAGCAGGGAGAGGGGCTGAGGTGGCTGGGTGGCCACGCCGGGGACTTTGGCCATCACAGGGACATGCTGTTAGGAAGGCTTGGGCCTCAAAGCTGGCTCCGCTGGGCACACAGGGGTCAGTTTGGCTTTCGCCTGCCTCCCCCTGCTCGCTGCTCCCTCTCTGTTCCCTTTCAAGTAGGAGCCGGCTCTTGCGGTGCCCTCACTCTGCACGGTTGCAGAAGGGAAACACCCCCCCTTCCCTGTTTCACTTGTTCAATTTTGGGGGTGGGTTGGTTGGGAAATGCCCTTCCGTGCCGGTGCTCACCACCACCTAGGCAGAACTGAGAAGAGAAAGAGGAGGGGACATGGAAAGCCCAGCTCTTCCCCAGCTTCCCCACCGAGCATGGGGTCCCTGGCTGCCCCACGCTTGGTGCCCCCCAGCCCCTGGGGCAGACCAGCAGTGCCCAGAAGGCTGAGTGCAGCAGCACTGGGGGGCTCTACCCTGTCTCCTGGAGATTGCCTACGCAGGGCAGCACCCTGGGCTAGAAAGGGGTCTCTGGTGCACGTTGCAGGTGAGGGACAGCAGGGCAGGAGTGGGGGATGCTCACAGCAGGGCAGGAGTGACAAGCTGTCCTGGGGTACTTGCATGTTTTTTCCTTTCCTTGGACTTCTTTCTGCTCAGGCTTCCCCAGGACCGTCTTTGTCCACGTATAGCCACCTCCCCAAGGTGTTTTCACAGCCCAACTTGGAGCTATTCCCTGGAGAGGCAGAAGGGCGCAGGAGGGCCAAACCTGCTGTGAGGCTGCCCGGGGGTGCTCAGGGGATGCAGTCCCCTGTGGGGCAGAGCATGGGCTGTTCCCCAGCGAGTTGTCCCGTTGGCAGGGGACTGGGAGCCAGGACTCCTCTGTTTGGTCACAAACTACCTTGGGCCATCTTGGCCAAGTCGTATCCCTGTTCCCCACCTGCAGGGAAGGGGAGAGGGGAGGGTGCAGTGGGCTCAGGGCTGCGGGAAGGGGAGGAGGTGCGAAGCGGGAGCAGTTGTTCCTGGGGAGAGGAGGATTATTTCTGCAGCAGGGAGTGGGGTTTGGTGTCTGCTGAAGATGACTTCTCAGAGTGCTGAGGGTGATGGTGAGTGTAGCCCCTTCCTACCGTATAAACACCAATGAGTTATGGGTACCCCAGCCTCTAATTATGCAGTCAGCCCCAAATAGGCTGTGTCTAACGAGGCTGACAGACTAATATCTCAAGAGCCCTTAATGCGTTATCATCTCTTGCTGTATGACCTCATATTTATAACTGCTCTGGTGGGAGGTTGAGAAATGTCCTTCTCTTCCCCCAGCCCCCTCCCCAACTTCTCCCCCCACAGAGCAGCAGCTCTTCAGCCTCATCTGTTAGGATCAGGAGGAGAGAGGCGACTTCTCTCCATCCATCATGAGCGGAGTTCGCGCTATTAGATGATTAAAGACATTTTTTATAATATTTGGAAGGGGCTTTGAAATGTCTCTCAAACACTGTGATTAATGCCTCCTTAACCCTCGCCTGGCCGGGATGGTGTGGTGGGGAGGCGGGTGCATCCCGGGGCAGGGATCCCCAGGCATCTCAGCGGTCACCCGGCCGTTGGGCACCCTGAGCCATGACAAGGTGTGATTCATGAGCGTGGGGCACCTGCAGGAAGCTCTGGCCTCCAGGCAGTTCCTAATGCACCGGGGACTTGGTGGTTTCTGAGGCTGCAACGGCTGGGGCAGGAGGAAGCAGCGCCTGCGCCCTCCCCAGCGCTTACACAAGAGGCCCCAGGGCTGTACCGGTCTGGGTCCACAAGTCGGACCATCCCACGCCGATGCTGTGGGTTTCAAGGGTGGGCAGGGAAAGAGGGTGAGCAGCCCATGCCCAGTCCCAGCTGTCCTGAGCTGGTGGGGTGTTTGCTTTCCTCATTTCCCCTTCTTTTTCCTCTGCCTCTCCAGATGACTCGCTCTCAGAGGCAAGTCTCTCCCCCCCCAAAAAAATCATGGGGGTCTAAACACTCCAGTAGGATCCACCTTTAGGGTGATGCGTCATTGCTCAGAGTTTGCCATACAGACCTGTGGGGTTGGTGGAAATTTTCACACAAAAAGTTGTGTTGGCATTGTCCAGTACCTGCCAAAGGCCAAATCACTGATGTTCACTGTTGTAGGTTCCCATGGGGGAGTGGAGATTTGGCCTCGGATGGGGGAAGGATGCCCACCTCCTTTGATCACAGGCGCAATGTTTCATAATCTCAATTTCTTGTCGATTGATTGCCAGATAGAAGCGACAACCAAAGAGGGCCCCAGGCGTCTGCAACTACCACTCATCGTATGATTTTAACTCTCCCCCTCTGTAAGTTTGCATTATTTTCTTCTTGTTGTTGTTGTTATCTAAAGAAACCTCCCCTCCCTCTCCAAAGAGCCTCCTAGAAATCCCAACACCCTTGTCAATTTGGTATTCATTATACAAATAGCTGAGAAGGGTTAATGCATGATTAATAGGTGTTTTATTAAAATGGTTAATCTGTCATTATAGAGTCCAAAAGATCAATAGATTTCTTATAATCATGGCTTAAAATCATCTTTAGCGCCACTGCTTATGGGCTTAAGACCCTGGACAAGATGCTTAGGGGACCTGGGAGTCTCCTGTTAACTCCTTCTAACCCTTCTGCCATCTGAAGTATGACCCCAGGTCTCCTGCAGATGGAGAAAAGCCGCCACAGGGCTGCGTGTACTGTTATGCTCACCATCCACCTTGTAATTTATGGGTATTAAAATTGTCACACCTGAGCGACAGAAAAGGGAAATGGAAAGAGGGGGAAACTGGGATAAATGCTCTTTGTTATGACCATCAGCAGCGCCCGAGAGGAGCGAGGCGAGGGCATGGCTGGGCTGTCTCTGATCCATTAGTGCTGTTGCAAAGCAGCAAGCGTTGGCCAAGCATCGCCCCGTCACAGCCATGCTCCTTCACTAATGAGCGCTACTTTCGCACACCAGGGTGAGGCGGGGAGGTTCCATCCTTGCACGGAGGAGAAGCCATGTGCCTGGTGTGAAGCAGGATGCTGGTGGCCAGGGAGGACCAGCCCATGCCACCCAAGTCCCATCCGTGTCCTCTGCCCCAGAAGTTGCTTTCCTGGCAGCTGGATGATGTTGGGTCTGGTTGACCCAACCCTTTGGGATGCCTGGTCCGAGCTGCTTTTTGATAACTCCGATGATACCATGACAAATCCCAGAGATGCTGAGCTGCCGACCCCCAGCGCGAGGTCTCTGCAGGAGGAGGTGCTGTTTAGACAGGCTGACATGGGAGCGGCTGAGCCAGCGCAGGCTGGGCAGAGCACATCCCCCCCTCTGCCCCCTAACCGCCCCGCAGCATCCTCTTCTCTGCAGCAGAGGAGGGATCCTGAGGTCAGGCAGGGGGTCTGTGGTGGAGCCTGGATGGCAATGCGGAGCGCCGCAGGAGCACCGTGCTCTGAGCATGAGGCAGGGCAGCTGGCACTGGTGAGCGGTCCCCTGAGCGATTTTGGCTATGGATGTTGTTTGGGCCACCCATGTGATGGAGACGCAGACCTACTCCTAGTGAGCAGAGCAGATGTTGGTGTGCTGGGACCAGTCCTGGTAGCCTGAAACCCCTCCCAGGGCCTTCATTTCTCCCTCCTTGAGATGTGTGTGCGCAGGATGGGTAGACTTTTGTACAGCCGCCGGCACCATGAGCCTGCCCGGTGTTGGAAACCCTCACTTGGAGGCTGCAGGGAGCTGGTGCTCTCTGATAATTTGGCCATGGAGAGTGCCTCTGCTGCAGCCCTCACCTCCTCACCCTGCGTGGGGGCTCAGCCCCGCTCCTCACCAGACTCTGCTCCCAGCCCAGCCCTGCAGCCCATGCCAGCCAGCTCGCCTCAAACCGTAGTTCAGGTAAAATGAAGGCAAGTTCATACTATTACTTTCCCCTTCTCTTCCATGCCTGTGATCCTCCTGCTAGGGCTGGCTTGAATAAGTCCTGCCTGGCAAGAAATCCGAAGCCTGCCCCATTGAGCCAGCAGATGCGTGCCCGGCGTGGGGGTCCCAGCCTGCCGGGAGGGTATTGCTGCCTCCACCTCCCACCCCCACCAGTGCTCAGGATGGGGCTGGATGGAAATTTTCCAGACCCCCTTCATCCAGCCCTCTCCATCCCTGCCTCATTGCTTATTTCTGGGCCATTATGTTCGACAGGGAGAATTTGTTTCTGTCCAGAGCAGACCCCCGGACAGTCTCAAACCGACGAGGATTTATCATCCTGAGCTTTTGTTTGTGGGTCTCCAGGACCCTCTGCCCCACAGCCAAGCCCAGATGCTCCTCTGTCTCCTCCACAGAGCCTGCTGCCCCCCGGGAGTGCTGACCCCTCTCTTCCCCCATGGATGCCCAGGAGTGCAGGCTTCCCTGCACACACATGCCTGCAAAAGCCGCTGCTGGGGGCAGGATGCTGCGGTCACAGTGGCAGAGGACATCCTACCTACTGGGAAGGTGCTGGCTGTGGCTCCATCTGGCTTCGCTCCCCGGGGCTGCCAAGGAAGATGGCCCAGGGCCGGGCATGCTGGGCTCCCAGCACAGAAATCACCCCGGGATCCTTAGGTGACGTTCAGCCTCCCCCGGGACTGGTGGCAAAGGAGCCTGGGCTTGCCACCTTGCAGCCACCAAATTGCATCCCTGCTTCCAGCCCTGCTCCACGGCAGATGAGCGGCTGGGAGGGCTGGGCAGAAGTGAGGTGTGAAACCCCCTCGTTTGTCTCGGGGGTCAGCAGTGATGTCCCCTCAT
Organism: Ibidorhyncha struthersii; assembly: GCA_013398815.1. Lineage (NCBI taxonomy): Eukaryota > Metazoa > Chordata > Aves > Charadriiformes > Charadriidae > Ibidorhyncha > Ibidorhyncha struthersii. The sequence goes on along the minus strand of VZSZ01005419.1, from coordinate 177,909 downwards.
GTCTAGTAGACCTCAAACAGCAGCAGCCGCCTGTGCCGAGTGACAGCAGGGGCGGCGCAGGTCCCAGCGCCACTGGCTGCACTCTCCATCTAAGCAGACGTGTGGCTGCCCGCAGTCATGGTGGTGAGGATGTGGGGTCGCTCTCAACAGGTTCAGGTCTACAGGGACAGAGCTATCGGCTGGCACAGGTAGTGGCTGGTGTTGCGTTTCCAAATTGCCACCGCTGCTGCGTTAGATGGGGACCTCGCTTGCCACCGGCCCCCTGCTCACTCTCCTGTCACAGAAGCCACCGTGTTGGTGACAGAAAGCTGCTCTGGGGGCTGGTGGAGTGTGACGGAGTAGGAAAGGGGTGCAGGGCTGCTCCACCAAAGCGCCGCCCCTGCAGCCCCATCCCCTCCCCGGCCGCCCACATTCCTCTGCAGCAGTGCCAGGAAGGGGGGGACCAACCTTTGGCATGTTTATTGACACTCCCTGAGTTCATACTGCGACTCTACAATCTTTCCCTGAGATTATTAAGAATTAATTGATCACTTTTATATTCCCCCCGATACCCAGTGCTCCTTCGCGACAGGCGGCAGGAGGAGGGAAGTGAGACGGGAGGAGGGTGGGGTGTGTGTAAAAAACACACTGATAAATGTTAATTACTCTTTTACAGCCCTTGTCAAATTCCAAAGCAAGTCGTAAATTCATTAAACTCTAACGGATTAAGCACATGCAGCTTATTTAGTCGCCATAAACAAGATCATTTGGATGTTGATTTTCCCCTTTTTATTGCTGCAGCAGAAAAGGGGAAAAAATCAGATGAGGGAAGCAGTTGGTGGTTACCAGGGAGTCAGAAAAGTTTGGATTTATTTCATATCTTGTTTTCTTGCTCTGTAGAGCACATCGGTCCTCAGGTTGCGCCTGGGTAGCCTCTTACCAGGGAGTGTGACCTTCCCAGGAGCCGTCTGTGCCCCAAGTGGCTGAGTCTGTGTGGACAGCCCTGGGATGGAAGGGCCGTGCTGCACGAATGATCTCCATGTCCTCTCCATGCCCCAGGGCTGCCTTAGCGCTGAGGCTTTTAAAGACCCAAGCAAGGTCTGGACGAGCAAAGATGGGATGCTTGAAGACCTTTTGGAGGTGGTTTTGTGCTGGGCTGGCTGCTCTGCACTCCATCGTGCTGGGAGGTCTCCAAGGGTAGTTTGTCTCCAGTGAGGCTCAACCCAGCCCTTGGGATGCTCAGGTCTGCTCTCAGCCATGCTGCAAGGAATTGTGCGGGCAGAGTTAGTGTAAAAGCAGCTCTGCTCACTTTGGGATGTTTCAGCCCACTTAAGTGCTGTCCCCAAGGTGCTGACTGTGCCCAAGCGAGTGGGATGTGTCCCCAGCCAAGCCCAGCCATGAGAGGGAGGAGGCAGGGACTGGCCACCATGCTGGCAGGGAGGGACAGGCACCTCCAGCTGCTCTGAACATGGGACATGGCCCAGGGTCTGCCAGCCCACTTGGTGAGCTTCCCATCTTCTACTTGCATGTGTTATTAATCCAGGCTGACCTCCTGAGCTGTGGGATCAGGGGAAGGAGAATGAGAGGAGGGCCATGGAGATTAATTAATACTCAGGGCTCTAATTATAAGTTTCTTCAATACTGGGCTTCTAATGAGGAACAGGCGCTGAGGCAGTCCCGAGACCCCCTGCCCCCCAACTGGCCATGCTGAGACGCCTCCTGCCTCCTTGCAGGGGTGGTTTTACTGGGAGAGGGATGGGAGTTAGCCCCCAGCCCCCAGCATCTCCCACAGCAGCCCTGCGGCTCCGGGCTCTGTGGCCAAGAAATTGCCCACAGTGCTGTGTAATCCCATCCTTGGGCTGAGCACTGGAGACGTGCTGCCATCCCCAGCACGCCCAGCTCCCTGCCTCAGTCCAGTACCCAAGTGTGGGATGGGGGCAGGAGGTGGCCTGGGGGAAGAGAAGACCGTGGTGGCTGTCACAGCCTGGCCCTGCACTGTGGAGGGTGCTCCCAGGCTGGGTGCTGGCAGGAACGCCGGCAGTGCTGGCTGCTGGCTGTGCTGATGCTGGGTAGCCATCTCCAGCTGAGCGGCTCATGGCCGGTGATGCTGGCCCTGGGGCACAGCTGTTCTTCTCCAGCATCTCCCAGCCTCCGGTGAGGCTGTGCTCACCGGGAGCTGCGGGCAGCCGTGCGCTGCAGGCAGCAGAGGGAACTCTAAACACCTCACTGGAGCTCACTGCCTGGCTGCTGCCAGAAAAAAATTGGGGCTTTTGCTTCGAGTCCTCAGCAGCACTTCTTGTAAAGGAGGTGGCCTGGGCGCTGGAGAGACAACTGCCCTCCTCCAGCCCCGTCTGAGCCCACCTCTGAAACAGGTACACCCCGGGAGGGTCTGAGCTGTGGGTATGTATGTAACCGCCCTGGCCCTGCTCCCCTCTGTGTTTGCCTCTTGGGGGACAGAGGGAGAGAGAGGAGCTGCTGAAGGTGTCAGATAAAACAGGGATGGGGTGCCGGCCTTCAGAGCTCCGTTCCCAACAAGCATTTCCCTCCCGCAGTCGTCATCCTTTTCCTTGCAGTGGGTACAAATTACACAGCTAACTGCCGGCAGAAGCATCCCTGCCTGCCAGGTCCCTCCGTGCTTTCCCGCTGCGTGGAGGTGCCCTCCAGAGATCTCCCCAGGCTTCTGAGCACCGACGAGGCATCCAGGGGTTAACGGAAGGAGGGTGTCCCATGCTAAGCAGTAGCTAACAGCCACTAGCTAATAACTTTATGGCTTCAAAGCAGCGCATTTATCATGCTGAAGTTTGTTTATGCACTAGTTATATGGCGCATTATACCCGCGCTGTGTTTGGCTGATAAATTCTCTGTGACAAGCAAGGCTACCAATGGGGACTCGCTGAGTCCAAAAGACCAGTAGCTTTTTCCTGAACTCTGCTTTCTGAGATAAGTCTGTTTTTTCCCTCTCTTTGTTTTATAAAGAGGAAACAAAAAAAAATTTGACAACCTATAAACTCAAAAAAAAAAGAGAGAGAGTTTTGTTCCAGATCAGTTGCCCGATGTCGTGGTGCCCCATTGGGGGCAGAGGAGAAGGTCCTGGTCCTGGCGAGGACCAGGCAGGCTGCATGGAGCACATCTGTATTGGCAAGTGATGCACGTGGGCCCGTGCTGGGAGAATTCTGCATGTGCTGAGTGGGCACTGACAGCTTGTATGGACGCTGAATGTCCCCTGGAACAGCATACCTCCGTCCTGACTGCTTTCAGGGAGGGTATTTTTGGGGTAGAAGTGTTAGAGGGCACTCTGGCAACTTTCTAGTTCTGCCCAATGTTTCTAAAATGAGCCATAATCGTAGCATTTGTCACTATTTTGAGGTTGTGTGTGTGTGTGCAATCTGTTGCTGAGCATGGCAGAGCTGCTATGTTCACCCCTACCCCCTCACTGCTGGGTTAAATTGCTTTAATCCTGCTAATAATAATGACCTTCACATTTCTGGCTTGCTCTATCACAGGAGCCAAACCCACTTCGCAAACATTAACAATCTTGGCCTCCCGACTCTGTGCAAACACGATGGGTCAGGATTATTCTTCCTGCTGCAGTGGTGGGGAAACTGAGGCATGAAGCAGAGAGCTGGTTGGTCTGAGCCTACCCAGAGGGACACCCTTTGCCCATTAGACCTCACCCTGTTCCAGTTTGGACCAATGTAGGCTTTCATGGGTCTCACCTCTGGAGCAAGACCTGGGGCTTCCTAGCTGGTGGGATGCAGCAGGATGGACCCTGATGCCAGGACCTGCCTCCGCAGTGCCACCAAGGCAGTTCGTGCATCAGCAGTCTTTGCTCCTGCCGGGGATTGGGACCTGCGCTGCAGGATGCTGAGGAGGGGGCTGGGATGTGCCATCTCAGCCTGGTCCCTTCCCTGTCAGGCCATGTCCCTCTGTCCTCACGTGATAAGCAGAAAGCCTCCCTCCAGGGCTCGGTGCTCGGGGACAAAAACCCAGCCAGCAGGAATGCGGGTGCGCACCTCCCTGCATGCAAACGGGCTTGTTACGTGTGTCTGTGGGTGCTGCCCAGTGAGGGCATCTTAGTGCATTTACCTGTGCATGCCCCTGTGCACCCGTACGGGTGTGCATAGACGTGGATTTGTTAGCGCACTATGTGCCCCTCCATCTCTGTGCTGCATTAGGATGCATCCACGGCTGCCCACCCCTGTGGGCATCCCCGTCCACACAGGCATCCCAGCCTGCGCGTCTCCGCCTGCGTACCTGTTGCATCCTNCCGGCTGCGGCTCGGCATCGGTGGCTGCGTGCAGTGGCCCCTGCAGGCTGTAAATACTGCCAGTGTGGCGGGGAGGTTGAGCGGTTTATGGCTCAAGGTCAGGCCCATGAATCATAAAAAGGTGTCGGAAGGAGCATTAACTCCTAGCCTTCGCTGGGTCTCTGTGTGGTTTCAGGCGGGGCCCCGGAGGCAGTGATTAAAGGGTGCACCTTCCCCTTTCAGTTTTACGGTAAAAGGAAAGCTGTAAATTAGAAGCCCACAGGCTGGGGCAGCCCAGGTCCTGCCAGCGCAACAGCTACACGAGTACCTGCCGTGCTCCCCGAGACCCCGCTGCCGGCTCTGCGTGCCCCCCACTAGCATGGCGCCCACGCTGCCCCTTTCCATGGCAGCCCCTTCCCGAGGGACGGGGTCCGGCTGCGTGCCAGGCAGGCGGCTGCACTCATGGTGGGGACATCCCTCCATCCTCGCCCGGAGGATGGCTCGGGACAGCCGAGCCGGGGGTGCTCAGCCCCGCTTGCCCCACGGAGCAGCAGTGCCTCCTGCTCTGCACCTTTTTACGACTCCAACTATAATTAACTCAAGTAATAAATTTTTTTAAATCCAAATAGATATAATTAACATTTAATGCCCCTGTTTTCTTGCGAATTGTCAGGACTATTAAGAGCTGAGTATTGATTGAAGAGGTGAGGCAGATGTTTCTGCAGCCGAGGTGGGATTGCCGGACCAGAGACAGAAAGCCCTGGTGTTTGGTTGGGTCCCTGCCCCACATCTGGACCTCGGGACAGTGTGTTGGGGCTGCGGAGAGCTGGGGCAGTGTCCTGCACTGCAGGGCTGACCCTGGCCCAGCTTGGCTGTGGAAGGGAGGAGGAGATGAAGGCTTCTCACAGGATCCTGCTTTTTCCTATAGCTCAGCTATAGGTGGTCTCCAGCACTGCAGACTGGTGGTAAGCACTCAGGCATAGGGCATTGTGGAGGTTTCACCCCATCAGCGTTCGCTTTGAACCCACCATCTCCCAGAGAAGGGTTTTTTGGGACGAAGGTGTGAATGCACCCTGCCCCATCCTCATCCCGGCAGCAGTGTCACCCTCCCGAGCCCAACTCAGCTGGCAGCTGCCCTGGCATCCCTGGCTTGTCCCCACCTCCACCTGCCAGGCTGGCGAGCGGGACATGGGACATAGGCAGTAACGCCTTCCCCGAGCTGCTGCTGCTGCAGCCAGCCCCGATAAGGCGCCTTGCAAAGGGCCGGGCGCGTTTGGCCATCGCCGGGCTGATTTCGCCCAGCTCCTGCCAGCTTGGCATGGCTACTCACCCTCCGGACCTGCCTGCCGGACCTGCGGGCTGCGGGTCAGGCTGCCACCGCCTGCCTGGTACCTGCAATAGCAAGAGCCCGGGGGCAGGCCGGGAGCTGGAGCACATCTGTCCTGGGGGCACTGCACATCTGCCCAGGTGCCACAGCCCTTCGGGTTCTTGGCAGCTGGTGGGGAAGCTGAGGCCGGGCTGAATGCAAAGCCCAGGCGCATGCTTTGCCCCTGTCCCTGGGCTGTGTCGAGCATTAAATGTGTCTGAGGAGGGGAGGGAGACTAGAAGCTTGCCCTAAAAAAAAAAAAAAAAAGTGGTTTTACCCCCTGGGGAATGGCATCGCGGAGCCCTGGAATTGACGGGGCTGCCAGAGCTGATGGATGGCGCCGGCGGAGGGAGCAAAGCGGGTCAGCAGAGGAGAAACCAGCAGGCACAAAGAGAGAGCTTCCCCACTCAGCAAGGCAGGCGGTGACACCCTGTGCCGGGGCTGGACCCACAACAGCCCCCTCTCTGTTGGGCTGGAGAGCCGGCACAGCTGGGGTACCTGGGGTGCCATCCTGCGATGCCCGCGGGCTCACCCCAACTGCACCCACCAACAAGAAGGGCCTTTCTTCGTCTCCGCACAAGCTCCGATTGTTCGGATGCTTCCCCTGCCACCGCCCTGTGCTTCTGCTCTTCCCACAGGCGGTTCTGGGAGGAAAGGGAGGACTTGCAACATCTGCACGGCCAGAGCTGCTGGGGCTTCAAGGTTTCTAAAGGGGACGAGGCTTCTCGGGCAGCTCCAGGCCAGGATGTCTCGGTCCTCTCGGCAGCTCTGCTGTGCGGCCGTGAGAGCCAACAACCCGCCTGTGCCTCAGTTTCCCCACTGGTGACTGAGGTCCTGCTCTGCCTTTGCAGATGTGCTGCAGGGAGTGGGTGCGCGCATTCAAGCCAAGGCACCCCCAAGAAGCGGGGAGCTGCGGTGCCAACTGTCCAGGGCAGCCTGGGTGCAGGCAGCTGTGTTCCCAGGTCCCCTGTCTTCCCTCCCAGGCACACAACATCCTGCTGGCCATCCCAGAGCTGAGAAGAGGGAAACTGAAAGGTGGAAGCCTGGGCTGGTGTTGGTCTCTGAGGACTGCCCCAAGCACGGACCTGGCCAAGTTTTGAGGCTGATGGTGGCAGGAAATGAGTTTTTTTGAATGGTGGGGGCCGTGGTTGTGGGGAGAGATTGAGAGAACCGGGCAGCTGTGCTAAATCAGCCCTGATTTCAGTGAAACTTGTGTGCAGTTTCTGCTTCTTCATGAGAGACAGTCAGACAGCCTCCCGCTGGAGAGGGGACAGTGGCTTGCAGTGACACAGGGGGGAGGATGGCTGTTGTGATGTGACCGGGGCTCCAGTCTGGGAGACCCCATCTCTGCCAGTGGGATGTGCCTCCTTCCCAAGCACTGTCCCCATCAGCCACACGTGGGAGGGCAGGGTCGGTGGGGAAGGGGACCGGAGTGGAGGCAGGCCATGCTGAGCTGTAGAAAGTGACAGCTCCTTGGAGTAAAACAAGGGTGCAGCGAGCCGCAGGCTTGGGATCCAGGACTGCAGGCTGCTCCCCAATTTCTCTTTGCGGGGTCAGTGGGACTGTCTCCTTTCTTCCCCAGAGCACAAGAAGGAGAACAAGCCCCTGCCTCAGCTGGGAGGCCACAGCCCTTTGCCCAGGTCCCCTTGGATGGAGGCTCACAGTGCCCTCCAGGGATGCAGAGCTGCATTGCCCCTCCTGCAGCCTGGGGACAGGGAGAGGGTCTCCCAGCAGACGCATGTCAGGAAGGGACCCAGGTGTCCTGGCTCCCATCCCAAGCTCTGCAGTGGGAGGATACGCCTGAAGCTGCTAGACTGGAGGGATGTATCTCTGGAGGGATCTGAACCCCAAACTGTCATCTTTGCTCTCCAACAAGCCCTGCTGCTGGGTCCCTCTGCAGCGCCGACCGCTGCTCCAGCAGCCGTGAGAAGGAGGAGTAGTGCGGGGAAGGGGCTCAGCTTCAGATCGATTCAGAGCACTGCGATAAGAATCTCTTATCACCCTTGTCATTGTAATGGCTGGGACTGAAATGCTGGGCTGAGTAAGGGCCAGATTTCTGCGCGACTGGAGGTGAGTAGAGACGTGGCACAGCAGGGAGGCGGTGGTGGCTCTGGGATGGTGTCACAGCGCTTCAAGCACCTGCTTGCTCTCTCCAGTGATGACCAGAACCAGCTCTCCCTTCCCTTCCCAGCCTTGGGGCTGCCCTGTTTCCTTCCCCAGCTTCTTACAAGGAAGAGGTGCTCCTGGTGGCATGGGTGGCAGCAGAAATGCAGTGAAGGAATGTGTCTGGCAGATCCAGACCACACATGGGGGGGTAAGGGGCATGCAGAGAAGAGCAGCCCAGAGCGCTGGACGTTGCCAAGAGGGGCCAGGAGTGAAAGGAAGAACTGGGAAGCGTCCTGCTCCCACCTCTGCAGCTACATTCAGTCTCTTCCCCCAGGGACGGGCTCAGCCCCAGCCCTTCTGGGGTGCAGCACAGGAACAAGACAGGCACACAGGAGCCAATGGAGCAGACAGGGATCTGGCAGGGGTTTCCAGGCCTTCGGTAATTCCCTCTGTTCCCATTACTGTCCAAAAGCAGTTTTTCCAATGGGTAAGGAAAAGGGAAGCAGTAAGTTCATGTGCTCTGGGCCGTATTAGACTAGACAGTGGCAGCATTGAGTGCCCTCAGCTGCCCCAGAGCCCTGCGCCGTACTCTGCCTTTAACCCCTCGTGCTTCCCCCCTGTGTTTTATTAACAACTGTTGATTGGGATTCCAAGGTCGTCTGGCCACGCAGAGACGCAGATAAAATCTAAGGCTGCTGCAGCCCCCAGCATCTCTGGACCCACCAATCTCTGTTTATCTACAATATCTCTCTTCCCACTAAGCTTTCCTCCAGCGGACAAGCCCCAGAAGGTTAAACAGGGTCCTGCAGCAAGGCCACTGCTCTGTCCTCCACCGATAACCATGCGACTGGGGGATGCACTAGCTTTCCACCCTCTTGCCCCGTTCCCCTTTACCGCTGCTGTGCAGGTTGTCCTGCTGCCATGTGGGTATGGCCAGGCAGGGACCGTGGTGCCAAGGAGAGCGGCGCTGCTCCAAAAGGCTCGTTGAGGGTCTGCAGCTGCCTGGGAGGCTTTGCTGCCCACTCCACATTGTTGGTGCCAAAAAAACCCAAGCTTGAATGACCCTGTGAGCCCCCTGTGCATGGGCGCCCTGCCACTGGGGACTCCTACCCAGGGCGAGGTACCCCGCTGCACTGCAGAGCTGGGGGCTTGCACAGTGGGGGCTTTATCAGACCCGACAGTTCTTCTGCTGGAGAGGACAACTCTGAAGGTATGGACTAGTTTTTCCTATCATGGACCGGAGCTATGTTTCATGGCTGCTCGCAGCTTGGTGGCCCAGGAGCCGGTGGTCAGGGATGCTGGTGCGGTGCTCACCAGCCCACCATTCTGGAGAGGCACCTCGGGACTCACTTGTTTAATTCCAGGAACAACAGTGTCAGGTTGAGTGCAATTGGCCCCGCCGGAGGATTTATTCATTTCTCCTTCCCTCTGTGTCCTGCCAGGGGCTGTGCTAAGATCCCGCGCCGCACAGTCATCTCGCTAAAGCCAAGGGGGGCTTAGCACTTAAATGGTTTTCAAGCTGCCGTGGAGTTTAGTGCTTGTCAACAAGTCCGAGGTCTTGCCAAAGAGCCTTGACAAACAGAGCAGCAAGGAGGTGGGGAGAGCGGCCATCAGTGCTGGGAGGAAGGGAGAACACGAACCAGGTCTCCAAACCCCCCTGCATATGTGGGAATGTCGCATACCCAGCTCGGCGTATCCCCTCCGGCACAGAGACAAATTTGGCTGTGCCACACTCCAGTGAGAGGTGTATCTGGCCCAGCTCGAAGTTTAAACCTCATGGAAACACCTTCATTAAACCTCCCTAATGTGAAAAAGCAGAGCTCGCCCATGGCTTTTAAGCCCTTCCCTTTTTAGGCTTTTGCATAAATAGGTGTATGTATATGAATATATTTTGTGCTCTATATTCATCAGGCTGCTTTTACTGCTGCGGTGAGCCCGAAGCCGCTGGGTTGAGTGCTGTTGCAGTAACGTGCTGGCTCTGCAGATGGGGATAGCAGAGCTCAGAAACCAAACCCAGCTCCAGATGCCACTTAAAAATCTTGCCCTGCCTGGGGAGGGTGACAAGGCACCCCTCCCCTCCCCCAGCACCCCAGCCTGCCCCACTGGGAGGAGAAGCCCACAAACTCATCTTCTTCCCTTTTGAGGAGCTGGATTTGCCAGGGATGAGTTTGCTTAAGCATGGGATAGTTCAATCCAAGCTCTGGGACGCAGATCTGGCACGGTGCGGAGCTGCGAGGCACACGGCACAGGTGAGCCAGCAGTGCCGAGGTCTGGAGGCCACTCATGCTGTGGTCCCCCGGGAAACCACCTGTCACCTTGGTGGCAGCACGGGGAGGGAGGAGGCACACACATGGCAGAGCAGGCTGCTCCCATCCCAGGTGTGCCGCGGCAACAGCAGCCCCCAAGATGCCGGCTCCTGTGGGATCTACTGCTGCTGGTGGGTCACCCGAGTCAAGCATTTGAGCAGGATTGGGAGGAGAGCTGGGTAGTTTTATGGGCAGTAATAGCATTTACAGCCCTACTGGCTGAGGCAATGATCCAGAGGAAAGGGAGCCCCCTCCCCAGCAAAAAGCGGATGGCAACACCAGCCCGTCTCCAGCCTTCCCACAGGCAGGATTGGCCTCATCCTTATTTTCAGGCATCCTTGATTAACCCATGCCCTGTCAACCCATGGGCTGGTCTCACCTGGCACGGCCAGCGTTCCTGTGCTGCTGAGATCCTCACCTGCTGTAAACTCACAGTTCTTCCTGGATTAAGGATTAAGCCCTTTGTTTTCATGAAAAGTGCCAGAGATTTTCTTTCTTCACCCCATTCCTTGGCTTTGTCCTGCCATCCGCAGTAACTGCCTTCTTTGGCAGCTCCCCTGCCCGACGGGCAGGGATGGCAGGCAGCCCCCGCGCACACCCCATATTGTTTTCCCATCACCTGCCACAGGCCCCGTATGTTTTCGTTTAGTCGGCATAGTGGAAAGCTGTAAAACATATGTCTGCTTCCCAAGGAGAGAGAAAAAATTACTCCAACAGCTTGGTCCAGTTAACGGCTTGGGCTCTTGACTCCACAGTTGGCTTCGCAGGGACTTTGTTTTGTGCTCTGCGTTAGCCGGCCCCCTTCTGTAGCTGGACCAAGGTGTCTGTCTGGGGGGAAGGATATTTGGGGGCAAGGATGCTTTGGGGGGGAAAGGATGTCCCCAGCAGCTCAGGGAGCGTGGTGGGGCTGTGCTGCCCCCCGAGAGCGGGCAGGCAGGAGCTCTTCCCACCCCACCCTCCGCGGGCTCCTCCCAGCACAGCTCCCCATCCATCCCATACATTTACCTAACGCTAATGAGACGTATTGATTGGAATGATGGGATTTGTAAAGGTCGCAGGGTTAAAGTACATAAAACCAGCCTTTCTGGAGCTGCAATATCAGGGCCGATGGGTCTGGTGGGAGAGATTAAAGGCCTCGTGCTGCAAGAATGGAGAGAGCTGACAGCAATTACATTTCAGATGTGTGCATAGTTATAACCCCCCCCTCTGCAAGACAGGCGACCACGTCCCCACCGCTGCAGAGCACGTCTCCAAACCCCGTCTCCCTTTCAAAAGCAGGATTTCAACAGAGCAAATCAAGGAATGAAAGAATGAGAAGAAGGGGGAAAGGGAGAAAGACAGACTGGAGATCGCTTTGGAGGGGTGGTGCCCAGCCCCATCCCTGCAGCTGGGCTCGTGACACTGTTTTGGGATTCCCAGCTGAACTCTTATGGCATCGCTGCACTAAAAATCACATTGGTGGAATGTAAACTCTGAAAACGCTGCGGTCCCTTTTGTTAGGGCAGGACTCCCACTACTGGTAATGAGCTGGCAGGTCATTAGAGCTCTCTCTGTCCCCTGGAGAGATTCACACTTGAGGGCTGGAGGAGTCCAGATCCCCAGAACCACAAATGCAGTTGGCTGGAGGTTTGTCCCAGGTCAGGACTAACAGGTCTTGCAGTAGGAGGCAAATGGATCTGGACATTGCTTTTTCCAGAGGTGTTTTTCAGCCACATCTGAGGACACCTGGGAGCTCAGTCCCTCATTATCTGCTCTGGGCTGCACCCACCATAGGCGTCTGCTGGAGCCACAGGGCCAGCCCAGCTCTGGTGGAGTCATCTCACCCCATCATCCCTCCTTGTAGGCTACTCTCTGCACAGTGTGTTTGTTTCTTGGTCCAAAACAGAAAAGAAAGAGCACAGCCAGGAGAGTTGTATCATCTGAAGGCTGTACGCCTTTAACATCGTGGGCTCCTGTGCTGGTTCTGGGGTGCAGGGGGATAAATGTGTGCCTTGGTGGCTTTCCTGGGTCTCCAGAGGGGGCAGAGACACAAGCTAGGCTGAGAGATGCACTCATGTTGAGGAAGGATTAGTGTCGACAATATCACTACGCACAGAAAGAGCTAAATTAGCTCCATGGCCAAGCTTCATTAGCCCAGGCTTAAAGCTCAGCTCCAGACAGGAGGAAGCCTGGCTCAAGGGCTTTTCAGCCCCCAACTCATCTTGGCTTCACATCACCCACTGTACCTCTCATGGCAGGATTAACACCAGAGGCACCCGGGACTCAGGAAACCTGGCTCCATCTGGCATCGCACCAAGCCAAGAACACGAGCAGGGGCTGCACCTCCCCAGGGGATGAATCCCAGAATAAAACCCAGCCAGGAAAAGGAGCCATTTGCCAAGCAAGGGAAGAGGCGCACTGCTCACCTGTAACTGTGGCTGTCCTGGCCTTACTCTCATGACAAGGCAGGGCTTAGGACACAGCACGAAATACCAATGATTTTAACAACCCCTGCAGAGTGGCTGTGCATAGGGACTTTCCCCTGCTGCCCATCCACGCATGCTGGAGCTTTAAATCCTCCCCGAGAGCCCTGCCAAAGGGGCTGACACTGGGAAGCAGGAGCATCCCCAGACACCACAGCTCACCACCAGTCCCAGGCACTGGCCTGGGTAGCTCCGTCTTTATTCATCCCTCCCGCTGGAGCTTTAAATCCTCCCCGAGAGCCCTGCCAAAGGGGCTGACACTGGGAAGCAGGAGCATCCCCAGACACCACAGCTCACCACCAGTCCCAGGCACTGGCCTGGGTAGCTCCGTCTTTATTCATCCCTCCCGCGTACTCTCTTTCCCTCTCTCAGATGGTAATGAGTGGTTTGCACTGGGAACTAAATGAAGTTGATTGCCCACTGGTGTCTGCCATTAGTGGTAATTAGTTAAAACATCAGAGTATAAACAGTAAATTGGCTCTAATAATTAATACTAGCACTCAAGCATATGAGAGACACAGAGACTGGGAGAGAAGCAGCGGTAAGCTTGTAAAATCAGCTGGGGCTGCTTTAATTAAAAAAGAAGGAATGTAAGTAACACAGTATTGGAAAAAGGACAAAAGCCATCAGGATCTTGCTCATTAGGAGCATGGTCGTGTCTCCCTTGGAGCAAAGCAGGGCCGAGGGCTTGCCTGGAGCCTCGGGTACCCGCCACCGTGAGACGCAGAGCCCACAATGCAGTTGCTGTCGCATTCCCAAGGTGTGATGAGTTTTAGCCTTGTCAGCGGTCTCCTGGGGTGATACGAAGGACTGTAACATGTGGATCTGCTCCTGGTGCTGCAGATGTGAGGCGAGCTGGGCAGATGGGTGGGATAATCCCATGGGATTTTTCAGGGGAGATCTGCTTGGATGGAAGGGTCTGCCTCATTCGGCTGCTCCCTGCTTAATAAGGGCACTTTCCTCTTCTCTTTCCTCCAGCAGCAGATTTGACCCAAGGTGTCATTTGGGAAGAAGGAGCTGGTAAGGGGTGGGTGGGTCCTGCTGGGGAAGGTTGGGTTTACTTTTAGAATAACATTTTTTTTCCTGCAGGTTTTGCCAACCCGCATCCTTCCCCATCTTCCGGCATCCTTCTTCCCCTCCTCCCAGCAGCATCTGTAGGGTGTTCCCATAGCCCTGCCTCAGCAGAAAGCCCTATGCCCCCCAAATGCCTGCATCTTAAAAATAGTAATAATTTAAAAAAATACAGTGTAATGCAGTAATACTGTCAGTGCTGGGGTGGTGCTGAGCAGCCGGTGCTCGCAGGGAGGAGTGCAGGATGGCTCTCCTTGTGAAGGGGCAGCCCCCGGCTCGGGCAGAGGTGGCAGAGATGCAGCGTTGGGGAGGAGGGGGAGGCTGCATGTATATTGCTATTAATCATCCCCGCGTACGTTAACCATGCTAATGTCGTAAGTGACAATAGCCCATCTCAGCTCTTGATTTAGGGTCTGTGAACGGAAGCTGGGCTCCTGGGAGTAAATGCGTGAATCCTCCGCTGGTACTAAACCTTCTAATAAATCTAACGCACACCAAAAAGCCCTGGGCACTAAATCCCAGAATCCGGTAATTGAAACCCTTACAGCTCTCAGAAAAAAGGTAACCGGTGAGTGGAAGTGAGTGTATGTTTTTACAGAATACACATCCTATCTGCACCTGATTATCTCCAGCAGAGACAAAGGAAACCCAGAGCCTCCTCGTAAAGCACCTCGTTCCACAGACTTAAAATAATACCTTTGAAAATAAGAACGAAGCAGCCCCGTGCTGCGGGGGCCGATGCTGTGCTCTGCAGACCTGAGTAGGCAGGGTCGAGGAGCCTTGGTCCCTTGCTGCATCCCGCTGCTGCCCCAGCCATGGGCAAATGCCACGTGGTGGTCCATACGCCTGCTGCAGTGCCTTGGTGTCATGGGGGGCCGGTGGGCTGGTACGCTTGGTGACAGTCACCAACCTAACCTGGCTCGTGCATGCCTTGGCAGCTGGCTCTTAGTACCTGCAGAAGAGCATCCCTGAGGTGTCCCTGCCCTACACGTCGAAGGGGCAGAGGAAGGGCAGGACATTCCCGTGGGGGTCAGCATCCCGGCCAAGGTGGGGTGGTGCAGGGCAGCTGCCCGGGGCAGGGGGGGTGAAGGTGTTCCCCCGACAACTGGGTCTTCAGTGCAGGGAGCAGCTGGACAAGCAGAAACAGAGGTGTGGGGCTGATCCCCACCTCCCAGAGCGGGCATTTGCAGGAACAGGTATGTCTGTGTTATGGCAGCGATGGATTCGGCATCCTTCCCACAGCTTGTGTGTTTCTGGTAGCCAGTGCTGAGGCTGCTTATCATTTTGTTTACTTGAAAAGAGATCACGTTCGTGTTTTATTCTGCTTTTAATCTCTGTTACAGACCACTCTGTAATGCCTTGGCAGGGGACTTAATAAATATAGTCATTTGGATAATGAATGGTGATGATACAGACAAGCTTGGGAGAGGTTGCAGAGGCGAGATGCTGAACAGGACACCTGCCTGCGTTTGGAGGCGGGAGGACCGTGTCCTCCTTGGGATCGCCCCCCTGCAAGGTTCCACAGCCCCAGATGGTGGCTGGGGTGCAGGGGTTGCCCAGCCCTTTCCTGGTTGAGCATCCTTCGTCATGTGAAGAGAGCTGCGACAGGCAGGGATTGATGCAGATGTCTGGTGTCCTGCCCGGTGGTGACCACAAGCCTCTCACCCACCGGGACGGGGGGGTTGCCCCGTGCCCCTGCACCCTGGGGACCTGGGAGCATCCCGTGCACGCTTCAGCCCTGTTCTGTGCAGCACTACTGCGCAATGGCTTCCTGCAGGAGATTTCCCAGAAATTAGATTGGGGCATTTTTATTCCCCCTCTCCCTACCTTTCCCTTTACCACTGTCTGACTGTCCCTCTGCATTACCACAGATCATCCTTGCAGCCCCTCTTGCCATCTCCCAGCCACCGGAGCTCCGCATCCCTCCCACCGTGCTGGCTGCACGCCAGCACACCAGCACAGCCGTTTTCAGGTGAGCCGGTGCTGGGCTGCAAGTGAGCCGTGACGGACACCCAGCGTGGCCGCCCATCTGCATCTCCCATCCCACCCCTGGAGCGCTGGGACCATCCCCTCGGGGATGACCACGGGATTTCCGTCGCCTCTCCCCTTCCTCCCCGCCAAACCTGGGGAGAGCCTGAGCACCCTCATTTCTCAGGTCACCGCTTGGCTAATGGTCTATTAATTTGTTCAATTGTCCCCTGTGAGGCAAACTCAATTTCTCCCCGAGATTCCTCCCTGGCTGTCAACATGGTGATGGATAGGACGAGCGGCTGTCACCACCGGCCCCGGCACCCGCTCAGCACGACGGGCACCCGTGCCGGCCCTCCGCCTGCACGCCAGCGTGGCTCCGGTGGGGCCAATCCGCCGCCTCGCGCCCAAGGATCTGTCTCCAGCAATGAAAAATGACAGAAATATTTAAGGACAAATAAGGTTTACAAACCCAATTTAAAATTATTACGGGAGGCCCCGGCTGCAGATGGGCCCAAGCTGATTCGCGGTGGCAATCAAATCGAATTTCCTTATCGTTGTATTATTTTAGGGCGTTATCTGGCCCCATAATGCAGTTATAAATTCAATTTCATCTGTGAGCGTTCATTGTTTACTGTCGCCTGTTTGCTGGGGAAAATGTAAACACTTCGCAGCCCTCGGCTGCAAAATTAATTTCTGGCGGAAAACGGGAAAGGGGAGAAAAAGTGGAAGATGCCAAAAAA
>VZSZ01005419.1:137628-158504 GCA_013398815.1 Ibidorhyncha struthersii | reverse complement strand
TCCCCGCCGCTTCGCAGCTGGAGCGGCCGGTGGGCAGGGCTGCGCCTGCGGGAGCACTCCGGGTTGCTCAGCGATTCCCAGACGTGCTGCGCTCGCTGTTTTCCGGGAACCCAGCGGCCTGAGCAGAGATAAATAAGTGATACAGACATCTCTGCACTAAACACACATGACGCGCTCCCTCCCGCTTCCCCCCCACCCCCTCCACCACACACAGTTCTATTAATCCTGACAAATTATGACGTACAGACGTGTAATGCAAACTGATTCATCATACATTCAAATCTGCTGTGCGGGAGCAGCGGGAGGGCAGAGGCAGACAAGTGTATTACACGGATAATGTATTTGACGTATTAATAAAACCAGCCGCATTGCTCAATCTGGAGAGAGGGGGGGGATGCCGATACATCATGACAGATCACATATTGATGGAATCCAGATGTTGGGAATCATAGTCTTGGGGCCTTTCTTGTATTGACTAAAGGTAAAAAATGCAGGCTGTCAGCACATTAAATCTCCGCTCCGCTCACGGAGGCTGGAGGAGTGATTATTTATTTCTGGAGGACGAAGAAGCTGCTCCCCACGTCCCCTGTCCCGTTAGCCCAGTCACCTGCGAGGGAGGAGCGCGGAGAGAGGTTTGAACCCTCCTACTATTTGGTTGCCTATGGACTGCGATGGCCAGCTGGAACACATGTTAACAGGGTCCTATCGCTTGAAATCCTGGGCTCAGCCCCTCAGCTGATGTAAATCAGCAGCAAAGTGATCCCTGCTGAGCACCTGGCCTCGTTTTTTTAGCCAGTGAAACAGTCGAAACACTCCCCTTGGCTTTACCAGCGACGCTGCCACTTCTCGTGTTTTGCTCCTCTTGAACAGTGATGCTGCTCAGCTCTGTTTCCCTTTTTATCCTTGTTCTGAGCACGTTGTGAGCGGTTTGAGTGAATGTTACATATATACTTGGACATATACATATATATGCACACACCCATGTGTATCCGTAAGATATTTTGAGTCTTTTTCAGGGAAAGATACTCAGTTACTCGCACCTTCATGTGTAAAGGTCATTGTGCCAGTAACAACTCCAACTTTTATTTTACCTTACCGAGTCCTTTTCAAAATGAAATCATCTTGTTTCAGGTCTGTTTGGGTTGGATACTTTTTAAGGGCTGCTTGCATTCTTGAAGCCTGATTGACTTTGGCTTGTGTGCGACACGCGGTAACATTATCTATTGGGGTACACAAGTATATGAATGTATTGGCTTGGCTTTGTGCATCTCCACCTGAATAGTGCCTTTCCCTTGAGCATCTTCTTGTTGCAGTGAGTTGAAGCCGCTGCTCAGTGCACAGCCAGCACAGCAGGATGACATGACACTGAGAGGATGACAGAGCTTTATGCTAATGCTCTTTCCAGGGTTATTACCATCCTGGAGAAGGTGCTGTGCTCTGTATTTTGGGGCCCTGCCCCTGCAAGCTTGCGTTACCCGCAGAGGGGAGCAATCAGGAGGTGACTGGGACACAAATGGTCGTTGCCTGGGAGCCCAGGGCAGCTCAGGTGTGGGTTTCAAAAGTTATGAACTTGCAGCAGACAGGGAGAGACGTTTTAGCTCAAAGAAGAGTTTAAACAATTGGGACACAGTTTAGTTGGATTCAGATCACGGGGACTTATACATAGGAGCCTACAGAACTACTATATAGGATCCTATATAGAGAGAAGTTTATAGAATGATTATATAGGCTCAGAGAGAGAGGGGAACTCTGTATAGGAACTATAGAGCTAGAGAAAGAAAGAGAACTATATACAGAATATAGAACTATCATATTATCTAGAACTAATATATAGGAGCCTATAGAACTATTTGTGTGGCATCTTTTCCCCCTGTCAGATTGGATCAAAAAGCAGGAATCAAGGAATTTAGGGAAATACAAAAGCAAACATTGACATCATGGTGTTTTCCCCAGGGCAGCCCCGGTGGGTGCGTGCCGTGAGTCCGTGCCCGGCGGTGGGGGATGTCTCTGGTGCACAGAGGTGCAGATGCCCGGGGCCGCCCTGGCATCCTGGGTCCCTTGCAGAGCGCTCCTGAAATCCTCCTCTCCCAGGGAGTGTAGCCCAAACCGGAGCCACGCTGAGTGATTAGCCTCACTGGGCTTTCCAAAACACATCCCCGGCATCCCCAACCGGCTGGCAGCGGGGAAGAGATTAGCAGGCAGCGGGTTTGCCGGGTGGGATCAAGCCTGCCCCTTGCTCTGGGGTCAGCACTCCACCGCCGTCCCTCTGCGGGGCTGCGGTCTGGCAAGTGAGTTCGGCCAACTGAACGGGGAGCCGGAGTTGCCCATTGACAGCAGCGGCCCTGCTCCTCATCCCGAGGATGAGCCAGACCCGTCCGGCCCCGTCTTTGAGCACACGCAGCGGTGCTGCTGCCCTCGGGCACGGCCGGGGCACGGGGCCGGCAGCCGGGGTGAGCCTCTGTCCCCCCGCTCCGCCACCGACTCCCTCTTCAGCCGTGGGTGACCCGTGCCACGTGGGGCTTTCAAAAGCGAGGACACAAGTCCCGCAGAGTCCCAAAGTGCTTTTAAAACTCATTCTTTAACCTCTGGAAGCCACTTCCTTGCATGTGAAACGGAGACAATAAACACCTGAGATGAAAGGGCAGCTTTTCTCTGCTAAGATAAAGGGGTTTGCTCTTTCCCCGGGACTGGTTCGGTACAAGTGGACGGGTCTGGAGGCTGAACCGCTGGCAGGGAGAGCGCACCAGCCTCGGAAAGCAGCAAGGTCTTTTTTTAAGTTGGAGAAAAGCAGCTTAGAGGAAATATAAATTGCATTGAGTGAGCAGGACTTGAAAGCAGGGAGGGCTCCTCAGATGGGGAGCTGGGGAAAATGATGGAGGGAACGTAAGAATGACAAAGCATGTCGTTCCAGTGGAGTGCAAGACGATTTGCTTTAGCTCATTAAATACTGCAATAAAATATTAATAGTTATTGTCCCTCTATTTTTTGTAATTATCCTTGCAAAGAAGGATCTGCTGCAAGTCACTAATGTATTCCCAGCAGCGGGTTGCTTTTTAATACGGTGATGGCAGTCAGGGGTGAGGAGGGGGGTAGGGAATGAAAGCGTTTATGTGTGGCCAGAAAATAGTTGTATGATCAGGGTCATTAAAGAACCGGCGCTGTCTACAGAGGCAGAGACACGAGGAGGGGAAGAGGAGGCTGTGGGGAGAGAAAGAGTGTGCAGGTCAACCTGGGAACACTCAGGAAGGGAGGAAATTTGAGGACAGTCTGGTGTCTGCATCCCACCTAACCCCAAGGAAGAAATTCATGCTGCGGCTGCCCAGCCTGCTGCCCCCAGGTGTTTGCTGGTGAACATGGTGATTTCCTCTCCTGATAGCTCCGATGCAGCTATGAAGGACCCTGGAAGTACCAAGCTCCTGCTGCGGGAGCTCAGGTGACCTGGGGACAGCTCATGGGCCTCCAGGCACATGGGAAGTAGACCTCAGGGTGCTGCGTGTTGTGCCGGGGTGGGGGTCCCCTCTGTCACAGCCCTTTGAAAAGCAGTCCTGGTCCATACTAGCTGTGCTGCTGCCTTCCAGTGCCCCTGTCCCACCTGGCTTCCCTGCGGCTGTCCTCACTCTGGTCAGTGCCACAGCTTGCGCCATCACCTCCAGGTTCCTCTGTGCAGCCTTTAAGGCTCTGGAAACTCTCCTTCCAGGGATTCTCTTTCTCCTTGTGCTGCAGTCCAGCTGGATCCAAAGAGGCTGTCACCCTCTGGATAATAGCTGTGACCCTTAGCATCACAGCTGTGCCCCTCTGCGGTGGCCCCTGGGCTGCAAAGAGCAGGTGAGGGGCTGCTATCAGTACCTGCTGCTGCAGTGCTGGGGCTCAGCAAGCCCCATCCTCTTCCCATGGCCAGGAGGGCTGGGGATCTGACGGGGTGCCATGTCACAGCCTTGTCCTCTCCACACCATGCTCCAGCCAGCTCTTTGTAGACCTCAGCATCTCTCAGTGGTCAAAAGAGCACTTCCCAGGAGTTCCACCTGGGTGAGCACCCTGTGAGGTGGTCCACAGGGTGGCCAGGGACCCAGATGATGGCTGGTGGGCCAAACACCATCAGCGTAGCCAAGAGGTATCTCAGGGACCACGCTAGATCCAGAGATTTGTCCCAGGAGAAGCTGTTGGGTAGCATCAGCCTCTGCCCATCCCACTGCCATCTCAGCCTGCTTCCTCCTCCTGGTGCATCCCCAACCCAGGAGCAAGGACATGCTTGCCATACCCTCCGGTCACCATGGCGGTGCCAGCCAGGGGGTCACTGGTGCCTGGCTGAGACACGGCACCGCGCAGGAGCACGCAATGCTGATGCTGTGGCTGTGACAGGTGCTGGCAGAAAGCTTAAAAAAGTGAGGTGGGATGTCTCTTGCTAGGAGCAAAGAACCCCTCTGAGGCTTGATGCTTTTGCAGCAGCACCAGTATCCCCCCCTGCCGTGCTCTGGCCAGGCAAGACCCCATTCTGCTTCCTCCAGCTCTGGTTTCCCGCTGCTTGAGCGCAGCATGATGCAGAGAGGTGTTTTGCTGAGCCCGGGCAAAGCTATCGGCTTAAACACGGCGTGGTGGGGGAGCTGGGGCTTTTCCACCCACGGGCAGCCCGTGGTGCCCAGGGTGGGTGAACAAAGGCTGAGCCCCAGCAAAGCACTCCCAGCGTGCCAGACCAACCTTGCGATCACCGTGGGGTGGCTTGGAAAGAGCCTCGGCTGGAGGAGACAGAAAATGTTCTGCCGGCAGAGGAGGAGAGAGCGGGGATCCCACCGTGGCTCCTGCCCCCAGGCAGGGAAAGCCCAGGAACGCAGGTGCCGGCGTGGCGGCATGGGCAGCAGCAGCAGGGCTGTGCCACAAGCCCACCTCAGGGACCAAAGCCTGTCCTGGTGATGTGCCCATCCACCCAGGTGAGCCGACAGCAGGGCAGCCATGTCCACGGTGCTGCCTGCTGCGGCGGGGATGCTCCTGCTTCCCGCGCTGGAGGGACGGGGGCTCCAGCCCTGCTCAGATCCCATCAGCCGACCCTCAGAAGAGAAACGGTGCTGACAGGTATCTAAGCGAGGCAGAATTAAGGGAAATGATAATAAATGTAGATGGTCAGGCGGGGAATGAAATGATCCATCTTTTGCATGTTAGTCAAGAGGTGCTCGCAGGCTCCCCCCGCCCCGCTCCCGTTCAATCAGGGCCTGTCAGACCTCCAGCAGGCTGGCATTTTTGTGAAGAATCTCTCGGCTAAAAATTGTTGTCATTCCTATTTCCTTGTTATCAGTCGGCGGCACCTCGGCGGAGCCCGGAGATTAACGCAGAATCGCCGGGCGAGCATCCATCCCGGAGGAGCCCTATCCATTACGCCGAGCTCGGCGGGTCCCTCCCGCCTCACCTCCCACATTCATCATCTTTAACGCTGACAGCCCGGCGCAGGCCTTTCAAATTTATCTCACCGCGTCCCGGGCAGGCTCTATCCGTCAAACTGCGCGAGAGGGAGCGAGCGGAGCGCCGTCTCCTCTCCCCTGTTCGTCGGGGAGGGAGCGGGGGGGAACAACCTGCCCGTGTGAGGGACTCGGTAAAAGATTGGTCCGAGATACACAATTAATCATGGCTCGCATCAATTTGCTTGATTTACTCCCCGGAGGGAGAAGGGGCGTAAACACGGCGTGTGCAGAGGCAGTGTGGAAACATAATGTGTCTGTCTATAGGAAAAACATTAACACATCATCCCCGTTGTGGGTGATTGATGGGGGAACGGGAGAGGGACAGCCCGGAGCTGGCAGGGTGACAGAGAGCCAGGAGCTTGCCAGAGAGACGGACCCAATGGAGATGAACCTCAGGGGCCACCGGTCGGGGCAGGCGGCACCTGGCATGTCCGACCCACCTTGCGCTTCCCTCCTGGTGCGCTCCCCGAGGCCACAGCCCAGCCCGGGCATCTTTCCTCGCACCCAGGCTCTGGGTGGGGAAGGGAAATGGGAAGGGGGGGCTCTGCCGGCCGTGCTCCATGTGCAAGACACGCACTTCAGGGTACGGATGTATGAAACGTCCTGTCTTCAGGGTGATGTGGAATCCAAAGCAAAACTGCTTTTGCACATAAAAATTTCCAAGGCATATTTCATGCTCGCCACTGGGTCCTAAATGGGCGGCAGTGCAGCTCACTCTGCCTTGCCTTCCCTCAATTCCTCCTGTAAATAACTTCTTCTGCCTGTCCCTGCAAGCGCGTGCATTTCAGGATGAGATCCAAATGTGCAGAGCGTGCTTGTGAAGCCCTTCGGTAGCCTTCAGGGCAGGAGATGCCGTAGCAATGAAAGATGCTGTTATTATTAGATCCCAAGCACTGGGTTGTGCCATCCCTTGATGGCTCCGGTGGAGAGAAGAGGCTGACTTTTATGGAGAAAGTTACTGCTGTATTTACAATCCAAACCTCCTCGTAACCAGCCGCAGGGTGGAGGAGGAAAGGCGGAGAGAGTGCGTGATGATTTAATGTGTCCTTCTCGCGTGCCTTTCAGCTAAAGAACCTCCTCCCTCCTTCACCAACCCGCACTCGGCCGGGCTCCGGCTCGGTGATCACACCCAAGCAGACAAGGGAGAGAGGGAGGAGAGGTTTAACCAAGGTCAAAATGGGGGAGCAGGAACCTGGAGACCCGTGTCCCAGACCTACATCTTCCTTGGTAAAGTCTGCGTGGAAATAAATGGTACCCAGACCTCGCAGGGTCAGGCACAGGGTTTCCCATTAGCTTTGGGGGAGGTTATGGTGTTTGGAGGGGGAGACGGGAGCTCATGAGAGCTCACTGCCACCAACAAGTAAATTCGCACCTGATATGTGTAGGGAATAACCTAGCTGATAGGAATAGCTCAGTGTAAGGGTTGTGCAGGATGAGCCGATGCAGTTCACCGGCTCTTACCACCCAGACAGACGTGTTTCCCTGGGCAGGTTGCAGCCCTTGGGTCATTCCTAAACACGGTACCATTCCTGCTGGGACCTTCAAGCACCTGCCTGAGCCGCGCTGCCTGGTTTGCTCCCTGGCTGGTTGGCAGTGGTGTTGAACAGGCTCCTTCCCGCCCGGCCACGCGTGGCCCTTGGCTGGGACCTTCCTGCAGGCGGTCCTGTCATTTCGGCTCTGAACAAGCAGCACTTTCCCCATAGATATTTCTTAACCTGCCCAAGGACGGGTTCAAAGCTGGTCTTCCAGCTCTTCCACTGCCTCCCTGCGTGGGGTTTCCTTCAGCTGCACCCCAGCATTTCCGCCGGGGAGGAAGAGGTACTAACGTGGGGAGATCTGTCACCCACGGAGCACCGGACAGTGCTTTCTAAGTCAGAAATGCATGAGACGGATATAATTTGCCTTAAATGACACCTGGAGCGGTGCAGGCATGATTTGAGCATCCAAACAGACTGTCCATTAGTTGCCCTCCTGTTTGCAGGGAGAAAAGCCTACCGTGCCGCATTTGGTCGTCCGTCTGTCTGTCTGGCCAGCTATCAGCACAGCGCTTCAGACCGTTCCTATTTCTAATTCGTAGAGGATGAATTAAACTCTGAGAATTAGCGCTCCAAGCCAGGGGCTGCTCCCATCCGCAGGAAAATTCCCGTCCCCGCTCCATGATGTGCAGCATCACCCCCTGCCCACACGCCCGACGCACCCAGCCCTTTGCCCTCCTCGGGGCAGGTCCTGTCCCAAACGCACTCAGGCTGAGCTCAGGCAGGATCACGCCCATGACTCACAATTCTGGGGTCCCTCATGGTTTAAATTTATCAGTTTAATTTAGTTTTGTTCTCCCCTGAATTAGTTGCGTCGGAAGAGGGGGGTTTGCGTCGTCTTATCTTGTGGAAATTACCCATGATTTTGTAGTGGCTGTTTAATATATATATATATGTATGTATATGCTGGGTTTTACAGCCCATTTTTATCACCTTTTTATTATCTCGGGTCAAAAGCTTTACTGGGTTGCATTCAGGGAATTATGCAAACTAAGAGAAAATACCATAGCAAAACTATAGATTTTCTCATTAAACTCTGCTTGGACATGTAGTTATTGTAGTAAAACTCTAGTAACTATTACAGGCCCTAATATAAAATTATAGTTTGACACCTCAGCGTGATTGGCCTTGCACTGCGGTTAAATTAACCCTTTCTGTCCCTTGCCTGCTCAGACTAAAGGCTTTTGCTGGAAGCGGGCAAGCCGGGGTGGCTGCGCGGGGGCTTAGCCTGGGGCTCAGCTGGAGCACCCACAGCCCCTCCGGGGTGTGCAGCTCCAGAGCAGCTTCATCCGAGCTGTCAAAAAACTTTGCTCCAGCAAACGTTTAGAGAGACAGTGATGCTCGAACAAGGGAGGATCCCGCAGTTTCAGGTGGATAAAGTCCAGCAAGGAAGTCGGAGTTTGCTGGAGTTTGCACCCTCCCCCGTCACCCCAGATATTGCTTCGTCCCCACCACCCAAAGACTGTGTAATTCTCCCTGCTCCGTGCACAGTGGATTTAAGGAGCTGTAAGCATATTCAGCGACTTAATTACCTCAGACCAGATTTTCTTCTCAATTACACTCAAGTAAATCTGAAGTGATTCCATTCAAGTGGATGGTGTTAGTCCACCCTCATAAAAAATAAAATCAGATAAAATATCGCCCATGGATTTTAGCAAATCTCCACCCCTCTGCCGGTAACACTGCAGCAGTTGTGGGAAGTTTTTGGGACCAGCCGACACAGTGATGGGGAGCTGTGTTTAAAACAACTTGGATGGTCCGGCGGGGATGGGGACTGTTTCCTTCTGATTGTCTGATTAACATTTTAAAGCCATGTTGATAATATCCTGGGGTAGCATGACAGTTCAGCAACTTCATTCGAGGGAAACACTTAATCATATTTATTATGTAAACACAGCTTGCCATGCCCCCATTAAATTATTAATAGTACCATTAACATATTTACATATAAATCTTATAGCAATTGATGGAAATGGCTTCAGGAACCTTGCGTTAGCTCCCTTTTTATAATGGATTCTCTCTTGCAAATACCCATTTATTAAAGAGACAAAATATTAATTTTTTGTTAAATGTTCATGTCAAAAATGTCACCTTTGCAGTTTTGCAAATTGCCATTTATGCAAAACCTACTGACTTGGTATTTTCCTGTCTTAAAAAATTGTCTGTTTAAAAATATTGCTTCAGTAGGAGCAATTAAGGAGAATAAGAGTAAAGATATTTCAGTGGTGTGTTTTTTTTCATTTTCATTAATAATCAAGTTGATAAGCTGAACGACACAAGTACTGGAGGGGTTATTCCATCACTTCACCCCTGGAGGTACCCTAAAATGGCCCCAAGTCCTGCTGCCTCGGGGTTAACCTCTGATCAAACTCTACACAGTTCTGTGTATTTGCAAAAGCTGTTTGCTATTACTGGGACCTGAGTTAATTTACTGCAGGCTGGAGGCATGCCCGGATGTCCCAGTTAGAGCTGATCGCTCTAATGGGATGCCATCCCCCAGTTACGCATGGGGGATGCTGGACCAGGCCGTCAGGGAGATGCTGCTGTCCCAGGGAGTCCCCGGGACAGAAGGCGGAGGATAAGGCAGAAGGGATGCGGTTTGCACATACAGTGGTTGGAGGTACCGGGCACCAAGGGCCCAGCGATTCCCCTCGGTTTTCCTATGAAAAGGAGCAAGGTTTCCTTTCAAAACACTAGCGGGAAAGGGAGGGAAATAGGTGGCATAGTGGGAGCATGGGGGAAGAGATTAAGTAGGGTAGGGAGTACAAAGGCAGCATAAAGAGAAGAGGATGGAGGGTAGGTTAGCCCTCCTTCTCCTGTTTCTCCTCCAAATTCTGCATCGTTCCTAACCAGCCGAGCCCTAACTAATAATCCTAATTAGGCTGTATACTTTAATTCCTTAATGCTTTCCAGGTAGCGATATCCCAAGGTGATTCATTCTCAGGATTGCCAGTTTTCACAAGTTTATCATAAGACTCTCAGGAATTTTTTTTCCTCCTTAAAGTTTTAGCCCCTGCAATCAAATGGTGATAGAAGAATCTCAGTTTTCCTTTAAATAAATAGCAAAGGCATGCTTCGATCCCTGCGGTCAGGGCAGAAAGCTTGAATATGTGCTGTGAGCAGGGTCCTTCAAGTCGAGAGACCAGAAGGCAGAGAAGATGATGATCACAGGGTTGTGAAGTTGTAGGATAATTTAGGTTGAAAGGGGGGTCATCATACACTTAATTTCTGATGCATCTTATACTTAAATGGCAGTTTTCATTAGCATTTTTAGCAATAAAATGAATAAAACATAGCTCACAGTTTTGTGTGAACTATATATACTATACATCTCCATATTGTGAAGTATAAATCTCCGCTGAGAGCCCGGCTGCCCCTTGCCCCTCCGGCACACCCAGCTGCGATGGCAGACATCCCGCGCCAGCAGCTTTGAGCCCAGCAGAGGAGAGGAAAACCAGTTTGCTGGGAAGGAGCTGTAACTCCCTGAGCTGGGAGCTGCTGGGGACCCAGCACAGGGCTCCCATCCCAGCTCCACTGGGGATGCGCGACCTCGTCGAGTCGTGTCTCCTCTCCACACCTCCCTTCTTCCCACCCGAACATGGGGGTGAATAAGGCACTTTCCTTCCTGGAGAAGTATTTAAGAATTAGACCTTATTATGGTAATGCAGAAGCCAGGGAAAGGCGGAGGAGGCATTACATAGGATTTTTTTTCCTTTCTCAATTAAATGAATGTTCTCCTAAGCTGTCGTGCCCAGCCCTCGTGTGTGCTGTTACAACTGTCTCTAAAAACTCTGTCTGATTTTTCAAGCAATTTCTCACGAAACAGGCACTTTCAGAAAAATCATAAGAAAGCAATCGTTTCAAATTGGTCATTTGGGACTCAAATTACTAATCTAATACATTTTTTATTGAGGGTTCCTGAAAGGTGCCATAAAACACAGTCTGTGAAGCTGCCCAAACTTGCCAGCCTCCCAGTTTGACAAATCGAACCCAACAATCCACTTTGCAGCTCAGGTTTAGGGCTCACGAAGCCGCTGACGAAATAGCAGCGTTTATATTTCTCCATCAATAGTGCCTATCTGGTCAGATTTTTAAATTCCCTGGGGTGTTTTGTTGATTTTTTTTTTTTTTTTGCCTGTCCCAGATTTTTGTGTCCATGTCCAAGCTGCAGTGCTGATATTGGGGATATTTGTGGGTGGGTTGACCTGGAACCTGCTGCTGAGCATCATCTCTGGCGCCGCAGGGAGGAGCGAGTGAGAGGACAGAAGTCAGGTCAGGCAAGGAGAAGACTGGGAGCCAGAGACAGAGTTTTTCATTATTTATATTATTTTTATTATTTATATTCTTTTAGTATTTTGTTGTATTATTTATTATGTTATTTATGTTTTTCTTGAAGCTGCACTTAGATGGGCCCCTGTAGCGGCAGAGCACCGCGCAGAGTCCCTGTCCCGTTGAGCTTGGAGGCTGAACAGAGAAGGGAACCAAAATATGGGAAAGACAATTTTTTCTAGAAATGAGGGCTCAAAGCATGGGAAAATGAGTGAGATTGAACAGGCAGTCTCTAGTGCCGAGTGCCTCTGTCATGTCATGGCCACAAGACCATATTCCCCTCTTCGCAGCAGTTTTTTGGGAAACAGGGATAGTGCTGACCCGCTTCCCAGTGGCCACTCGTGGTTATGAAGCATCAGCCTCCCCACACACGAGGCAGTAATCGAATACATGTTAATTATTTTGGCAGATGCTGAGGGACGGCTGAGTGCTGCCTTGAGGTAGGACCAGAAAAACAGCGCCTGTCTGATCAGGTTTAATAAAATCCAAAATAAAACTCTGTGGGTTGACAGCCACCTCCCTTCTGATGCCGGAGAGGCAGCACCCAGCAAAGAAAATCAAGCGGCGCGAGGCAAATACCAGCTCAGCTTGCCAAGAGCCCAACCAAAATTGCTCTTCCCCTCTAACGTCTGGTGGCAATTTTTCTTCTGCAAGTTCTGCTGGTCAGGAGCAAGGTGCAGAAATGTGGTTTTGGGGAGGATTTTTCTAGCAGTGCCTGCTTCTTGGTCCAGCCAGCACAAGACGGTGGAGGGGAGAGGGAAGTAGTAGGGCAGCCAGAGAAAGACACGGAAAGCTGCTGGGCATCGGGCAGAGATGGGGGTGAAGAGCTTGGGAAGAGAAGTGGTACCTCTGCCTGTGGCTCAGCACCCTCGACATGGCTTGCAGAGCGGGGACGGGGCTTGTGTGGCACCAGTGCTCTTGGCTTGGTCCCGGCAACTTGTTTTGAATCTCACCCTCTGAGAGGAGCCATGTGAGCTGGTCCGATGCGCAACAGATGCCACGTGGGCAGGGAGAGGGGGCTTCCCTGTACCTTCCTCACCTTGCAGCCCCTGGTACCCTCTGGCTCTGCGGCTCCCTCGGTGCTGAGACGGTGAGCTGTGTGCTGACACACTCCCCTCTAATGCCTCCAAGGGGGCCTGTTACTGTTTATTGGGTTAGTGTGTGGTTTTCTGCTGCTGTTATAGTTTTACTATGGGGATAATGCACAGTGTGTAGTCAAAAAGTAGAGCTGGAGTTGCTTTCAAGCCAAACATGGCCATTTTGGATATCAGCTGGGACTGCGTTGCAGGCAGGAGCCATTCTCGGCCGATTCTGCCCATGATGGTCACCCACAGGTGATGGGGATGGGCTGGCAGCCCCTACAGCTCATCCTCTGGTCCACAGCTCTGCGGGGAGTTTGACACTAGGGTCCTGCCCTCGTGCAGGCACAGCTTCCTACACAGCCATGGCCCTACCAACAGACTGGAGTTCATTATTGTGCTGTTTCTTTTTTTTTTTTTAAATAAATTAATTTATTAAAATTAATAAGCAATGTGACGTTTCAGAGAAAAATTCTCTTCCCATTTCAAAGAACACTTCCAAGGCAAACTCCAAGCTGAAGCAAATTCAAAGGGGATGATTTATAAATCAAGCAAAAAGGAAAGTGAAGCAAGAGCCACCCTTTAATCTTGGCTGCGGCCACACCATCACCAGCTCCTGCCTCTGCTGCCCAGGCTGGGGGTGATGGTGCCAGTCCATCCCAGCTCTGCCAGCACCGTGTCCCGCACGGCTGCTCCCCTTGCAGGGGACTCGGGTATTTTTATTCCAGATGGGAAAACCTACGTGCAGGCGTGTGCTCCCAGCTGTGCGTTTCCTTTTGCCTAGCTCAACCTTGTTTTAGGCACATGTGAGCAGCAAGATGCCCACGTGTTTCCATCAGAGGGGCTGCGTGGCCCATGGGGATGCATCTCCCGAGCTCAACCTTGCCTTTTCCTGGCACATCAACAGGTTAGACTGGGCAGAGCAGGTCCACCCCCCCAAAAGCTGCATGCCCCAGCCTGCTCTGCCTCTGTCCCCACCGGGTAGGAAAGCCACCAGCACCAGTCCCTCGCAGAGGGATGGAGAGGTGTCAGGCCACTGTCTCAGTGCAAGGTCCCTGCACAGAGATATGTGGGACATCACTTCTCGCTCTGCTGAGCTGCAGGTGTGGCTCTGCCAACCCCCTGATCCTTCCTGCCCCCCTTCTTTCATCTCCCTCCAGCCGCTCGATGGCTTCGCAGGGTGCGTGTGCTCCGTCTCCTCTTTGCTGTCATGATTCATGCCTCTCCCCTGCCGGGGCCGTTCCCCGCTCCGCTGTGTGCCATGGCCGCCTGCCACGGCGCAGCCTCCCCGGGACGGTGTCTGATGAGCTGTTTGCTTTAGCCGGAGGGAAGAGCCAGCCACGGGGCGGGAGCAGCGGGCGGCCGTGACGGCACGTCTCCCGGCTCGCCGCTCGGCAGACTTGGATGCTTGAGAGGTGCGGAGGTGCCAAGTGCTGATCTGGCTTTCACGCCGCTGAAGTCCATGAAGTTGCTTTGGATTTACACCCGTGGAAGCAGGGTGGGAACTTGGCCCAAGGTCTCGGTGCCGTCGTAAAGCTGAAGGAGCCTTTGGACCCACCACCAGGCCTTTAATTGGGGTGGGGGATGCAGTGGAGGAGAGGAGGGGTGAGGCTCCGGGCAAGGGGAAGGCAGCCCAGGTCTTCTTGGCCTCCTGTGGAAAAAGTGATGGTTACAGCAACTGTGGCCATGGTGGGAGGGAACAACAAGGGTCTGGGCAGGTCAGGACTCAGAAAGAGGGAGAAACCAGGGCTTTCAATTCCTTCCCGTGCTCCTCTGCATCCCTTCCACTTAGCAAAGGCACATCTCCTTCTGCAACAGCCGAGGCACCCCGGGGCACGGGCACAAGGTCGTCCCTGTCCCCAGAAGCTGTGCCCGTGCAGGTCAAGGCTGGGTGTGGAACGCCAGATCCCAGCAGCAGATGAAGAGGCTGAAGCGTCAGGATGTGTCCCACCTCGTGTTGAGCATCCCTCTCCGGGGAGGGGAGGCTCTCAGGGCAGATTTCACCTTGTGTGAAGGGGTCAGCGAAAGACTCTTGTGCCACTTAAATCCCACTTAAGCACTCTGCACTGGGGTGAAATTAACTCTCTCCGCAGAATAAGCCATCAAGAAAAACTGATCTAAAAATCTACGCTGGGCCACAGCCGAGCCACACTTCTATTAGCAAGTAAAAAAATATTTCCCGTCCTTAGAGTTAAATGAGCCAATAGTTCAATCACGGAGCGAAAAGCAGCAATAGAGACGGGGATGCTGAGTGCCTCAGGTATTGGCAATCTATGCAAGGAATCACAATAAGCAGGACTTGTCTGTTTTCTCTGTGTTTAGCAGCAGTGTTATTCAACAACCTATTTGCAAATGCCATCTTCCAAAGTCCTTTTTTTCCCCCCTCGTTAAAGTTGCAGCGATAATAGGGCGATTACAGTGCAATAAGCTAAACGCAATCCATTAGTGGCATCACGGCCGTTTTTAGATCTTAAAAAAAAAAAAATCAAAGCTGTTTAAGTTTTCTTATTATGCACATTAAAGGCAGGCAGCAGGGTCTGATCAAAGACAACACCACCTCTGCGCTCCCCCCGCCCGCCTCCTGTCCCTGCGTCTTGTCCCCCCTCTATTCATTAGTGGTCACAGCTGTGCAGTCGGCCAATTACTTGGGAATAATAAGTACATTTTGCAGTAAATTAAATATTAATTAGTCTTTGGCAGGTTGTTTTGGGGTGTTTTTTTTTCTTATTTCCCTCCCTCCACCTGAAAATGGTGGAAGGGATGTGACGCTGTCATCGCCTGTGTTGGCATGTGGGGGACAGCGGGGGTGGCTCCCCTCCGGCCCTGTGCTCGGTCTCCTCTGCAGTGGTTTGCAGCAAGGTTTTTCCTGCTCTTCCTAGAGGATTTTCTGATGCTGGGACAGGATTTGTAAACCCCTCCCCAGCTTTGGCGTTACCTTTTTCTCCCAACCCGTCCCATCTCTGCTTGGGTTCCCCTCCTGCACGCTCCACTTGGGCGCTAAGCTCTCCAGGGCAGGACATCGTCCCTGAGTGCCTGCGACATGCCTGTGAGAGGGTTCTGGAGGCAGCAAATAAATCCATGTGGGGTTTGCCTGGCCGTGGGGAGGGTCCACTCCATTGGGTGTGAGGGCAGCTTGGTTGTTGCAACCCCCTCCCCAGCAGTGCTGGGGAGAGATGCTGCCTGGTCCCCTGGACGTGGCTGCAAGGCCTCATCCTGCCCTGCTCCTGCACAGCAGGACCCCAACCCAAAGAGCGCGTGTTGTGCCAGGGGACGAGGAAGAGGAGTAGGGATGGGCAGAAGGGGCTGGCTGAAGAGCGACTGTCATACAGCCCAGTGTCACCCCTGGCCAAAGCAAGTTGTCCCTTGTCTGGTTCAGTGGCAGACCCCAGGCAGGGAGGGTGACCCTTTGATCCCCTTGGCCAGGGACTCTGGGGACAGCGCCTGTTCCTGTAGAAGTCAGACCACCCTGAGCAAGTGCAGACCCTGGGGAAAAAGCCCTGCAGACTGTGGTCAGGTGGAGCCCAGACCAGATCCCAAGCGTGGACCTGCTGGGAAGAATGGTTCCTTAAGCTGAGCCAGGTGGGCTAGTTTTGATGTCAACATATCAGCATATATTAAGGTTTAAAGAACGAATCTGGTGGGAAGGAAAAGTGGATGAAAAGAGCAGCGAAGCTCTGCATAGGAGGGATGAGAGCCTGACATGGAGGGAAGAGCTGTCATTGCTCTGGAGCTCCCCAGGAGCACTGCAGAGGCTGGCACAGGAGCCCCTGGAAGCCCTCAGCAGTCAGGACGAGAGGGGAAGATGTTCTGGTCGCTCCCCACTGGCTAATTCTGGCTGGAGCCACTGTCCCTCTCACCGGGGCTGTGCCTCCCCGAAGTGCAGCATGACCTTTGCTCCCTATGGCCAGGCAGGAGCCGGGAAACAAGGAGAGAGGATCTCAGCATCCCACCCACCACCTGTCGTTCCTCCCTGGCACCAATGTCAGTGTGAGCAAAGGAGAGAGCTTTCTGTGCTCTCTGTTCTTACTAAGCCCTTATCAAGAGTTTCTGGGGCAGGAATGAGCTACATTAGCAAAGCTGGAGTAATCTGTGCCTGTCAGCAGATCCCAAGGTAAAACTTGTCTGGCTCTTGGATTTGCACTTTACTAAGAGCTCTGCGGGCTGCCTTGTGATGCGCCGTGCATCAGTTCGCCCCTTGGTGCTCTTGAGTGCAATTAAGTTATTGTTTTTTTTTTTAAAATGTAGTTTGACAATATGCAGGTTGGGTTTGTATTTTATTTACAGCTTTTACTCGGGGACCAATAAAACCCCAGCTGGCTAATGTGAGATCTAAAACTTGCATCTCACTCTTTGCCTTGGATATCTTTTCTATGGTAAACTATTTATTTGCGTTTCATCTTGTACAAGCTCCTCTTTCCATGCTGAGAAGCCGAGAGCTCCAGGGGCTCTTTGAAGACTATTTGCTATAGGATAGCAACTGGAATTCTCTTTAAACATCCGCGCCTGCTTTGTCCTACAACTGGCCTCTTGGTGTCAACACGCAGTTTTGTGCGAGTTTCCTGTGCAAAGCTAACATTTGCACACTCCCCTGGCAATTGCGCTTCCAGATCCCTCTTGTTCAAGCATAGCCCATCGTTTATTCTCGCAAGCATGAGCAGCAGTTACTCCACGTGCCAAATTAAAGGCGGCATCAAGGCCTCTTTAAAAAGGAAGATTTAACCGGGTTATGAATTACCACTGCTCTGCTCGGGTAGGAGTAACGTGCTGTGTGACCTATGCGGCCGGCCAAAATGGTCCATGTTTGGATTCCAAGTACGTGGTCCCCCTATCTCTGAGCCTTCAGGTTCTCAGCACACAGTTAAAATGCCACAAACTCTTCTTGGAAAGGGTTATTTGACAGCAGAATGAGGCGCGCGCATGAAAAATCCCAGCGCATTTCAATGTCGGGCAGTCAGACATCTCCACCTATGAGCATCCCCCGGACGCTGACCCTGGCATGCCAGCGGAGCACATGTGAAGGGTGAGGTGGCATCAGGCTAGTGACACAAATCACGCTAAAAATGCCAAATAGCTGCGTTTACATGCATTCGCAACCCGAGGGTCGTGCTCTTGCCATAAAAAGGAAGATGAACCCCAGCGAGATGGGAGCAATGTTCCCAAGGATGCCTCTGGGAGGGAAAGATCAAGAACCGATGCTCGTAATGGCCTCAGCTGCTAAAACAGTCAAAATAATAATGGGGTGGGGAGGATGCTGGAGAGGCTAGATGCAGTCGGGGGAGCCACATGATGGGTGCCCGTCGTGTGCTGGTGCGTCCGCCTAGTGACACCCCGATGCGCCCATTCTCCCTGGGATGCCGCAGGCCTTCGGTGCGCGTATCCCAGCATCCAGCCCCCTTTTAAATCCCAGCAGAGACTTCTGTTATGTGGATGGAAACGGCCAGGACAAGCTCTAGGAAGACACAAAAGGGAAAATATTTTCTTTCTCTCCAGTGTTATTTTTTCACTCCCTCTGTTTTCCTTTCTACCCTTCCTTTGCCATCTCACGGCTCTCTAAATTCACAGGAGCTCTTCCTCAAGGTGAAATGAAGGCTCCGGGCTGTGTTTGGTGGTGCAGGCAGGGGGGGGGACGAGGGTCAGGGAGGGTTAAGCAGGGAGGGGGCAGTGCAACAAGGCGGCCTGATCTAGTGATTAAACAAAGGGATTCAGCCAACATGTGTAAAATTAAGTGATCAAGAGTTGATTACAGAGTGCATTGATTGTGTACTGATGGATTAAACAGAGTCGTGCTCGGGATGCGATTTTCCGAGCCGGGCACGGAGAGTGCAGGCAATCGACGTGTTGGCCAGAAGGACCCGCTTCTCCCAAACCCCGGCTTTTATACATTCTCCGGATAAATCTGCAGAGAGGCCCGTGGAATTATAATCGATTATCCATTTCTCAAAGTCACTTAAGGGCCCTGAGCTACAAGCTAAAGTGCCGGCGCTGCGAAGAGGCATTGGGTATGCGCCGGCATGTGCAGGTGCTGGCGCGAGGGGAAAATGTGGCAATGACCCTGCGTGCTGCAAGCTGATGAATCTATTTTCTTGTAGGAAATAGTTTTGACAGTTCAATATCTGTGTTTTCAATATGTGCCCCACACACCCCCGAGGGAGGAGAGGAGCCGGAAAGTGGGGGGAGGGAGTGGGTGGGAGGCAGGGAAAGACTCTACCCCATCACCCCTTCGAATTATAGACGGATCAGTATATCACCAACTTAACAGGCTGCCCTCCAAGTCAAGGGCATGGAGACACGCGGCTGCCTGTGAGCATCTGCTGCGAGGACAGGATGGGGCTGGAGCCCCTCTTGGGGCGCCTTGCTGGGCTGCGGGGGGACCCACCACAAGCCCCCCGCCCACTGGCAGTGGGGTGGTCCCCAGGCTCTTGCTTCCCAGCCAACGGTGAAGGCAGAGACCCATTTCCAGGCTGATCCTGTCTCTCGGGAGGTGGCCAGATCCTTAGCTGAGGACCCAGAGGAGCAGGAGGACGGGGAGTGTGAGCGCTGAGCAGCTGCGGTCTGGTGCAGGATCGTCCTGCGCGTTTTGCAGGGAGATGGGATGTGCGGCGGCGGGATAAGGCTGGGAGGGAGAAGCCCTTCCAGTGCTCCCCCAGCCCCTGTGCAGGGCTGTCACTCCCGCTCATGGCTGCATCCTAGTTTCTGGTGTGGACGAAGCAATCAGGGCATGGCGCAGACCCCAAAAGTGCGTGGGACATCAGACCCCAGCTGTCTTATGGGCTCCCAGCCAGCCAGACATAGGGATGTTTCTGTGAAACTCCCACCTTCTCTGGTTCCCACTGCCGTTATTTTTTGGTAGCTAAAGAAGGTATTTTGCTCCAGGTCTTTCCATCCCAAGAACTGATGCAGAGCAGGGGTAATCAAGGCACGCGTTGGTGATGCAGCCACGCAGCTCCTCCTCTCCGCCTTCTCCCACCGGGCCACCAGGAACCCCAGCCTGGGGACTGGCTCCACAAGGGACAAAGAGTGACCCTTCTAACAGCAAAGAGGGCCAGAGGCCAGGCCTGTTGGTGCACCCAGCCACCACCCCTGGGGGCACAACCCCAGGCATGCCAGCTGGCCAAGGAAGAGGAGGAGGATGGTGAGGGGACAGAGCCATTCCCTGCACTCGGTCCAGCCATGGCTGCGCAGACGGTGCAGGCAACGAGAGAGGCCTGGGGTCTCCTGCCTGCCTGTTGGGTCCCAGTGCCTCATTTCGCAACCCCCACTGGGGAAGGACTGGCTGTGGGCCACAGGATTTGCAGAATTGTATGCATCGTCCCTGTGTCCCACTGGCTCTGGCTGGTTTGTCCAAAGCCTGGCCAGTCTTGGCTGCACGGCGTGACAAGATCCGTGGGATGGACGGCAGCTCAGGTAAGTGGGGGGAAGGAGGTTCATCACACTCCAGGAGGTCCCCCAGGCTGGAGGGACAGAGCTGTAGGATGCCCCCAGGAGCATTTCTGCCATGCCATGTTCGCTGAAGCTGGGGACCCCACTGATGTCGGGGAGACCCAGCTGCTCCCCAGGACTTGTGTGTTTTGGAGACGAGGCAGTGGGTTGGAGGAGGGTCCAGTTTTGCTGCCAAGGCAGAGGATGGGTGGCATCAGGAAGGTCTAGCTCTGTGCTCCTGAGCTTGCCCAGACTCATACCAGCACCCATCAGAGAAGCTGGACCACAGAAGGGATCATCTGTCTCTGTCCCTGGTCCCCGCTGTCCCTCTTTGGTCCATCTCCAGCCCAGCGCGGGTAGCAGCCGGGCACCGATGTGCTTCCTTGGGGGAAGGCAGCATGAGCAGCCTGCCCGGCCAGGAGCCACGAGAGAGGAGGGCAGGGACGGAGGCAGTGCAGCCCCTTGGCTTTCTCTCGGCGTTCCTCTATTTTTCTCTTGTGAAGCCCAGGGAGGCGTTTCTGCTCTGCTCTGCGGAGCTGTGCTGAGCCCAGGAGCAGTGCCGTGGGGAGACGGGGCCACAGCCCATCCCAGCCCTCCTCTTCCCCTCTCCCTTCCAGGTCCCTGTCACACTCTCCCTTTCCAGCTCTCCCAGCGGCCCGCGTCCCTCTCATCGAGGATTCATTGTCTTGTCAGCCTCTAGTTAGCCGGCATGCGTGCGAATCATAAATTACCCCACCCGGGCCTCTGCTATGCTTCAGCACAGACAAAAAAATTGCACTCCATCACCGTGTCTCCCGGCTTTTAGTGGTATTGATCAATGCTGCTCCCTTCCCCCCCCCCCCCCTTTTCATTTTAACCGAGCCGGTTAAGTGCAGTATCTTATTTTGTGCTGGGACAAATGAAAAGAATATTAGCAAGGGCTGAAATATATCTCTTTTTTATCTCTCTGCTACTTTTTTATTGAATCTTTCTGAGTAGGTGGCTTTCCGCAGGATGACAGCCTCATGACAGGCTCCTCATTAGAGCCGAGACAGTAATTGTGATGCATTTCCCTGCGCGGCCTT
>VZSZ01005419.1:101898-137614 GCA_013398815.1 Ibidorhyncha struthersii | reverse complement strand
ATGCATTTCCCTGCGCGGCCTTTTCACTTCTCCCCCCCCTCCTGCCTTTCCTCCTCTCTCCTTTTCCCCTGATTTGTAAAGTGATTGGATGTACAGACTCACTCAGTTTCTTAAATTATTGCCCAGCTCAATCCATCTTCCTCTGCCCCGCGCCGGGCAGCCATGATCTCCACAGATGGAGAGCTGGGGCCGGGATCCTGAGCGGTGGGGTCGGATGCTCGGAGGGGCTCCTCACCTTTCCCGGCTGCTGGGTTGCCAGCTCCCACGAGAAATGTGGTGCCAGACCCGACAGGACATGTAACAGCTTTTGAAGAGCCCAGGGTGCTGCTTGAACACACGTTTTTACTGAGCGACCCATGGGATCACCTGGGACTGGATCCCCAGCTGGCGTTTGGCAGCAGCACTGCACCAGTTTATACCAGTCCTCTCCAGTATCCAGCTTGCCTGGAGACAGAGCTACAAGACCAACTCTTTTCTTTGGAAGGAAATCAATATTTTAGCAAGCTTTTCTGCCTCGGATCCCTCCATAGTTTTTAGCCTCAGGAAAAGCGGGTATATTTGCTCAGCTGCTTGGCAGGTCGGGCACCCTACCAGGGAGCAGTGCTGGGGATCGGGTCCTGGCGGAGATGCAGGGGACTGAGTTCAGCTCTTTGCTGCGCCCCGGTTTGGTCCTGAGGTTGTAGAGTTCCCTTGGCCCGTCTGTGCCTCTCTTAACCCAGCTGTATAAAACAGGTTGTCGGCCACCCCTGCGCTCCTCTCCGTTGGGTTCAAGGCAGGAGTGGCCCCGTGCTGTGTCCAGCACAATCTGAGTCCGGCTTCTGCCGGTGCCCTGTGGCGGCTTTGCGCTGTGAGGCAGGACTGGAGAATGTGGGTCTCAAAAGTCTCTTCTTACATGAAAAATCACTTTTCCAGGCTCTGCTCCTTTCCTGCATGTGCAGACCTCCAAAACGCACATGCTCCAGTTCAGGGCAGGTCTGTGTGGCGCAGGGTGACTCCTCGGTGATCTGTATGCGCTCGTTGCACTGTGGGGTGTTTGCGGAGTTAGGTCGTGCTGTGGATGCGGTTACAGCCAGATGCTGAACCAAGACGCAGCATCCGAACCTGGAGTCGCCTCACTGCCCGTTGCCATCCCCAGTGTCTGGCTCTCAACCACCCTGTGCAGAGCCAGTGCAGGAGGGGACGGATCCAGGGTGCCCGGTCGCATGCAGCAAGCTGAGATCTGCATCCTACACAGCCGAGGTCTGCATCCCGCATGGCCAAGGTCTGCATCCCACACAGCCGGGCAGGAGCCTAAGAGAGGGGAAGGTCTGCTGGAAGGAGTAGGACATTCCCTGACCTCGACACACACACACACCCACACACACCCGTGCAGGTTTTTGCGGGCCACTTGCCTTTTGGCCCCAGTGAAAACCAACAGGATCCAAAGCAGCGCCTGGCAGGCAAGTTGCAGCCCCATGGGAATGGCACTGGGAGCACACCAGTGAATAACACAGAGGTGGGAGAGCGATGAACAACGTTATTCAGGCTCCCTCACTTTATTACCAAATACTTTTTGCCTCTGCTGCTATTCTGGGGTGCTTTGCACTGACACATGAACCATCTCTGCCTTCCTTGCCCTGCCGTTGTCATCCTCCCCCGGCTGCAGCACAGCCCCTTGGCTGCCACTTACTGTCAGGGCTCTGCGAGCCTCATCGGCTGCGGCACGGGCTCGCCGGGAGAAGAGCGAGCGTTTGGCTATTTCCAAGCTAATATGGGGCTTTCTTTGAATTATTGTTTTTTGAGCTGGAAGGAAAGGAGGCTTGTCACACGAGATATCTGCTATCAGTACACAAATAACAGCAAGCCCATCATCGAATGGAAAATAATCGCCGCGGAAACCGAGTTGCGGGGGAGCTGGGAGGGATTATTACAGGCGCTGGCAGTGGCGATGCTGTCAAGGAGCCTGTGTCAGCACTTCCATTACCACCCACCTGGTTTCATTGCGGCCCCCGAAGCGGCGCGCGGGGCCGCATGGCCCCAGCATGGGGTCATTTCTATTCAGAAGAGTTTCAGATCAACTGGCTTTGATTGGGTTTAAATGATGGAGTGTTTAAGAGGGAGAGAGAGGAAATAGGAGGGCGAGGTGGAGGGAGGCATCTCGGAGGAGGGGGAGTTTGGTACTCAGACAAGTGGAAAACAGTTTGAGATAGGAGAAATCAGGAGTTGGGAGAGAAGAGCTGGTCCTCCTAAGGGCAAGTTTCAGATGGCCGCAAAGAAGGACAGGGTGGGGAGAAGATGCCCCAGAACCTGGGCAGATGCCCTGGGGTCTGCCCAGCGAAGGGCTGTTAGGAAAGAGCGAGCGCATCCCCAGCAGGGAA
This sequence comes from Ibidorhyncha struthersii, assembly GCA_013398815.1. Taxonomy (NCBI): domain Eukaryota; kingdom Metazoa; phylum Chordata; class Aves; order Charadriiformes; family Charadriidae; genus Ibidorhyncha; species Ibidorhyncha struthersii. The sequence goes on along the minus strand of VZSZ01005419.1, from coordinate 135,257 downwards.
CATGCTCCCATCAGTGTTCCCTACCCACTGCCACCGCCTGTGCCACCCATGGTAGCAGTCCCTGGGAGGCACCTGGCTGTGCAATAAGCCATCAGCAGAGCCGAGCAATTGAATTATAAACAATTTATTCCATTAGTTTGGCAACATGCTGAGCTCCTGGGCAGAGTGAGCCCTTACACCTTGTAAACTTTGCTCATTCAGAGTGACTTGGGAGCATCATGTACTCTGCACTGCATAGTGACGAAGGGCTGTATACATCACATGCTGTCATGGCTGTTGGCGAGTTGGGTCCCTTTTTCCCCATTTAAGTACTCTCCAAACAGCATTCCCCACTCTGCTTGTGAGGGAAAGGCTCTCCCTGCCGAGCTACCCAGTACTGGCCTGGAAACACCTCGTGATGCTGTCAGCCCTCCGTCCCAGAGCACAGACGCAGGGTGGGAGCAGGGATGGCTTCATGTCTTCTCGCCTATTTGGTGCCACAGTTGCATCCCCGGTACCTGAGCCCAGCTCCCAGCCTGGAGCCCGGGCCCCGTTAGCAGTCGCTACGCAGTGAATCGCACCTGACTCAGCGGACTCAGGGGGATTATGTCGGAGCAGTATTGGTGTACCTGAGAGCAGGATCGGACCCTCGATCCCCAACGGGATCAGGAGGGTTCGGTTCAGTCCCCACCTGGGCTGAGATCCATTTGCAGACGCACTCCGACGGGGCCCGTGGACAAATTCCTCCACGCAGGGGTGCGTCTGCGCATCGAGCCCTCTGCTTTCAGAGCAGGAAATATTCGGTTTCAACACTTGGAGTTAAACATTTCCGCGGAGCCCAGGAGACCGTGCAAACAGCGGGAGCACCAAGGCTCTGCCTTTTCATCTCTCTGGCACTGGCGAGCAGAGGGTCAGCAGCGGGGGAAGCACGGCAGAGCCGAGGAGGGTAAACACTGGAGCTGAGCCTACTGAGTAACCAGAGAGGGAAGGGGAGAGAGAGGGGCAAAGAAAACAAAAACACAGCTGCCAAAAAACAAAAGCCTGAAAAGAGCCATTCAGGGTCTCCCAGGAGTGGGTTTGGCACAGGGCAGGGAGGGAAGAGAGGGGAGCACTCGCTGCTGGGGCAGGAGTGGGTCCAGCCCGCTTGGGCATATGGACTCTTCGTTTTGCCCTGGGCAAATCAATGCCTTCTGCTCCCTCGAGCGGGGTAAGCACCTACACCCCAGTGCGGTCCAGTCACACACACAGTGCAGCATCCTTTGCTTTTTCGTGGGTACTGGGATGTCTCTGCTCTGGAGAGGAGAGGTGGGAATGTGCGCATCTCCCTCCACGTTTGCACTCACAACCAAAACCTGAGGACTCGCAATGCCTGTCCTCTCCCTCCCCGCAACCCAGCATCCCGTGCCACGGAGCTGGGTACCGCTGCCCGGTGTGACACACCACAGCGTGGGCGTATGCCCGGCTCGGGGGCACGCTGTGGATGTGGATGCTGCTGATTTGGGGAGACGCATCCCACCGGCACCCTCTGTGGCACTGCGGGCATGCAGTGGGTTTCACAGACCTGGGGAGGCTTGCGTAGGTGTCCTGCTGGCACGGGAGATGATCCCTCCCTTCTGCCTGTCACTCACACTTAGCCCTGCTCCTGCAAAAGCGCAGTTGTCAGCCCCTTGGGCCAGGAGCTGGGGCTTCTTCTGTCTCCTGCTTTGCAATCTGTACATCAAGGACTTGGCTGCGTGTCCGGGTCCCTGTTCTCCTGCCCCTCTGGAAGCCCTTGCTTCAGTGCAAGCACCCACCTCCCTCACTCACTGGAGCAAGGGGATCTTCCCCGGCTGTCACAGGGATGCGGGATGACAGCTGTCACATCCTTCCTTGGCATGAATTCGTCACCATATCATTGTTGTAGCTGGTGGGTAAGGCCATTGCTGCTCATTTCTCCTGGTGTCCTGGGCTGGGATTGGGAGCGGCCACGGAAGGCGGCAAGGCTCCTTCCCATCGCCCGAGATCCCTCCCAATTGCCCCGGCCATTGAAATTCAAAGTCACCTCTGCTTAGGGACATGAACCCCATGGAAGAGCCCTGGAGAACCAAACAGGGAGCAAGGACCTGGGAATGCAGGAGTTTAAAAGAGCCACCAGCCTGGTGCAACAGAGCTGGTCCCCAGGAGTGCCCCCAGCTGCACCTCCCGGGTCAAGGCTGCCCATCCCAGTGCTGCAGTCCGGGATACTCCATCACCTCCACCAGCAAACAAACACCCCCGGCTCCCCGGAGAGCAGACACCCTGGGATGCTCAACCTCCGGTTCACCCTCCGGTGCTGCCGAGAGCATCCCTGTCCCACCAGCCCAAGCTGTGGGTGGCAGGCGGCGGGGGACTCGGGGCCCCGGGGCCCCCACAGCGGTGGCCTGGGCTGGGAGCAGGGATGCGGCGCAGTAGGGCGGAAGGCAGCCTGTTTACCCGTCCATCTGCACACCCCACAGCGGGGATCCAGCAGGATTTCCCGTCCGCTCAAAGGCTGCCTGTTTATTTTGGGAGGGAGACTCAGACAGCTCCATTGTTTTGCTGCGAAGTTGGGGTTATAAATAGCAGGTGGTCGGGGACGCTCCTGGGCTATTTTGGGCCCCTGCTACACAAAAGTGGAAAAGCTCCAAGAGGAAGGTGGAATTACTGAAATGCCGACCTTTCCCGCAAGGGTCAGCGGGAGGTGGTTGGTTGGGTTTGGGTTGGGTTCTGGGCATTATTTAAACACAAGGGAAGGTGGAGAGAGGAAGATGGTCCCAGTCAGACGGGTTGCTCGCTGTCTCCTCCCTGGCAGAAGGGTGGTGGGGATGAGGAGCCAACGTGCCTGGGGTCTGCCGGGGCTCTACCTGGGAGCCATCAGGAGTGGCTCACATCTGGAGGAGAGACTGGCTGAGTTTTCCTCCTGGCTCTGCAAATGGGAGAGTTCCCGGTGGCTGGAGAAGCTGGGGAGGCCGGGGACACCCCGTAGCACTGTCCTGCTCATGTCCTTTCTTGTCCCTCATGCCTTAGTTTCCCCCACCTCCTATACGGAGGCTAAAGAAAAGGGCAGGCAATGTCCCAGCGACAGCCCCGCTCCCTCCAGGCACGTACGCTGTGTCCTGCTGGAAGGCAAGGATGAGCCAAGGTGACTCTCAAACTTATTTGAGACCCTTCTTCTCGTTAAATGCCTGTGCCAGGCGGTTATACAGTGAGCAGCAGGGACCCAGTAAAGCTGCTCACACCAATGTTTTATACTTTGAGAAGGTCTATTCCTTTAATGGGGATTCATTTAACTGGGCTCTGCCATCGTTAGGAGCCATAAAATGGCACCTTTTGGCTCTTGATTGGAAGGCCACGGTGCACGCAGCCCCCCTCGTATCCAGCACCGGCTGCTTTATTGTGCATTACTGCCTCTCACTCGGATTTAACCAATTTGATCCATGTCTAATACATAAATAAATAATCCAGCAGGAGGGTTCACGTTAGATGACAACAGGCGGCTATAAAGCATGTTTCTCCCCGCCGGAGCCATCTGAGCCGGGCTCCGCACGCCCTCTCATGAGCAGAGCTGCTAATACAGCTGGGAGAGGGGGGCCTGAAGACCCGCCGGCTTCTCCGTTTTATTGAAACTTCATTGTTTGCTTTAGAGTTTTATTTTATGTTAAATAGATGCTGTATATTCCTTACAGAGGGGGCAATAAAGTTTCCAAGCTGGAGGAAATTGGCTTAGGAGCAGGGAGTGAACCAGGGAGATGTGGCTGGGCAGGGAAGCGGCGGGGAGGATTTGGGGTGAGGAGGGTGTGAGGCAGCACCCCGCTTCCAGGGCAGACCCAGGGCTCAGCCCAGCTCGGGATCAGGGCCCGCAGGCATCCCCAGATCTCACCCAGGGATGATGCAGCCCCAGAGGACTCGTGGTGAGGGCGGCTGTGCGGTCCGGAGCTGCTGGTGGTGCGGGGAAGGTGGGGGGCACCATCCCAGCCCAGGGATGGGGTGAGCAATCCCCGGTGGCCGGTGGGGCGGCCGTGTCGAGCATCTGAGCATCCCAGCTGCTCCCTGCCATCCGCAGCCCAGTGCTGCGGGGTCTCCTCTGCCTCCCCACCATGGAGAATCGCTCTGCCCTTCAGGGGGTGACCCTGACCCACCCAACTTCAGGAGCGCTGAGGAGGATGAAGATGTCTCTTCTTAATTTACTGTTATTAGTTAATAGGAACAGTGGGTAGTGCTGCATCATCTATCTGTCCCAAGTCACACGTCCTGCACTGCAAACTGGGGAAGCCAGGGTTGCACAGGGTCACTCCTGAAATGTGGCTGTTGCTGCTCTCCCTGTAAGACTGGAGGGCCTACGGCCAGGGCTGGGATGCTCTCAGGCCACTTGCTGTCTTGCTTCAAAACAGAGCCAGTCCCTGCCCCAGGGAGCATGGGACAGGGAGAGAAACTGGGCTACACTGGGAGAAAATCCCCTAGTTTCAGACCTCAGCTAGGACAGGGACCAGGGCAGACTGCAGGCGATGCTGATGGCAGCCGATCAGAGCTAAAGCTTCTCCCCTCTTTTCCTCCCCGCAGGCAAAAAGAAAGCGACTTTGTTTGACAGCCAGGCTCCGATCTGCCCCATCTGCCAGGTCCTCCTTCGCCCCGGGGAGTTGCAGGAGCACATGGAGCAGGAGCTGGAGAAGCTCACCCAGCTGAACATCAGGTAAGCAGCTCCCTGGGGTCCACCAGCATCCCCGGTTAGCCAGCCGGGGTGCCTGCAGATGGCAGAGGAGATGGTGGTACCCACAGCTACCAGATATGGGAGATTTAGTGCTAGCCAGCGGGGCAGAAACATTTCCCTGGCGTTCACCACACCAGTAAAGCCCGGCAGAAATGCTTCCCGGAGGGCACAGACACCCCTTTCCCTGGGGATGTGTGTTTGGGTAAGCAGCTCTGATGTTGCTCACGTCCCGTGATGGAGCAGGTCTGCAGCAACAGTGCGCACTGCCCCTCGGCTGCTTCCAGCTCCCATCTTCTTCCCTCAGCACAGCAAAGTCCCCTATTTAAAAAAAAAAATAATAATAATTGCATTTTAACTGCTAGGAGTTATTTAGGAAATGGCTGCAGCCAAGGGTTGGCAGATCCCTGCCCCTGCCTTAATAAAACTCAGCAGCCTTGGAAAAGAGCATGTTTATTTCAATTATTAATGAATTCCCCGGTCATTAAAAGGTGAGGAAAAGAATCAAACTGCCGACTAGAAAAAAAGTTACGTCACCAGGTGGTAGGAGAGGAGGGAGAGCACGTGTGTCAGTGTGTGTGTGTGTGTGTGTGTGTCCCAGGGCACGGGGGTGCACGTGGCTGCGCATAGTGGGGGGGATGCAGAATCCATCATCCCTGCCCGGATTGGATCGTCTTTGCAACTGAGCGATAGCTGTTGCAGATGAAGGGAGAAGAAGGCAGCTTTAGCTAGAGAAAGAGAGACCTCCCCAGATGGGTCCAGGCTGAGAGCTCCCAAATTCGGCACCCACAGCCCCAGGCTGAGACCCGCATCCCCCACGCGCTGCACAGGAAGATGGAGAAGGGGGGGAGGGGGGGGCGCAGGGAACAGGCAGCCCATTTATCCCCCGCGACACCCAGTCCCCTTGCGAGCGTAATTTATGGTGTAATTTGGGCTGCATCCAACTTAATAAAGGGCCACTGCAAATTAGTGAACAGGTTTAAATGAACAGAAGCAATTAGTGCTCGGAGGAGCCCATCAAAGAAGTTGGGCCAATATCAGAGTGAAACTGAAACCGCAAGCCAGGAGCGGAGGCTGGCTGGCGCGAGGCGGTGATGGGAAGGTGGCGTTTAATGGGAAAGGAAAGGAAACCCTAAATCATAAAGCATGACAAGGGCCATTGTGGGCCAGCTGACAAATGAAAAAGAATGGCATTATTCCTTTAAATAACAGCAGCAGTTAGAGAGGAGACAGCTCTCCCTGGCTTGCCCTCGCTTCCCTGGCCCGCTCCGCTCGGCCACGCAGGCGGCGAAGAAGAATCAGAGGTCTTTATTAATTATTAAATAACGACTCCCTCCGTAGCGTGATAGATAACGTTCAATCTAGTCGATGGATTCAGGCGATGGAGGCTAATCTGTAACGCAGCAGCTCTGCACAGGGACGGTCTCTCCCAGTCCCGGTGGGGAGCGATGCAGGGTCCAGCCAGCAGCAGCAGGCAGGGCAGGCAGGGCAGGCAGCAATCGCGGACAGAGGGACGTGAGAGGTCGAGCTCCTGCACGCTGCCCGGCTCCGGCGGGGCAGCTTGGTCTAGCGGGTGGCCCCTTCTCCCATTCCCCCACCTTTCCCGCCTGGAGGAGCCGGGAGCAAGAACACATCAACAAGAGGAGAGAGAAACTAATAATGATCTCAAATAACCCAATAAACATAAAAATAAAATGTAGGCCTATAAACGTGACGGGCACCGGCAGCCCTGGCCGCTCCCTGCCAATACCGACTCGTTACCGAAATGGCTGAGCAGCTGTTACTTATCAGTCTGATGGGGAGAAGCGAACCAGGGGGGCTGCTTTCCAAGGGCCTTTTTTTTTTTTATTTTAAAGAGGATGCAGCCAATCATGGCTTGTGCTGTTAAGTTTTAATAAACCTTAATGATTTGCAACAAAATCATAAATTTCCAGCACTCGGGGTTAGGAAGGCAGATCCCCTCCTGCCCGCTGAGCCTGCAGCATCAGAGAATTGGTGGGTGCCCCATCAGCTCCCAGCACAGCACTGGGGCTCCCCGTGTGCCGGATCTCCCCCAAGGCAGCATGGCCACAGGGCTGTGTGGCAGGGTCAGCCAGCCGAGATGCTGCCATAGAGGTAGATCAAGAGGAGAGGAGAGGCTGGTGGAGAAGCGAGGTGGAGGGGCTGCCCCGCACCATTGGCTCTGCTGGGTGTTGAGCAGTCATGGGGGCTTTTGGGCATCACCAGCTCAGCATCACTCGGAGGAAGGCAGAGGAAGGGAAGGAGGAAAAAGGATTCCTCCAAGTGATCACAGGAGCTTCTTGGGGCGGAGATACAAGGGAGCTGTAGGAGCCACCTGGATGGTGCTACCCACGGTCCCGGCTCACCGGGAGCCTGGGGTTGCCTCCCACCCACACCAATGCACCCCTTGCTCAGCTGGTGGGGGATGGGATTTGTTAGCCCCCAGGGACCGGGACAGCCCTCCTTCCTCATGGGCAGCACTGGTGTGACCGTCCTGACCTCAGGGCAGGGACATCTCAAGGTCTACCCAGCTGGAGCATCACGCAGCGAGGCAGGAGAAGCCATGCTGAGCCACAGGGCATCACCCACCCGTGCCAAGGGGCTGTGCGTGCCCAGGGGATGGACATCAGCCGCTGGACCGGTGATGAACATCACTCAGGAGGATCCAGCCCTGGTGCAGGCTCACGTTTTCCCTTGCAAAAGCAGACCTGAGTGGGAATGAGGGACCTGAGTTTCTGGCTCTGCTGCCTTCTTGGTGTGTCCAGTCCCCCCAAGCACAGGGAGAGACCTGCTCGTGCTCGCCCCACGGTCCTCTACCCCACACGGGTCCGGCTGAGCCCCGTGCACAGCTCCGCGTGGCGAGGCAAGGCTCTCTGAATGCAAATTTCATTTCTGAGCCACTGGCGCTGTTTCAAGAGCCGGCAGCCTCCGAGCCCTTCTCGGTGTTACATATGTAACAGCCTCATTGAACTTGACATGTCAAATTCAGGCCATTTGTGCAAAATCTCCCTTTAATAATACCGTTTCATTTCGCTCAAATGAGACTTGAATGCATGTAAAATGGAAAAGGATATTTAAGCGCTAACATTAGGCAGATGTCTTGCCAGAGGCCGATTGAATATATGAGATTTTGAAGTGCTTAACACGTTTTCGGTGCTCCCTCTTAGAATATGTCACCTGGCTTTCTTTTTTCTCCCCCTCCTTTCTTTTTTTCCTCCCCCTCTTTAAGTGAAGGGTATAAATTGAAAGAAAACAAAACTACAAGCCTTGGTTTTATGGGGTTTAACTCTTGCCGGGCAAGACTGTCGGTATTCCTCCTCCAAAGAGGAATTACTTAGCAGCTCACCTTCGCGGAGCGCAAGCACAAAGCAGCCGAGGGCGGGAGGCGGGCGAGCGGCAGCCCCGCGGCGCTGCGCAGAAGGGATGCTCTCCTTGTGCTGCGTGAACGGCTCGGAGGGCAAAAGGCACCGGTCCCCGGCTGAGCAGCTAAGTGCCACCAAGGTGAAAATAAGAAATAATAACAGCGACCCTCTGTGTACACCGATGCCCTGTGCCCCAAGCCAGACTGGTCGCCACAGAATACATGAATATTCCTGGCTTGTGTGCGTGAAGCTTATCAGTGCACTAGATGCAGGTCTCCTATCCCCACTCAATTTATATTCACCTGTTTTACACCTCATCCGTATTTAAAGGCTCACAATAAAGCACACCGAAATGTGAGACTCTCTGGAGCTGTCAGTGGCCCCAGTTCCAAGCTTCAGCTGGTGCTTCGGCTACGGACACATTTCCCCAGCCCAGGGCCGCCCGGGGAGCGTGGGCAGGCGCAGCGTTCGTGAGCAGCACCCACAGGTGTCCCTCAGGACAGGCACACACACACACATCCCCGTGTGCGTACGAGTGTATCGCTGTGTAGGTCACTGCAGGTAAATACTGTGAGCGGAGGTGGCGGTGCCCAGGGGGACCCTTAAACCCTGCCTGTGGCTCCCCAGGCAGTGACCAAAGAGGACAACCTGCTGCAAGGGGACGGTGGGGGAGGCTGGGTGGAGAAGGGGCAGGTTTGGGGCTGTGGTTTGAGTTTGGGGTGGGAGGGAAGATGAGTGTGAGGACAAAAGAGGGGGAAAGGAGGCAATAGCAGCTGTGGAGCACACCTCCACTGATGGTCCGCAGTGGGTCCATGGTGCTTTCTGAGCCCCTGGCTGGAGTTTGGGGAAGAGGCATTTATTGGCCATTTAAAAAACCTTAGGAAGTCACATTACAAATATTACAGTTGCTGAGTCAAGCGCTTGAAGGTTGCGAAATGTGCTTTTTAAGATGCTCTGCTCCTGAAAACGCAGTGCTCTTTTTAAAAAAACTATTTGGCAGGGGGCATTTTTATTTCCTTGTGTGACAGCTAGCAGATTCTTCCCTGTGTTACCAGCAGCAAACCTATGCTTCCGAGCTGTGATTTCACCTCCCCAAAAGGGTGAGGTGTATCATTAGAGCTGGGGAATGGTCCAGAGGGTGGAGCAGTGAGCTGGACCATGCCGACTCTGTTCCTGCTTTTGCAGCTGAAGGACGGTGTGAGCTCAGACAGGACTATCTCGGCTCTTTCCTCTTATTTAAAGGGGTTTCTAAGCTTACCAGATGTAGCCAGCAGTGTCCTCATGCCATGTTGGAATATTACCTGTGCCTGTGCTATGGCATCCCGGGGCTGGACATGGTGCAACAGCCGCCCAGGATGCTCAGCGGGTGCCTCCAGGGATGGATGTGCATGGGTGGGCAGATGGGGGGTGGTGCTGTCCTCACAGTGCACCTTGGCTGTGCAAACTCTCCCCTTCTTCACTTTTCTTCCTTTCTTTCCTCCTCATTGAATGCTTGATCTGAGCATATTTGTGTTTTAAAGCCTATGCCCACCTGTTGGCTGTTCCCAGCCTGGGCTAGCAGCTCTCGGGGACACATCCCTGCCCACCCAGCATCTCAGGAGCTACTGATGCCCCCTGATGACCTTTCTGGTGTGTCAGGGAATAATTTCTCTTCTGATTCCCTGATTACGAAGCATTTCCCAGAACACAGAGGGCACTAGGGTCTCTCACCCTGGTGCGAACGGAAAGCGCTGTGGGCTGTTTTCTGGTGACCTCAAAGACGCTGTCGCAAAGAGGGAAACAAATAGTGTCAGGGCAGAGCAAGATGCAGTGGGAAGGCCCGTTTCAAAGCAGGTGAAATACCCAGATGGGGGATTTAGCCTGACTTTCGAGGCCAGCTTTGCTTCATGTCAGAGGAAAAGAGCCATCCATGGGACTGTGGTGCTCCAGCTCCTGTAGCAGCTCTCAGTGCACCTCTGCCCAGGCTTAAGTCTTCCTTCAGTGTCCCTCTGAAGCTTTCTCTCCCTCGTTTGCACCTGTGTTTTTTTCCTCTCACTGTTCTTAATCCTCCCTCCCCGTGAGCTCTTTCTGGGGGACAGAGGCAGCTCCGGGCCCAGTGGGATAAGAAGTAAGGAGAAAGCTGGCAATATAGCTAAAACATGAAGGCTGTGGGACCTTAGGAGATGGTCTGGTCACTCCAGGCAGGGTCATTGTCTTTGGGAGATGTCTCCAGGCATCTGGAGACGCATCCTGGATTTTGCATCCTTTCACAGGTTGATTTCCCAGTGTTGCATGGTCTTTCCGATTAAAGTCATCCCACACTAACCCCTCAGTGTCTTCATTGGAGACTCCTGCTGACAGACGAGGAGAGAAGCACAGCATCCCTGTGGTCCCTGCATGCCAAATGACATGGGCTTACTGTGTTACTCCTGGTCAGGGTAAGGACCCAGAGCAAGTTATGAGATGTGGCTCATACCCCTCTCCTGCTCAGGGAACGCTGTGTTTAAATACAGCTGCCCCTCACACTGCCCCAGGCAAGGGTTTGCTTCATTCCAGCAGGATCTGCTGAGCACTGTGTTGTCCCAAAGGGCCCTTGGAGGAGACCTTGCCGGGGCTGGTGTGTGCGGCTGCTCTGGGAAGGGCGAGTGGCCACATTTGCAGGCCCAGCAGGATAAATAGAGTGTGTAAAACCCGAATTAGCTCTGTTGTCATGTGTCACATCAGGGTCATGGCTCTCGCCTCAGGTCTCCTCGATTTATGCCTGGGGACTTTAACTTGACGGCCAGGTACTTCCCCAGACTTCTTGTGCAGCGAACACTGCGGGTCCCGCAGCCTCTGAGTGAGTGAGATTAGAGATGGGTTTGAGTGAGAAGGGTTTTTTTCCAAAGCTCCATTGAAATACATGCCGATTCCCTCCCTTGCATGCAGTAGACACCTGCAAGCACTCCGGGGAGGGCAAGGAGCCCTGGCCAACAAGTGAGATTGCAACTGGGGGAAAGCAGGAATCGCAACCTCCTGCTCCTCAACTTCTGTCTTTTTTCTTCCTTCTTTTTCCCTCTTCTTTTTCCACCTTCTCCTTTTCCTTTCTTCCCTTTCTCCCTCTCTTCTTCCCCCTCCCTCCCTCTCTCCCCACCCCCCGGTATCAAGGCGACATCTCCAAGCCAAGTACTTTTAATTTCGCCCGTGGCCCTTGCTGACACGGTGGATATGCACAGCAAGTTAAATTCCCGCCTGATCAATAAAGCAGAAGCAGTGTGTCCGACTGGTCGATATTTTTTTATCTGTCTTCAGCCCAGTCCTGCTGATGACAGCCCCCTGCGCTTCAGCAAAGGCACTCAAGGGCATCGGGCTTTGGCAACACAGCTCTTTTTTTTTATTTAAATTAAAAAAAAAACCCAGATGCCTACAAAAAAAAAAAGTTCACGGAGTTTGGCCTTTGCTTAATAACGTTTTATGATTTATCTTAATTTTTAATTGAAAAAAATTTGCGAATTAATTGATTTCTGGGACTTGCCAATTAACATTGTAATTGGGTGCATGATAAATTTCGAGGGAGCATCATTTTTCTCCCTCTCCCCCTTGTCACCGGGAAGGGGAATCGTGAGGGCAGCTGCTTCCTATCCGTACACCCCCCACTCCTTCCCGAGGTGCCGCTGCCCTCCTCCCCCCGTGCTCCTGTATCTTAAAGAAGGAACAAGAAAGCTAATAAAGTCGTGTTATTAGAGTCTCGCCAGAGGTGACCCCTCAAGGCATAAATCCAGGCCAGGGAGATGGTGGGGACAGGTACTATTAAGTGCCTGACGGTGCTTTGCGAGGTGGGACTGGGTACCTCCCCTGCAGCACCCTCTCCCCAGGCTGTGGGGAAGGTGGTCGGCCAGCCTGGGGCTCCCAGGGATGTGCCCAGAGGGCTCTGGCACCCCCCGAGGTGTTCGAACTGAGCAGTTCATTACCTGTGATGTTACCCCATCCTCTCCCCATGTGCAAGTCCCGGCACGCAGGAGCCGCTGTGCAATGCCCAGCTACTCCAGGGAGGAACCCAACCCTGGCACCAAGCACCCGGTACCCGAATCGCCGCTTCCCGCAGCATGTGTAGCACTCGGGGTTTGTCCCGCAGCCAACATCCCCCAAAAAAAACAGGCTGCTGGGACAGGGCCGGTGCTTGGGAGCTGCTGCTTTGCTCCAGGGGCTGGAGCACAGGAGGGGTCGTTTGCATCCCGCTCTACCCCAAGCTCCCCCAGGGAGCGGGTCCTGCCCCGTAGCATCCCATGCCACTCCGTGGCAGAGGCGTTCCATGTGGGACCTCAGCTCCAGTGTCACAGGTGTCCAGATTCAGGCATGGACACATCTCCAAGTGCGTGGGAAGTGGCATCACCTGAAGCTTTCTCCAGCAGTGTGACTCCTGCCAGATTTAAACACACTCTGTCACTGGAGAAACCTGCCTGGAAGTGCCAGCTTCTCGGTGCTACCCAAGCAGAACGCAGGGCCACCTGCCACCACAAGGCAGCTAACAGGGTGACGTCCCTGCGTGGGGTGTGAAGTGGGTGAGCTGGCCGTGTCCAAAATGAGGAGTGAGGACACAGGGTTGTGCCGCGGCAGGGAGAGCGAGCAAGCCACACGTGGGGGGACTGAGATGGAGAGTAGAAATACCAAGTAAATTAAAGAGCATTTGATGTCTCTAGTGCTTCTCCCACCTGCCTCACATGCTGGTATGGATCACCTCATCGCAGTCAGCTCAGCTGTCCCATGCTCAGGTGTCCCGTGAGCTTAGATGGGGCTTTGCTGTGCCGTCCTGCCCCCACTACGCTCCAGTGTTGGGGGTGAAGGATGCCCAGCCCAGGTGGAGTGTCCCAGGCTTCAGCAGTGGAGCTTCTCCCCACCAGCCAGGACACCAGAAAGGCCAGGAGCAGCCCAGCTCTGCACCGGTGTCACTGTCAAGGAACCATGGGGGAAAGGAAGGAAATTTATGAGGATAGCAGTCTGTTTATTATCTGGCAAATGTGGCGCTGCTGATACCGTGGATTTATCCTCTTTCATCCCCCCTCTGATTTGTGTCCCTGCCCCTCACTGTGGCAGATTAATTGTGGACAGAAAGGGAAGAGAGACCCCCCCAGCTTCCTCCCGTGCACTCAGAGGGTGGCAATGACAGCAGCCCGGACCCTTCATCCACAGCTTCTCCAGCAGAGAGAGCACAAGCCATACAGCTGCCTGTCCCACGTAGAGATGCCCCATTCCTCTCCTCCCATGACAGACCCCAGGGAGGCAGAGCAGCTGGGTGCTGCCCCTAATCCGTGGGTGAGAGCACTTCTCATGGCTCAGGGCTTCCAGGGTAGCACAGTGGGTGAGACAATTTGTGGGTCAAGTGCTATGAACACTCCTCGAAGTGCCTTCGGACTCCAGGGCATGGGTTTGCACGCCGGCGTTTGGGACCTCAGCGGGCAAAGCCTTCCTCTGCCGCTGACTCTCAGTGCAGCGGGAGCCCTAGGAAGGGATGCACGGAAACCCAAGGGTGAGAAATAAATCTTCGGTCAGTTATTTGCCCTGAAGCGATGCATGCCTTCTGCGGAGCCTCTTCTGAACTGCCACGTGAGCTGGGAATAATTAAACAGTCATTACAGCCGCAGTAGCAAAGAGCCCCCCAGATCAATCTAATGCATGACCTTTCCCTCCGACTTTTTATTTTTTCCAGCCACCTCCTTTTCAAATAGTGGGAGAGAAATGAAACAACACTCCCATCCCACCTTCCTGCTTTGCCCTGCACACGTGGGCCACCACATCCTCACCCAGAAATCTGTTGCCCACTCTCAGCGGGAGGGCTCCCGGCAGGGGCTTGGGGTACCTGGGGTTGATAAAGAGAAACCCTGACAGGGGAGAAAGAGCCAGGGGTGCAAACGGCACGGTGCAAATAGGGGATTTTAGTGTGGTCAGGTCACGCCACAGTGGTTTATGATCCTGCTGCATTTCTGCTGCAGCATCATTTCTTTGGGGGAGGCGGGCGGCTGCCCTGTGGGGTCAGGTTCATCACAGCTGACCGTGTTGGGCACTAAGGTCTCACAAATATTGACCGGGAGACTGTAGGTGCAGAGTGCTTCTAGTCCTGACTTCAGCATCTTTGGCAATTTTTACTATCACTCAGCCGCTTTCCCCATCATGGGATGCAGGAGATCTTCTAAGCAGCCCTTGGAGCAGGTGCTGCTAGCGCAGCCACAGCAGGTTAAAAATCCCAGCGTGCTTCCCCTGACGGCACGGATCACGCCTGGCCGCGCCGGGGGCTGTCACCTGCAGCTAGGTGAGGATTTGGCCTCGTGTAGTTTAAAAAAAAAAAAAAATGTAATCAAACTCCCATTTCCTTATTTATCCTTCAAGTGACACTTCCACTTATTTAAACTGGCATTCACAAAAATCCAATTCTCTCTCTACCCCGCGACTGCTTATTTACAGCTGGTGTAGCCGTCCCTGCAGCTCTGCAGGCAGCTTGCTCCGCTGCTGGGGCTCCCGTCCTGAGGCTGTGTGTTNTATTTTCAGAGTATTTCTGAACTCACCTATTTTTTATAAAGGTTTGGGGTTTTTTTTGGTTTTTTTTTTTTTTTTTTTTTTTTTTTAAGAAATACATCAGTTGGCTGCGGCTGGTAGCAACCTTTTGGCTTTGTGTGATCTCACGCAAGAGCTGCGTACGCCCTGGCTGGTGTTCATCAAATCTAGAGAGCTGCTGAGAGTCATTCTGTGAAAGAGTTGCAGAGCTGGAGGACAGCGTGGCAGTGGCCCTCTTACCACCTCTTTAAACCTCTTCTGGCTGCAATGTCGTTAAGGGATGAGCACAAACAACTGTAGCTACCCAAGCTCAAGGAACTTCTCTTGCAGTTGTTATTAATTATGTGTGGAGAGTGCTGCTGGGGGGTGGCTGCCATGCCACATACTGAGCTCAGCCCTTCCTTGATGGATGATCATCATAAGCCCTGCCTTGCCCGGGGTGGGGACTCTGCAGAGATCTCCTTTGAAGGTGCTGGGGGAGCCCAAGCGGCTGCGAGGTCTGATGGCTGTGGTGGGCTGAAGCACGGGGTCGGGGCTGTTTCTGGCCCTGCTGTTGCTGCACTGAGACTTCAGGCAAATCCTATCACCGCTCTGTGCCCAAATTTCCCCTCTGAGCACCTCTCTTTGTTTCCTTATGCTGGAAAACACTCCAGCCGTAGCAGCAGAGCTTCCCAACCCTTGCTCTGCCATGCTGCGGTGATGCCCAGGTGCCAGCACGGTCAGCGTGTGTGCCACGGTGAGCACAGAGGAGGAGGGCTCCTGCCCTGCTTCCCTGGGGCAGCTGCCCGGCACCGGGGCTTCTGCTGGGGCTGGGGGGGCAGCGAGAGCCCTGCCTGCATCTGGCGGGCTCTGGGCACCAAGAGCACACCCTGGGTCGTGGTCCGCTGCCTGGTGGCTGATGAGCCGTCTCCCATGGGCACCAGGGCTTCTGCTTGTCTGGGCACCCAGAAAACTTCTCTTTTCTTTTGGAGGAAAGCTGAGATTCCTACAACAGCTTGCGAGAGCAAAGGCTTAAAGGAAAAGGACACGCACCAGCTTTCTCATGGTAAAACACAATCAGATCACTTAACCTTCAGCTCATGCCCTGGGTTTTCCGTGTGGGAAGCAGCAGCTTCCATTCATGGGGATGATAAGGGACTAATTCCCTGTATATTGCTTTTTTTTTTTTTGCCCCTATGGCAAGCACACCCCAAAAGGCAGGACCATAACAAAAAATACATAAATAAACCTGAAGGTCATTGTGTGTAACGGCAACTATAGCAGGAGTAGAGAAACCCCAAATCTGTGGATAAGGAGGGCACATATTCAGCGTGCTGAGCTGCCCTTTGCCCTTTGGGACATCAGGACTGAAGCGTCGGGTCTGAACAGCCCCCTGGGGCTCTCTCAGGGAGATGCCGGGTGATTCCCGGTTGCATCTGAGGATGCTCCTAACCAAATCCCTGGCCAGCATTAAAAGACATCTGCATGTCTGTCTTGTAGCCTGAGTCTTGCTTTCATTGTGGAGGGTGTTGCTGAGAACAAATGTTCCTCTTAAAGCTGATGTGCTCTAATATAGAGGAGCGATGGGTTCCCGGCGAGCACCCCAGGGCACGTGGGGACCTAGCCGTGCAGCTCCCGTTAAGGTTAATGGGTGACACAGCCACAGGGCTGGGCAGCAGCACCAGAGCAGGGACCTTATTTTGTCCCCGCAGAGGTGCAAGGGCACCTGAAGCCCATGGGGATGCACGAATGCACGGCCAGGACCAGTGTCACAGCCCCAAGAAAGGGAACTAGCGAGGAAGCAGCCTCATATCGCTTGGAAAGGCAAACCTATCGGGAGAGAGAGGAGGCGGCTGCCCAAATTGTTGGGTCTTTCCAGGGCGTTTCTTGTCTTCTTTGGTAGTGGGGGGGGGTTGCCTAAAAGGGAAAGAAGTTGTTTTGCTGTAATGAACTAGATAAACAATTCCCCAAATAGATTAAAACTAACTGTAACTTATAAAAGCGGGTAGTAATTATATTTTATTAGCTAGCAAAACACCATTTTTTTATTTCGTAGGATAATTCTGTGTAAATCACCTTAATTAGAAGTGTCAGACGAGCCCGTGAATATCGTACTTAGTAACTAATTTCCTATGTACAGGTTATAATTTAAAACACATGGATCACTCGCTGAGTGGAAATATGCTAGCCATGAAATAATGTGGGGAGTGTTGGGGTTATTACTATGTAAATGTGTAATCATTTCAGACCACTGCAGCCTGGCTGGGTGATTAAAGAGAATCCCAAGGTCTCCAAAGATTGTGCTCTCTGCAAGGGCCTAGAGCGAGAAAACTTTAAAAGGCACCGAAAAGTGTTTGAACTTTAAAGGTCTTGATTTCCCTTTTACCATTTTTAATTTGTCTGCGATGTTTATGGAGGGGAAGGTTTCTCTTTGCTGATGGCCTTTCGATTCTCAGCCCGCTGCCGGCATCCTTAAGAGGCACGGGGGGCTGCAGCCGCTGTAATTCGGGGGGCTGTTTAGTGGGGCGGAGGAAAGCACCCTTAAATTGCAGGACTTGGATGACCAGGGCTCGTGCCCATTCCTGATCCATCTCTGGAAATAAATAAAAACAAATTGCAAACTCTTATCAGCAATAGAGTGGGGCTAAATTGCAAGGAGGGGGGTGGTTTTTAATAATCCTCCAAATGAAGAATAAAATAACTTGGCATAATTTATCTAAGTCAGTCCCCTTCCACACCAGTCCCAAAGGCAGAGGCTTGGCCTTTTGGCTGACCAGAGACTCTCATCCTGAAAACTGCAGTTTCCTGGCACTAACACCATTTCTGGGAGGAATTAATGAGATTCTTCCTCTTTCCCTCTAAAAGGAATAATTTTAAACACCTTTAACAAGACAAGGGAGGAAATGAGTTGTGGGGTTTTTTTAACCCGGTGTTTGGATTATAAAAGCAAAAAAAGTTGTTTCACATTTTGGGTGAATGAGAAATTGAAGGTAGAGCTGGAGATGGGGAGGGGGTGGGAATGCCTCCCGTTACTCACGTTGGGGCACAGGCTGGAGGTGGTGCCAGGGGTGCATCTCCGGGGTCAGCAGGGACTGACTCCGCTCCCCACTGCCTCCCAAAAGCGGGGGGGGGGCAGAGCTGGGGCACGGGGCGTGGAGGGCATCCTGCACTCCCCCCAGCAAGCATCCAGCAGCTCACCCCCACAGGGAAGGGGGGCTGCGAGGGAGGCGATGCCCCAGCCCATCGAACGGTGGTCCCCAGGAACGGCAGCCGCTTGCTCCAGGAGCAGAACTGCGGCTTTTGGGGTGACCTGATGGCGATGGATAACTGTGTGTTTCCCCCCGTTTCAGGGTGGGGGGCGAGGGCGGTGGCACTGGGAGAGGAGGGGTCTGTAGCCCCAGGAGAAAACACCTTCCTCCATCCCTGCTCATTTCATAACACCCAGCCATCTGCCAAATCAAGGCAGATTAAAGCCAGCCAAATTCAATTTCTCCCCGCTGCCACTGCGGCTCGGCATCTGGGGCTAAAGTGTCCCCGACAAAGCGAACATGACAGGCACATTGCTTTTTTGTCACATCTAGTACCGTGTTGATCTTCTAAAAGTCTCATAAAAATTTATTGATGTCTCCCATATTGCTGTGATTGAGAAGAAAGGAGCACGGGTGTGCGGTGCCGGGCGCGCGCGCGCGGGCGAGCGTGTGTGCGTGTGTATATTAATGTTTCTGAAGTAGATCTGATTTGATATGTCTTGTTCTATTGTCAGCATCTGTTTAGCGAGGCTTTTTAATACTTTCTGGCTGCCGATCACTCATCCTTAGCCTGGGATGCAGGCTTGCATACAAATTTTGTTATTAAACACAATTCCATTCCCCCCCCACTTCCCCAACCTCCGCCTCCCCCTGCTAACCTCCCCCCTCCGCCCACCCATCCATCATCTCCCCAGGGCTATGGGGAGCTGGGAACCAGCCGCCCCACTGGCGTGCACTTACAAGCACAGGCACTGGGCTTGGCAACATATTTCAAGAGCCTTTTGCTTGCTGCAGGTGCTTTGCATTGACAAATCGAATCACGGGGAAATAATTTATTTCCTAATGCTGTTTGCAGCATGTTAGCAGGAGAATTTACATGAGAGAGATTACTTTAATAACCAAAAAATTACAGTGCAGGCCTCCCCGCCATGTCGGCTTTGATATGTAATTGTTTCAAGTTTAACCTGTCTGGAGGGGGGAAGGTGTTATTAAATCTACAGCATCTCCCGCTGGCGAGGGCAGGCGAGGAGGAGCACCGTGCCGGGGACCTCCTTCCCTGCTAAATGGGGAACAAGCTGAATTAACAAATCACTCCAGCCCCCGGCAGAGCTGCTGCCTCCACAGCGCGGCTGGAGCTGAGGGGATCTTCTTTCCCTTGCTCTTACGCCAATTTATTCTCCTTTTTCTTTCCCTCCTTTTTTTTCTATCGTGCCTGACCCTACGCGGGGCTCACCACCTCCGCTCCCCTCTCCTTGGCTTTCTTCCCAGAGCCCCTGCAGGCTCGCTCCCCACTTTTCCCCAGGGCTGAGAGAGGAGCTGTGCGAGCCGTCAAGGAAGGGGAGGCTCAGGGTTTGACTCGGCATCGTGTGTCTGGGTTTGGGGATTCCACTCATAGGACCATTTTATTCCAGCTGGAGAAATAGCTGGCGCTGCCGTCCTTTCCGTGCCCCTCCGGCCAGGGTGAGGAGTCTCTCGTTGGTGTGGGGAAGGGGAGCCATGTGCTACTTGACCTCTTGAGATCCCTCAAAGCTCTTCCCCCCTTGCCTGCCACAGTGGTTTTGTGACTCTGACCCCGTTCTCTTCTCTCTTGGCAGCAAGAGCTCCATTCTGAAGGATGCCATGGCAGCGGGCACCCCCAAGGTAAGCGAACACAACTTGGAACACTATTCACCCACCCCCCCGAGGGATGCTCCTTACACCCTCTCACCTTCCCAGCCCGCTCCCTGTCCTGCTACTCGGTGTCCCCCAGGAAGGTGGCCGCACTTTGGGGCCAGGCCAGCACTGGGGGACGCTGCTGCCCCCATGCACCCACTGGGCTGGAGCAGCCGATTCCCCACACGGGGCTCTCTCGTTCCCTGTGCAGCCGAGGGATGTTGGAGCTGAAGGACCCGGCGGGCTCCGGGGCTCCAGATTGTGGCTAATGACAGCTAATGAGAGCTGATCACACGCAGACTGAGCTCAGCTTGGAAAATCATGTGCGGGAGTTCCTGGAGCCAGAGCCATATGCCAGCTTTGGAAGAGGGGAGCGGGACTGCCTCAGGGGGAGCAAAGGCGAGGAGGCGCCCAAATCACTAAAAGACCCCATCTCAGCCACATCCCCCTCTCCAGGACCACCTCCCATCCCCTTGGCTCAGAATGCAGAAATACTAAATGCACAGAGCATCATGGCATCACTGCAACAGGCATTACTTACTGATTACTATTACTGTTAGCTGGACTTCATATGATACGGCGGCGGGAAGGACCAGAGCTTGGGCAGGCAGGTGGGTGGCAGGGAGCACTGCAGGGCAGCCGGGCATTGCACAGCGTCTGAAAACCACGCTGTGCTCCCCAAGGTGGGCAAAGGCAAGTGGTCCCGGCACCCCTACGCTTCTGGTGACACAGTTCAGGCCAGGGAGGCTCATGGCTTCCAGGAAAGCTCAGGGCATCTCTCACAGAAGATGTCTTGGTGCTTGTTTTAATAGAATCAACTTCAGGTCTCTCTCTCCCTTTTTTTTTTCTGGAAGCTTTGGGTCATTTTTGGCATGTGATGTCAGAAATGCTGACTGAAATTTCAGCTCTAGGTTGTCCCCTTGGGACTGGGCATCTTTCCAAGCACATCAACACCTCGTCCGCCCCACAAAGAACAGGGGGCGGGGAGCCACCATGCTGACCCAAGTTCCTGGCAGGCAGGGATACTCCAAACTAAACCCAACGATTTCCCAAATCCCACGAGGGCAAATAAAGATCGTGGTGACACTCCATAGAAAGAGATGGCTTTCCCATCTCCTCTGTGACTACCCCTGTCTCCTGTGCCCTGTCCCAGGGCAGACCAGGAGGAGAACAGTTTCTCCCATTAAATAAAAGCAGAGCAGAAAGCAATCCCCAGTCCCACCCACCGCTGATAATCCACGGAGTGTAAGGCTGCCTTGGGACATCTTGAAGGAGCTGGAAAGGGCACCCACAAAATGAAAGCAGCTGGATTCTGCAAGCTTCCCTTTCCTCCTTGTCAGGTCTGAGCGTAGATAACTCAACAGTCCCAAACACATCGCCTGCGAGGGAGAAGGACGGCTAGGAAGACAGATTAGCTGTTTGGAGGGAAACGCAGTGAGTGACTGACAGAGACCAGATAAAGAAGAAGGTCCATCTCACGGCAGGGCCGGGCTTTTGAAGTTTCCATTGACAAAGAATCCCATTTGCCTTGAGCGAGGGGATTAAACTGGGACTGGAGCGTCGTTCTATGTAAAAGAGATCAATCGTCCCCTGTCACCACATGGATCTTTTCCCTTTGCCCGTCACGTCTGGGGCTAAGAACATTAACTTCAAGAAACCAGGAGAGCAGGGAGGGAGAGGGTGAAATCAGGAAATCTTTCATTCCCTTCTCAGAGAGCTTGAAAGCCTCTCAGCCCAGGAGGATTCATTATTTCTAGGTGGCTTTTGCTGGGAGACAAGTCCTGTGTGGCATGGGAAGGCACACGCTGTCACCTTCACCTGAGCTTGGTATTAAATACTCCTTTGTAACCGCATGGGATTGAGGAGGAGGGTGGTGGGGAGATGAAGGCTGCTCTTTCCCTTTGTGCCCACTGAGCATCCGCAACATGGGGTGGGAATAGCCCATCAAGATGTGGAGTCCCCACAAGAAAGTCCTGCTGGGGACAAAGTTGGGCCTTTGGGCCACCCTTAACAGGGGTCCCAGGCAGACAGATGGGGGACAGACCCCCGGGTGGGCTTGCAGCCCGTGCCCAGGCACCCAGGCATCGCTGGAGGTCTGGTAGGCACTGCCTGGGAAGAGCTGTGACCTGTGCCGTGTCACACTTCCCATCCTGGGCACCGGTGGAAGGAGTGACGGGGACTGCCACAAGGTTTCGTGGCCAGTCCTTCTCCTGGTGCCAACAATAGGGCCGGCAGTTCCAGCAGCTCAGCAGCAGGAGAAAGGGGCTGCACCTCCCCATCCCTTGGGAGCATCCCCTGGCAGCACAGGCAGGGGGAGGCTGGTTCCAAGCCAGAGACGTGGGAACTGGGGTGGGGTGCAGGCTGATGTTACCAAAAGCGTTACCTCTGTGGTCACTGGTGGCTTTAAGACCACTTTAGGACTCATTTGGGGCCTTTGTATATACTGTCATGGGCTGTCACTGCTTCTGTGCTGGCTCAAGGCTCTTCCTGGGGTGCAGCTGAGGGCAGGGGATTTAACTCCCCCCATGGTCTGTCTCCTGGCTCTGCTCCCATCCCTTCCCTGCCATTGCCCTGGCAAATGTCTCTCCTGGCAATAAAAGCCCAGATGTAAACATATATTCCTCGCTCACCGCTTTCCTGCCCCTGAAGAGCTGTCACTCACTGCACTGGGTCAATTTTCATGGCAATATGTCAAAGAAAATCCAATCACTCAACATGGGATGTGATGAATGTAGGATTATTGTATCAGGTTCTTCTATTATCGGAGCTGACGGAGGCAGTGATGGCCAAGCAAGGGCTGCGAGCTTGGGGTGCTCCAGCCAACATGTCTGCTCGCTGCCTGGTCTCCCTCTCTGAGAAGGCAGCTGGGAGGGCAGCGCTGAGCACCACATAGCTCTGCAGCGTTCAGGATCCTTGTTTGCTTTCTGTTAGTGACGAAGCCAAATCGATGGTGGTATGCCAGCATGGACGAGCCACTTGCACAAGCAGATGACAAACCTGCACAGTGAGCCTCAGGATGAGATTTTTATTCAACCCTGACTGCTTAGGAAAGCTGGTGACAGCCTCTGGCTGGGGAGAAGGGCCTGAGATAGCTGCTTGGTGTCTTCAGGAGTCCTGACACCCGCGCAAGGGCAACCACACTGTCTCCTCCCAGCTGCGGTTTCTGTCCCTAATTGCAAGCTTGGATGCTCACCCCATGGCTTGTGATAGTCTTTTGTGCCTTGATCTTCCTGTTGCTGAGAGCCAGGTAGCCCATTGAGCCTCCACGGGTCAAGGTGACCCAAGCTTCCTAT
This sequence comes from Ibidorhyncha struthersii, assembly GCA_013398815.1. NCBI lineage: Eukaryota > Metazoa > Chordata > Aves > Charadriiformes > Charadriidae > Ibidorhyncha > Ibidorhyncha struthersii. The sequence goes on along the minus strand of VZSZ01005419.1, from coordinate 112,534 downwards.
TGCTGGGCCGCCTCATGCCTGTGCTTTGCAGAAGGCAGAGGTGCAAAAAAGTGCTGAAAGCCCATCTCCTTTGCAGAAAGCACACCCAGTGGCTGGGAAAGGTCTTCCTCAGGCATTGGACTTCAAGAAGAGTCCTGGACATCCATAGCATCCTTCTCTGATGATATGTCTGAGACACCAGGAGGAAGAGGAGGGGTGGGAAAAGAAATTCTTCACCAAGGAGAAGTTTCTGTGTTGGTGGGAACAGATGCTTCACATCCATGGGAAGGGATGGAGAATGTCCTTGCTCTTGCTGAGATAGAGACCATGGCTCCATGGTCCTGTTCACCGGCGTGAGCTGGGCATTGCTCCCTAACTTTTCACTGTTTTCCTGGGTCACCATGAGGAAACCCAACACCAGAGCCACTCAGGAGGACACTTTCTGAAGATGTGTCCAAGCCAGCCATGCCCCAGACCTCTGTGAGCCCAGAGCTTCCCTGCAGCACTCCCCTACATGCCCAGAGGCCATGTTTCAGGCAGGTCAGGCATCAGGGATGTCTTGCAGAGGTGTACAGACTCCACCATGGGCTCTGTACAGTCTCATGGCTGCCTGGGAATCTGTAGGCAGCTGTCAGCAGCATGCAGTTCCCCCAGGCATCATTCCTTGGTTTCATGCTCTCCCCTTAACTTTCCCCTCTCGCCTTGACTGTCTCTTGCAAGGGGTCATGCAGGAGAGGAGCACACGTTGAGTTGAACCCATGTTGGTGAGGTGTATGAGCAAAGTCCAACTGTTCCTGCTCTTCCTTGAGCAGCTGACAGTAACTCAGACTCAGCGTCCCCCGGTCCTCCTAACTATCTAACAGTACTTCCTTGCCACTGCCTGTCTGGCCTGTGGCTTTCCCTCCACACGCTCTGATCTGGGTGGGATATCATCTCTGCCCAGAGAGATCTCAACCCCTAAATTTTGGGGTATTAGCTCTAGGCTGTTACCTGTCACCTATTGGCGTCCGCTGACCTTTGTTATATCCTCTCTGAAAGTGCTGGTCCTGACTGCCTAAGGGGAAGAGTCTGGGCTCCGTGAAGCATCTAAGCTCTCGTGGCGGGTTCAGCATTCCTTTTCCACTGCTGCTTCCTAATACGTGACTGCAAATTGCCCTTTCCCACTAACAGTCCAGCACATGCACTGGCTCTTGCTGCAAACAAACACTGAAGCGAGCACCCGGGAACAAAATCCATCTCCCGCACCCAGCAGATGCTTGTGGCCGGTTTGTTTAGGTGTGCACCCAGCGCCTCAGAGGGTGCCCGCAGGCAGGCGGCCAGCACGCTGCTCTGAGACCTCCGGCGGAGCTGGGAACCAAGCCACAGCGCCAGAGCCCTTTTATTCCCCCACCCAACCTTGTGATTTTACAGCTTCACCGAGCAGTTTGAGAGAGAATTACAGCACCTAGAGGAAAATTTGACCACTAAAGCCCTCCAAGGAAAAAGAGCTTTGAAGCAAGCAAGATTTGGAGCTTTAAACCTTGACAGAATGTCTGTATTAAGCCCTTCCCAGCTGCCTCGCTCGAGATGAAATTTCTAGCGCAATCATTTAACTTCTCCGTACCATGTCTGGTGGTAGGAACAGGGGACGGGTGTCAGGGCCCCAGGGTTTTAACTCCTTCTCTTGTGTCACTGACTCACCTGGGGGGGGGGTTGGAGAAGTCACTCACTGTATCTGTGCCCCCTCCCTCTGTAGCTGTGATTTACAAGGAAAGATTAGAAAGCTAAATCTGAGTGTTGTGGCAAAGCTATGGCCACGCGAACAGCCCACAGATACATGAAGGAGGGGAAATTACCAAGGATGAGTGTCGGCCGAACACGCTCCCTGCCAGTTCAGGGTGATAAATACCAGAGCCACTCCAAAAAAAATCTCTGCCAGGTTTTATTCCATAAAACGAATTACCCCGTGAGCAAACAAAGCCCTTCGCTCCCCTTGGGCCAAACAGCTGTGCCCTCCCATGAGTCTGGGGGAAAACGCTGCGTTCGGCAGGAGGAGCGGAGAGGGATGTGGTCCCAGGGGGGAGCCAGACAGGCTGGCAGACCCCGGCAGACCTTGGCCAGACCTCTTTCCCGCTCCATCCCCAATGGGCAGTTCTGCTGGAAGGGGCTCCTATCCCCACCGTGTAGTTGGTGTCTTGCCCAAGAGGACCCAGAGCTCGATTGCAGTCCCAGGTGTGACTGTAACATGCACAGAAATAAATCAGTAGCTCACATTTCTGTTAGTTTATTCTGCTTGCGGACCACCGGAATCCTTCAGCGAAGGCCAGAAGCTGCTGATACCATTATTTCTATTCACTTTTCACACCCTTCTCACATTTAAGCCTTTCATCCTCAGCTCCATCCCACCTTTATCTCTGCCAGCTAAAAGCCACTAGATAATTTTACCTCTAACTTTCCCGGGAGCAAATGTGGACCCTCCAAAAGCTTCCAGGAGACTCAGCTCTAATAGTAGCATCTTTGTGTCAGGGATCCTCCAGCAATAACATAAAAAATGGCTAGCAGAGTAAAGGGGGAAAATCACAGCAAGGCCTGGTATCACTCATTGCTTTCGGGTTACAGTTCCCAAGTGATAACAGCTATTAGCAACACTTTGACGGCTTCCCTACCGTGGAGGGGAGGGCAGGAGACAGAAAACATGTCAAGCCATCACCTCCATGTTAAGTGATAAGTACCTATTTAGACGGCAGAGTTAAAGCGGAATGCATCAAGCAGGGAACACTTTGTGCCAAAATAAAAAAAAAAAAAATACAAAAAATAAAAAAAAGGCCGTACAGATACATAAAAAGTGGGGTTAGGGTATTTGTTCTGCTGACAGCAGCTGTGATGGATTGTTTAAGAAAAATAGACTCCCTGTGTTTTTCCAGGGCTATCAGAAAGCAGGAGTCCAGCACTTTAATACTCTCAAATGACTGGCCTTGAGAGGCAGCAGAATGTCAGCGGCACCGGCTGGGCTCTCCCAGCGCTGACACCTGCCCCGGCTGCCGGAGAGAGGCAGCGCTTAGGGCTGGGGGCGGCACATGCTGGCAATTTCCATCCATTTCCTCGGGCCAACGGCTGCACCCTGACACCCGTCCCCTCCCCACGTGCTGCCCCGGGCCCACTCCTCCAGCACCTGTGGGTCGGGAGCCAGCGGTGTGTTGGCACGTCTGCCCTTGCCGGCATCGCCTCCGAGCTGCCCATGGCTCCTCCGACCGGGCAGGGAGGAGCAGGTCCGGAGAGTGACGGACTGAGATTGCGGCAGTTGGCGCACCGGCTGCATGATGCACATTCGAATCATGTTGAACCTGCCCATGTATTTATATATGTGAACTATATGTTGTTCCTAACTGCAGTGAGACTGCTGAAACGTTTGCAGATGCTGCAGCCCAGCTCGGCAGAATTGCACAGTCCATGGAGGGTGTCGGGAGCTACCAGGGTGTGAATGAACCTCACAGCATGAGCAAGGCTTACATGGCCTCTCCTTCCCGCGGTGACACCTTCCCAGGGAGGTGCCTTACACCCGGACATGGGCACAGCCTTACACCCGGACATGTCTCTTCCCCTTGGCACGGCACAGCTGGGCTCCGAGGGGTAGGAAGGGAACGCCGAGCGGGGCCATGGCAGGAGGGGCAGGAGGAAGGAGGGAGTACAGGGCCCGGACAAGATTGATGGCCTCGTTGCCATTAAGAAAAAAATTAGCCGGTGGCGGCTATCATATTAAAGGGTGAAGAAGCCGTGAATTATTTTCTTAAAGATCTTATCACTTACAATGATAATTTTACCTTCCAAAAGGCCACTTTTAATGAGGCAAGCCAGGCAAAAAGTCATGATTTAATGCCAGATTTTTTTTTCCAAACACATTTTACTGCTTTTTTGTCCATGTTTAAAAAGCGCCGGTGACCTTTTTTTATTTAGCTTGCCCCAGGTGTAATGCTCAGGCTGATCCTCTCAGGGTTTATAACCTCCGCAGAGAGTGCCTTTACCCAATGGAGAGATGATTTAAAGGGGAGGGAGAAATATGAGGCTGCACAGCCGCTCACACAAGGCCCTTGCTCCGTCTCTGATGCTGGGAGCCATGGTTTGCCAGGGGAGGGGGGATCAGCGAGGAAGGAGGGTGCTCTCGCCTCGATAGCCACTCTCAGATGCACCCTAAAGGGGAGCTGGGCTGAACTGGCACTCAGGCAGGGATGAGCTGGCTGGTGGCCTTTCCTCGGGGGGGAAAGGGACATCTCAGCATCAAGGCTGGTCCCCAAGGTAGGGAGCATCTCCGCACAGCCATACCACACGCCCGTTTTCGGGGTGAGAAGCCAGAATTTGGGTCTGCCCTGCAGCGTGGGCATGCAGGAGGGCTGGGAGAACACATGTACAGCTGCCTTGTTCCTCTGCAGTCATCTTCCCAGATGCTGGTTGAGAGAGGGATGGGGATCGTATCGCTGCCCCTTCCCCACTGGCCGGTACCTGGGTGGGAGTGAGCAGTGGGGGTGGAAGGGGCGGCAAATCCTTGGCTTGGCATGCTGTGGCCAGGCATCCTTGCCGCTTAGCCATAGGGAAACAGCCCCAACACAATGATTTGGGAAAAAAAGAGGCCAAAATTGGGATGGCAAAGAGGCTGGCCTGACGCAGAAATGAAAGGCACACTGATGGCAAGTGCCGTTCCTAGTCCCTTCGCCCCTGAGCCCGCATCCCTGCCTGCCCCCACGGCTGCCTGAAAGGCAAAGTGTGGCACAGCGCACGGAAATGAGAAAAACAAATGAAGTCAAGTTTCCTAAGAGTGAAGGGGAAGTGTGACTTGGCATCTCTAACGCTGTGTTTAACATGCCGGCGAGGTATTTAGAATTGAAGTGCTTGCACACAATTTAAAAATAGACAGTTTATTAATCTAAACTGCAAGTGTATGTAGAAGAGGCCTCGAGATTGACATCTTTGGGATTAGTTTAGCCCTGCGTTTTTCCAGAGGTCATCGCCATGGTGCTCAGGAGGTTTGTGGAATAAATGGGGCCGGCGTTCTTCCCAGGACCACACGCTAAAAACTAATACATAACGTTTAATTTACTGTCTCCATAGCTAGCCCAACCATTTTTCACATAATAATATTGGATTAGAGCTACCAGAAGCTGAGGGGGGAGCTGGAGGCGGGGAGGGTTTGTCTGTCTGTCGCCGAGGAATGGGGAGATGGGTATTTTTTCCCCTTCTCTAGAATACATTGGAAGACAAAACGGATTTAACCCTGCCAGCTCCAGGGTGCTTAGCTTATTAGAGAAGGGAATGGGCATTGGCACCGCTGCAATCAGGGCTGTTGTTCTGAGCCACACCTGAAGGCTTTGAGCCCCCACCCCTCCGTTTTGTAGGACATGCAATCCTGCTTCTTCAGAAAATGGTCCTCGTTCTCCGTTTAGAAAATAAAGAAACTAAACAACAGCAGGAGCTCAGTCCGCACTCTGCGTTGTGTGGTTACCAGAGGGCTTCTCCAGAAGTAAATGAGCAGCTCACCAAAACCGATCACCAGTTGGGTTTGGCCAACATGGGAGGCAGGAGATCCCCCCGCTCTGCCCATCCCTCTCCTGGGAAGTGGAGGCTGGTCTCTTGGGGTAGCCCTCGCTGCGTCCCTCCAGCCCCGCTGGCTCCCACTGGTCCCAGTGCCTGGCATCCTTGTCAGGCTGAGCTGAGGAGTGTGCCAGCCCCAAGATGTGACCAGCACAGCCCTCAGCATTGACAGGAAGGACCGTGCCCGGGGAGATAACTGAGCACCCCAGCAGGTAATTCCCCCATTGACCCCTTTCAGGACGTCACGTCTCTGAATGCCTGGTAGAGCCATGCTTCATGGCAGAGACCTGCAGCGCAGACAGGGATGCGGCTCTTGCCCTCATGGCAAGGCTGGCAGCTCATGCCCACGGCGTTGAACACAGCATCCCAAATCCTCCTCCCCTGCCTCCATCTCGAGCCTTCCCTCTCTCCGTGCCCATGCCGACCGCGCTGCCATGCTTTTCTCTCTGGGAGAGCTGTCCGAGCCTGGGGGATCGCATCCTGCTGACTGAACCGATTTGTATGCTGAGTCATTTTTCTACTTGCTCATATCTTTCCAAAAAGTGCACATTTTTTCACGTTTCATTTCAGCCCAGAGGCAAATGTTTCTGGAATACTTGCCTTTCTCCGAGGTATTATGCTTTTTAATAATGTTGTCACCACACTTGACCTGTCCAATTCAGATGATATCTACACTTCCCTTCGCAAACATACACATCTCTGAGCAGTCATTTATTGTCGAATCTTGCCAGCTGATTCTCAGAAACAAACATCTGGAGAGCTGCATTTCCAGTGTACGTTTTTTACAATGTATTGGGCTATATTTAGCCTAGTTTAGCTAATTTATATTTTAAATTAGAATTTTAAATTGCACTTTTCCCTCAAACTCTTCCAATAATAAAGTTCACTCGCAACTCAGTGTACATTTTTTTAGATGCTGTCAAACTCCTGCAGTAATTTTCCCGCTGGAGTTCACTGTGTGTAGAATTTAGACTTACCTACTATTGACTTGAAGTTTATCAGTGATTTCTTAGGTCTCAAATATCACTGATCTTTTTAACCTTCTAAAAGGCCCTTTTTTTCTGTGCTACTTATTAAAATAAATAGCATCATTACGGAAGGAAGAAGTAGTTGTGCTGTAAAGGCACTGAGAGCTTTAGTGCAGTTTACAAAGCTATTGAGAGATTTAGTGGCACTTAGAGGGGAAGACAAGCGCAGGTTAGCACCGCTCCACATCAGCACACCTTCGCCTTACCATGTCATTTGTGTGAATTTCTGGTGTGGTCCTCACGCATCATTTCCAGCAGAGACTGATTCTGCCCCCAGCCACCAGACCTGGGGACAAAATGACCACTCCTTTGTAGCTTGATGCATTTGCACTTTGCTAGAACCTGAAGCCCGGTCCCCTCGTGGAGCAGGGTCCCACGGGAAGCGCAGAGCCAGCCCCACAGCCCGGCCGTCCATCCCAGCGCAGCCCCACAGCCCTGCATATGCTCTCCGTGGCTTTGAGGACAGCTTAGCAAGGGGCAGAAAGCTCAGCGACGCTCACAGCATGAATTTCTCCTTTCTCTTGCAGTCAATTTTGTTGTCGGCCTCAATCAAGCGGGAAGGAGATTCTCCGACGGCATCACCCCACTCCTCAGATGACATCCATCACTCGGACAGATACCAGGTAAGCAGGCGGATGCCATCGCTGGTCTCAGCCTTCGGCAGAAAGCCAGCTCGCCCCAGTGCCTGCAGCTCTCTGTGTGTGACAGCCCAGCTCTCAGCTGCGGACCACTGCCCCAGTCCACCTGCCCGCAGTGTGGGGACATGAGCACTTGGTCCCTCACATGGCTATGAAGGTGTACTTCTGTCTGCAGAGTCCTCCCAGCTCTGACTGTAAACCACAGCCATACAAAACTGCTTTAAATCTTTGTAGAGGTTTCTCTTGCATTATATTCATCATCTTGGTCATTGCCATGGCTATGTTTGTCATTACTTACCCCGTGCCACGGGGAAATTTCCAGAGAGGTGATTTTTTTGTAAAACGGTGAATTATGTCAGCCTGCGGCAGGCCAAAATTCTCCATTTCACTGGTGTGCCACTGCCCAGAAAACTGACTCATGACTCCCACCCAAAACAGAAATGGTTTTGGACCATCCACAGCCATGCCTGCACGTTTTATAAAACACCTTCTGCCCAGAGGAGCAGCAGGTCTTGACTTGTGATGCAATGAGTAAGAAATGAGGGAGATGGAGACAGAAAAGAAGAGAAAGGCAGCACTACAAGTACAGCTTTGCTTGTTGTAAGTCTGTCTGTATTTTTGGGGCGGGCTGCCACACTTGCCTCTGACTCAACACACATCCAAACTGTTTGGCTGCAAACCTGCACTCGGCCACTGGTTTCAAGTAAGCTCTGAAAGGCAGAAGATAAAATAACGGTGGTCTTCAGCACAGACCCAAGTGCGGCTCTCCCCGCTGTGTGGACAGGCTGGGTGGGCTGTGGCTGTACCGGCTTGGCCTATGCCCATCGCCCTGTGTCCTGCGGTGCTCTGCAGCGGTACTGTGCCCAGGACCAGGCAGACAGTCAGGTCCTCCTGCATCGGCCGGTTCGCGTGTGCCAGGGCTGCGTTTGGATCTGCAGAGGGAGAAGCTGATGACCAGCGCTGGGGATCTAACCGAGCAGCCCCAGTTAAAGCACATTATTGCCTATTGTTCTCTCCTCTGTTCTATTTATTGGTTATATTATCAAATATGGGCCAGATCCTCCATTGTTTGCTACATATGCCCACGTAGCATTCAGTTATATCTTGGTGTCACATCACAAGTCACTTTACCCTTGTGTGAACGATGAGACCTGGTGCAAAGTAAGAGAAGCAAAACCCTGCAGGAGATACAGAAATGCCTGATTCAGGTAATCCTGCTCTCTTTCCTGCCTGTTTATTAAGGCTAATAAATAAATCATGTTCTTTTCAAAAGGGCACGGAAGAGACTTTTGCTGTGGCCCCCTTTGTTGGAGAACACACCTCCCTTCCTGCTCCTCCAGACTTCAGCCCCTGTGAAATTGGTGGTTCCTTGCAGTCCTCCATTCCTATAAATTTTTATTATGTCATACTTGAGGACAAATATTCTCAGCAGAAGCCCCCTCTATGTGCTGAGTCTAGCTAGTCTCTAATGTGTTTTAAGTTTGTGAGTGTATTTTATGGAGGGTTGCAGCCCTTAATGCAAATGTGTAATGGGAGTTGTAAGTCTGCACTGCAGGGAGAAAAGACCTCTGGGGCCTGATTTTCATTTACGCTTGTGCTGGCTGCGTTATGCTGCTCTGGCAGCGTAAAGGGACCTCAGAGTGGGTGCCAGGGTTGTGTAAAGCCTCAGTGTATCCTTAATAAAACCACAATATGAATGAGAATTCAGTCTTCCTGGCTTACCAAGGGAAAGTGCTCAGGAAGCAGAGCAGAAGACTCTCATGGTGGTGACTTTAAGGGCTGCAAAATTTAGCTTTCCATATGCAGAGGTGTGCTGGAATTATGAATGTCCCTTGTGTTACCTGTGATCTAATTGTGACTATACAGTGTATTAGTAACGTGCTAGAATGCGAGTTATTGGCTTATAGGTTTTCAGAATTCCTGTGGCTTGGTCTTCTTGGTCTTCATGCTTATTTACCATGGGGATATTTAGGGAAGAATGAGAGTTATGAATGGGAGCGCTGCAGGAATACAGGCTTGCACAGCGCCTGGGCTGTTTGCGTTGCTCCCCGTGCTGAGAGGGAGCTGCAGCGGAGACAGTGGGGTGGCTCTGGGACATGGGAATCCCCTTCCCCTCCCTCTGCTGAGCCTGGGTGCTGGAGCTTGGTACGTGGACTCTGATCAGACCGAGGTGGTGGCAGCTGGTGTAGTGCAGCATCTTGTGGCATGGGTCAGAGGTGGGTGCTCCTCTGAGATACTCTATGTCCTGTCAGCTGGGGCTTTTCCTGCACTCCGACTAAAAATAAAGACATGTCAGTTAGATTTAGACACAACCATTCCTCGACTCCCCACTGGAAAAATCAACAGCAAATTATAAATCATTCACTGTACTGCAAGGGATTTCAGGATCACAGAGAGACCACCTTGTGTGGGTCAATTGAGCCCACAGAGTATTTGTGGCTGGATAACAGGTGGAGTAAGTATAACTGAAAGCCTAAAATCCTTGTAAAGGAAAGACTCACCTCCCTCCACCTGAGCTCAGCGGCGAGCGTGCCTCCTGAAAGACAGCTTAATTAAATAAAAGGGTAAAACCAACAATCAGCGGCTTTGATTTTGTAAGTAAGCACATGTATGAAAATACAGCTAAATTTCAGCTTACAGGCGGAGCTGGGACATACGATGCAGGTCAGCACTACACAAAGCTTACCAGCCAGCACCTCAACTTGCGAACTGCACATCATCTTCCCATACAGCAAAGCATATTGGGGCGGGTTTTTTGGTTTCCCCTCTGAAGGAGGAGACGCAGATTGTCAGATGCCAGAGCGTTGTCAGTTGCCAGAGCGAACACCCAAAACGTAGATTTGATTCCAAGAAACGAAGCGTGGGGAGTCTGCAGAGGGGGCAACATTCAGGATTTGTGTGTGAAAAAGCCTGTGCTGCCCAATTTCCCCCCCCCCCCCCAGCTCTGTCCTACCCCTGAGCTGGTCCACAGGGGCCGTCCCCCACCGCAGCTGTGGGCCATACCCGGGAAAGCCATCCCGGCGCCAGGGGGTGGCACTCAGGCCGCGCTCGGCCAGCGGGACAGGCGGGAAGGCCCACGGCTCCTCTCCCCTGGGCTCCATGGCAGGGCCGGGGCTGGGCAGGGACCCTGTCGGGGCCTCTGGGCCCCCCTTGGCCACGAGCCTCTGGGTGTAGTTACCCCTTGGGCTCTGATTGGCCAGGTGCCCTTGGGCCTCAAAGGCTCCGAATCCCTAATTGGGCGAGAGAAGTTGGGGAGCGGTTGCTCCTGGTTCCTGATTGGCCAGTGCCTTTGGTTTACCGTTGGGCCCAGGGCCCCTGATTGGGTAGTACTGTTGGGCCTAAAGGGCACCCAATCCCGACTGGGCTAGGAAACCTGGCTTCCAGTTGCTCCTGGGCCATGATTGGCCACCTGCCCCTGAGTTCCAGTTG